>CABEEJ010000931.1:142818-187177 GCA_901482245.1 Timema douglasi | reverse complement strand
ATATATATATATATATTGCTAACTTTTGCAATTATAAGCTATTTAGTATCTCATATAGTTGCGGAGATATGAAAATTTCTGCTTCTGCAAAGTACCTTAAAAGTCATTTTCATGGGAAAATGAAAGTATCCAATTTGTTTATAAAATCAACGCCTAAATATGAATTTTAATCAAAATTGTTAGAGCTGAAATTGAGAAAAACGATCTTTTCTCCTTTCACTCTTTAGTAAACTATTCTTAATTTTAGGGTTAAGCTGACACACATACAGACAGCATTGTAAAAACCATTTTTTAGAGTGCGGGGGGAGATGAAAGGTTGACATCCATCAACATCTCGGGTAAGAGTTTTTTGACGGTCGCAATACTTAAACACTGTTCGAATTTTTATGTGTGTGTATATATATATACACACACACACGCGTATAGCTTGAAAATTATTGGTTTTATAAAAATATGTTTATTATATACAGACCTACATATTTGCAATAATTTACAACAATTTCATATCTCAAAGCGTTACGAAGACATGATAAAAAATGAAAATTTACGCATCAGACCAGAACCCTTAAAGTCATTTTGACTAAAAATTGAGAGTGGCCATTTTGTTTGTAATATTGATCAATGCTTAGAAATGACATTTAATCAAAATCTTAAGAGCAGATTTTGATAAAATCTTTTTTTTTCTCTTTTCACCCTTCAGTAAACTACCCTTTATTTTAGGGTTGATTATCCAATTCCAAAAACCCCTTGGGGCGACCCTACGATAACTCTAGCTACTAAGTTTTAGCCCGATCGGTAAAATAGTTAAGGCTCTACTCCGAGTTACAGACAGACTAACGGAAATTCAAAAACAACTTTTTCGGATTCGGGGCGTCATGTAACGTCGAAATTCATCAAAATCTCAAGTTAGTTTTTTTTTTACGATCACAATGCTTTCTCTAATTAAAAGGTGTAAGAAAGTAAAAATGAACAGTTGAAGATTTCATGACTTGATGTAAATAGAAACATTGTTTTAGTAACTTTTATAACTGTCAAAAAAAGTTCATTCCTATCGAAATCGAGCTGTACATCGATTTGTAGCTAGCTAGCAACCACCCACACCAGTAGTCACACATGATCTAAGGTGTCGAGTTCACAATAAATTGGATTGCCAGTTACAGAAGGTCTAGGTTTTAATCTCAATTAAGTCCATTTAAGGGTTGTTTTACACGTTTAATTTATCACTTTGGTTTTCCATACTCTCTCCATGCCAATGTGTGTGCATTACCTCTAATCTATACCCCTTTAGTAGGTGACCTGGCGGTCTAGGGGTAAGGTGTCAGACTTCTGTGCTGGCAGCCGGGGTTCAATCCTCGGTCGCGGCATAGATTTATCTGATTACCAAACCCTTCCTTCACCTCTGACAATACATCTTGGGAATGTGAGGAATGCCAGGCCTCCACCGTGGTTCAGATTCCACGTTAAACTGTAGGTCCTTCATTACATCTCACAATCACCCTACCATTACACATTAGCGTAAGTGCGTATAACCGAACGGGTAGTAAGACGCGGTGCTAATAATAATAATATACCCCTTTAGTAGTAAATAGCCTTAGAGTTGAACGCACTGGTTATAAAAAACGAATAACAACTTAATCTAGCCAATCCAAAGGAACGTGATAAAGGGCAAGTTTTAAGAAAATGCACCAGAGTTATCCTTGTAATTGGATGGAAAATTATAGGTAGTGACCAAAAATGATTGTATTCAGGCCACAAAAGTAGGAAATATATATTATATTCTTCCCAGGACTAAACACAAGCTAAAGGGTAGTAAATAGCGCTTTGTACCGAGCTTGGTGGCCGTACTTATATAACGTAAGACTTCCCCTCCCCCACGTAAAGGATCGTAAGAATTTCCATAATCCCCTCCCCCCCTCTCGCTCTATCTAACGTATTTTTCACGATTTGGTAAATTATATTTCTTAATGGTTCTATTAGTTTTAAACGTAAGAATTGTTAACAATGCGAGTTATATAAACTTTTAGAATACTTAATTATTTTTTATTATTTGTATATTATTAAAACTCAAAGTCATTTGGCATATGTATTGCAATTAACTATCTTTGTGCAAAATATGAAGTTTACATTTCAATTATTGCTATAAAACCTTCTAAATTGGCAAATAAAATGGGGTTAGTTAATGAATGAGAATGCAATATTTCGAAATTTTCAGGATTTTTTCCCCCCTATATTTTGTCTCACCATAAACATTGATTAAAAATCTTATATAATATAGATTATAGCCCCCACCTCCATAATAAAACATAATAAAATAAATACCCCCTCCCCCCGTTATAAAACGTAATAAAATAGATAAACCCCATCCCCTTCCCTCAAAACTATTACGTAATTTAAGGACGGGTCCTTATCGGGAACTTTGAATCCCTCGTGTATCTCCTGCTGTCATGTCACTCAAATAGTTTATTTGTAACAGTGAGACATATATATATATATATATATATATATATATTGGCAAAGCCATATGTCGTATAACTTATGACACATAATAATTGTGGTGTAAATCTAACCAAGAAAGTGTTAGTAACTCTAGATTTATTTTTATATGCTCTAAAGTAGTTTATATATGATACCTTAGATATGATTGATTGCATTGGTTTAGTTTATATGACGTGTTCTGACGTGTAAATGTCTTTAGAATGTTATTATTATTAATATTATTAGCACCACGTCTTACTACCCGTTCGGGTTGTACGCACTTACACTAATGCGTAATGGTAGGGTGATTGTGAGATGAAATGGAGGACCTACAGTTTAACGTGGGATCCGAACCACAACGGAGGCACAAGTTGTGATTAATACACGTCTTGTCAAAGGTGAAGGAAGGGTTTGGCAATCAGATAAATCTGTGCCGAGACCGAGGATTAAACACCGGACCCCCAACGCAAAAGTCCAACACCTTACCCTTAGACCACCAGGTCACCCTCCCTCTAGAATGTTCACATTAGATTTTAAAATAAGTTTACCAATTAGGAAACATGAACTGTCGTAAGTTCCTCAATTTTTTATACATATACATCTTTTAATTTACCCATAAAATTATTAATCAACGGAGGTGATTATGAGGAGGGTAGTTGTAGAGTAAGTGTACCCGAATTAGCATCGAGATGGAATGGAAAAACTACATGAAATAGCTACACGTGTAAAATAACCCCAGAAGCACCCGGGTGAGTTTCGAACCTCAACTCTGACTTCATAGATAATCTGGTCTTTTGCAATCCTAACACCTTAGCCCATGTAACCATTGGTGCAGGTGTCACTTCAAAGGAAGGTGTTTATGTGAATCCAGCACGATGCTAAAAAGTGTATAACGTGCGAGTTCAGCTTCATTTAAGTAGCTACTCATAATATCTTAGATTTATGACAGTGCATCACGTAAATTCAAGTCACGTCACGTCACGTGACGGTACCCTCTTCTGACTTCCTGCGTGAGAGCCTCTGACGAGTCATTTCCGGTCACATGGCTTCATAAGATAGTATGCAAACCAAGTTATTCTTTTTTTGGTAAATTGATTACAACCTAGTTTGAGATTTAAATTTTTAAAAAAGGACGGGAAAATATTTACCATGTTTACGAGCATGGAACGAGTCGTTTACCAGACTCGATCGTTGGGAGTGCGGAATAAACGACGAGCTCATATACACTGATTTGATGGATACAGAAAGGTCATGTTCTAATACCGGTGGGGGGTTTCCTCAATTATTTCTAACACCTTCTCTAAGAAAATGTGCGTACACTTCCTCTAAATTCTACCTTCCTAATCCCTACTCCATTAGTGCAATATTTTATTTCCATCACGTCTCACTATCTGCTTGGGCTGTACAAGGTTCAGAAAACCAGTAAAGTAAAAATTATTTAAATATAATTAAAGTTAAGGTTAAAAATTAATACGTCAATGTCATGCAATTTGATGTAGAGGATAAAATATGATTTAAAAAAATAGTTATAAGAAACAGTTTATAATGATAAAAGTATAAGTTAAATTAGTTTAAATTAATTATGAAAATATAAAAAGTAAAGATAATGACAATCAAAATTGTATAGAATATTGTTCTTGTATATTGAACTTTATTAAATAAATTGATTAATATGTAATGGATAGTTATCTTATGTCTTAGTTAAAATCCCTGCTCCATACTATACAACCGAATAGCCATATAATTGACAGATCAACTAACTATAGCAGAATTCTGGTTAGAAAGAACTTATATAAAATACAAACTTTTTAAGGCCAACATTGATTATGCTATTTATATAATTGTGTCATAGGTACTGAGACTTTCCTTTAGAATTGACAGTTTCAGATTCCATGAATTTACATAATAAGTATATAAAAATTGTTTTAGTATTTTTATACCTGTCAAAAAGGTTCCTTCATATCTAACTCGGATCGTATTTGAGTTACTTTCATTGCCCACAGGTGTTTCTAAGGTATCTCTTTCGCTAGATGACGATAATTTCAACAGCTTTAAGATACATATAATGACTGATTTATAATGGTAGCTATTTATTTTTTTAACCCTTCAAAAGCTTTTTTTTTAGTAAGATCTGACCATAGTATGATTGCAACATCCTGAATGAGGTATTAATGTTGTCTAGTAACTGATATTCCTTGCAACTTGTTTGACGGGGTTGATTGTACGAAATTAAAAACTCCTTTGCAGACCGAGAACTCTGGGAAAGGTTCTCAAGTGTCAGTAGTGAAGGTAAATGAACCATGGACCTATTGAGTCCAGTCCTGGCTAATCTCAGTCACCATGAATAAAAACCGAGTAAAAGTAGGTTGACACATTTGACCCAGAATACGATAATGTGGTTTATGTGACAACTTTCGAAGTGTATTAGAAACATTATAATGTTTTGCTTAAGGTAGGGATGAAGGAGACGCAAGAAAAGGTGTTTTTGTGGTTTTTATAACAAAATACTTTTTTTGGGCAAAATAAATCAAACATTGCTTCAGTACAAACAGAGTATTTAATTCTCTTCACATGCTGACCTCAACAGTTCTTGAATATCTGTCAAGGGGTGTCCTAGAATTTAATGACAACTTTTTCTCTTCATCTAAAAAGTTTGTCATCTAATGCTGCTATGCTCATGAAAGATATTCAACAACTTTTGATATCACCGTGTGAAGAAAATTAAACTCTATGTTTCTACTGAAGCAATTTTTTTTATGTTGGTAAAAAAAAAAGTTCTGCTATAAAAACATCAAAAACACTGGCCTTTTCTCGGGTTCGCTACATTCCCACCTCAACCAGTTGTAGAGAGAGTTTATGCTTACCCTCAATTAATAATCATGTTGACACACATGTCAATTACTAGCCCCTCCAACTTATTTGTGCCAAAGTATGGCTCAAAGCTTGTGCTCATACAAAATGTTTTGACAATTTTAATGATCATTTGTATATTCGCAAAAAACAACAACAAAAAACACAACTGCTTACATTTAGAATTGGACAAGTCTTTAATTAATGGTTTTGTGTACTCTCATTAAATGTATTTTTTTATCTTCTCGTCACTGGCCTAACAAACAATATAGGACTGACGCCTTTTCCTACGTGCCCACCAGTACGGGTTAGTAGACGAAAGCATAAATAAAGGCATATAATTAAAACTGAGTTACACAACTGCAAAAGTTGATTGACACTCACAAGATAATAGCCTGGTTCATCTTAGCATTCCTATGGAAATGCGTGATATATCTAGGGGGAAAAAACACCTTATTTTGGTTGGAAGAATAGTAGAGAAAATAAAAACACATTTCTCTGCAGCCAGCATTGATAACATTTTACTATATTGTTTGTATATCTTATAAGTTATAAGTATTGATAATATCTATCAAAAGTGACAGCTGCAGATAACACTACTTGATGTATGAATATATTAAAATTGTTTTAGTAACTTTAGTAACTAGCTTTTACTGTTCTTCCTACCAAAATCACACCATAGAAAGGTTGATCCAGAAACTACATTTAACTTGCAAGGTAATATGAACGCGGGAAGAAAAACAAGGTAGAAAATTCAAAACTATTTTGCTGTCAATAATGATAATTATAATGCTCCTCACCTGGAATTTTTTAAAATTATATTTCTCTATAAAATATTTGAAGTGATCATCCTACAGAACATTTTTAAAGTGGATGCCCCTAGAAGCTATTTGGAATTTGATGCAAGGCCATCATTCAACTTAATAATAGAGAATTTCAGAAGGGGGTATTTCCATTCCTCCCCACTATGGTAGTATTAACTATTCACAAAACAAAACAATGACAGTGCATATTTTGTAGCAGCTATTTCACACTAGCTGCCAGCACTATTCTAGTACAAGTATCTCTAATAAATTAAGTACGAAAACACCGAACACCTCCCGTGTGTATGGGGCAATAGAAAGGGTTATAAAAACAACAACCGTAATACTTCCTTTTATAACCGAAGTAACGGCTAATTGATAGATGCGTTACCTCACTTCCTTGGTTGTATTCGGGTGTTGGTGAGAATGGGTAATTCTGTCGGGACATTCCGTGTGACGTCACAACGCGTGCCTCACCGTGGTGCACACAAAGGCATTTGGAAATGGCCGCCGCTCTGGTTTAGTACGGTGGTTTTCAATTTGTGGTACGCGTAATCCTGGGGGTTCGTGGCATACTTGTGAGGGATTTGCGAAAATAATTCAGTAATGGCGGCAAGTTTTTGTTGTTCAAATTAAAAAAAAAAATTGAATAACATTTTTAAAAAGCTTTGTTCTTTGAAATAAGCACTTTTTGTGACTATACTGAAAATAAAATGTACCTAAGTGACATGTGACGTTTGTGAAAGTTTTTACTGAGCTAAAAATATGTATCAATATTTTGTTTTTCCCAAGTATAAAATATTTAACTAATTATCTTTGATTAAGTATTTTAATCAAGTTAACACATTTACTTCCCAAGCTATGTAATTAGTTATAAAAAAATCTACTACCAAAATTAGGGAAAAGGGTTTTGGTTTAGAAAACAATTTATTTAAAATTTAAATTCTTGGTGCACTAGTGTGAAATATTTACGAATGAGGGGGTACTCAACCGAAAAAATGTTGAGAGCCTTTGATGTAGTAAGTCGGTGTTTCCTAAGCGTCTACGAAGAATGAGTAGATGAATCAAATCATCCCGGGCATGATTCGCACACAACCATAAACTCAAACTTTGTGCATGAGTATCTCAACACAATATTAGTTGCTTGAATCAAGTGGTTAAAGAAGTTAATCACAAATCTATGGGACCATAGTTCGATCCAAGGTGGTGTGACAAAATTACTATTTGTGCAGAGGTGAAGGTTACACAGAAATAGGGCTTCGTAACACCGAGGGGCTCCTCCAAATAGTGTGTGTAGTGTATTAAGAATTAGTTTGGTTTATGATAAACAGTTTTATTTTAACACACATTTATGTTCTTTTTTTTTTAAGTACACTAAAGTGACAAGACTTTGCATAGCACACACTTTGACCAAGATCACATGTATGCATCAAAATAATTTATGGTGATAAAATATCACACAGCATACTATACACTTTTTTTATGTTTATCAAAAAAATTTAGTCTGTAATTTTAATTATATTCTTATAAGAAGGATAATTTGTTTAAATTTAATTTTTAACCATTTGATTATTTTAGAATGGTTTTTCAGGTATTATATTCGCCTAAACACCTATACACATAGGACCCCAAAAAATAAACTTCGCCAAGGACCCATTTGTACCATAAACACACCACTGTACTAGCGGAAGACTCGTTTTGGTGTCGGCAAGGTCTAAGGCATCAATAGACCAACGGTCACGGGGATATCGGTGTTCGAATACAAGTAAGGTGTAATGAGGATAATTTTTTCCTAAAGGTTTTTTTTCCTTTCTCTCTCTCTCTTTCCTCGCGATTGTGAGTACATATTGTCTACAATAATGATCTAGCTCCCTCATTCCTATTCCATTAATGTAAATGTGAGGATAGCCCGAACGGGTAGTCCAGACGCAATGCACTCACACGCATTTGTGTAAAGGTTTATTCTAATGCGCGTATACAATGACAGGCATTAAGATTAGGTTTCTAGTATTAAGAAACAGGTTTTTTTAGCATCGTTTCCTACTGCCCATTCGGATTACGCTTATGTACTAATCACGATAATGGTCTCAGGGATTAGGAAGATTATATTTATAGGAAGTGTACCCGAATTTGCGTGGAGGGAGAATGTAAAGCCATTTAGGAGAAAACCACCTCGGTACATCCGACCATGATTCGAACCTCGATCTCCCCGTCATCTGCAGTCTAGTTAACTGCGAGAGTAGCGCGTTAGACGACGCAGCACCGAAGTAGGTGAGATCCCATATCAAGGTCGATTAACTGGAGAGGGTGACATGGCGGTCTAGGGGTAAGGTGTCAGACGTCTGTGCTGGCGGCCGGGGTTCAATCCTCGGTCCCGGCACAGGTTTATCTGATTACCAAACCCTTCCTTCACCTCTGACAAGTCATCTTGTGAATTCCCTACCATTACACATTAGCGTAAGTGCGTATAACCCGAACGGGTAGTAAGACGCAGTGCTAATAATAATAATAATAATAATAATGATAATAATAAACTGGATAGCTAGATACAATAGATACATTATCATCCGAATTCGATGGGACCAGTTCCAAATCAGATAATAAAAACTCAGGCTAGTCAGCAATTTGGCAAATGTTTCACTGTTAGGGTTGTAAAAAAAAATTGTACGTACACAATATGTCACAGAAACAAATCATTATGAGAATTAAAATGTGAAATTTTGTTACAAATAAATACGGAATAAGGTCTATAGCTTGTTAAAAGCAAAAATTAAAAAAAATAATGTTTTGAAATTGTATGAACGCTTGATCGATCTAGAAGCCGTTGGAGAGTAAGTAGCTCACCCGTCTTTTGTTGTTTTTATAGTCGAAGAGTGTTTCGGATAATTGCGATTCAGATTAACGGGTTTATAGTATGCAATATTACAATCAAACCGGTAATAGCATCGTAGTACGGTTTCCTGCATTATTCATTTGACAGCAGTGAAATTGAAATTATTGTAATAGTTTTATTTTAGATTAAATAACTAATAAATTTTAACTTTGCGTTAAAAAAAACAGGTATAATACTCTGAAAATTCCTGGATAGCTCAGGGGTTAGAGCATTGACGTACTAAGCCGAAGGTCCCGGGTTCGATTCCCGTGTCCAGGTTTCAGTTTTCAGAATATGATATCTAAATGGAGTAATTTTCACTAAAAGCATAAATAATAGCTTTGGCTATTTGATTCCTAAATATGCCATCCCTTACAATCATAATAATTGTACAAGTGGCAGCAATAAGCCAACTACCGAGTCGAAGGTGGCTGCGTTATCTGATAGCTTGTGATCTTAATAAAATCACACATTTGTAGCCAACGATTTCCACACGTCCATCATAGACTCTGGCTTAAAATATGAGTGAAGATTACCCTCGGCACGGGACGATTCCTGGATAGCTCAGTGGTAAGAGCATTGACGTATTAAGCCAGAGGTTCCAGGTTAAATTCCCGTGTCAAGGTGTCATTTTTCAATTTTCAGAATTACCTATCTAAGTTTAAGGTGTTATCTGGGGTTGAAGACAGGCAGCCAGCCTTTAATGTCGGAATAAAAATCAACAAAAAAATTGTTTTTAACAAATCGCAAAAATGTTTTCTTTCAGCTGTCGTATAAAGTCATTACTAACTTGCCAACAATTTTTGCCTACCTCGAGAGAAGGAAGAAGACACCCATTTAATAAATCAGTGAAATGTAGAAGCCCTTACTTCGATCATGTAATGACACGCATTTACGCTTCAAGAGATGTACCTAACGAGGACAATATAGGATGTCACGCGGTTTCCGGTTGTACGCTCTTCAACAGGAAGTACTTCCGGTACGTGAGGTGCAGGGGCTATGTTACTAATAGCGGATATTTGTATTTTTAAACTATTCGCCAAGAACCCGGGTGTATCAATTTTGAAAACGGGGTTGATCAAGTAAAGGAAAAGAAAAATCAAGTTTAAAATAAAATAACCCTTATTGCTTAGAATACATTTTAAAATAAATGTCACGACACAATATCACAAATTTTCTCATATTGTACATTACAGCTTCCAAGATAATTTTCAAAAATAGGCTTTGAGTAAACTACTCTTAAGTACATTTTCTTTATAAAACAAACACATCATCTTGTTACTAACAATAATCACTTCTTATATATCGATTTTAAACAAAATTGTTCAAGTATTTTTAACAAAATTCAAATTTTCATAAATAAAATTATTTGTAAACCATCCTAAAATTATTAATTTGTAAAGATAAAAAGGTATTCTCATTTATCATGAAAAACTATTCAAAGATTTCCATTTTGGATTCAATCTTAAAACTCAATTTCAAGAAAATTCAAATTTTATACAATTTGTTGTGAGTAAACTTCACTTAGATTAACTTATTTTAGATTAATAAAAAAAATAATTATTAATGTTATGTAAAACACTACTAAGGTTACAATTTGGAACCAAATTGTTACCGATTTCCATTTGTATAATATTTCAAGGCTTTGAAAATCATTCATCAGTAAACTACCCTTCAATGAATTTTTGCTCAAAAACCAATTATATAGTGTTATTTTTCATGTCAAACTAATTCTATATATTTATTTTAAACGAAATCGTTAGAGGTAATTTCGAAAAATTTGAAATAAAAAAAAATTACTCATCAGTAAATTAACTACCCTTATTTGGAGGGTTAGGATAAAACTATTTTTTTTTTGTACTTCCCTATAACATCTAGTATCAAGTTTGGACATCCATCAAACCGTTTTGGATTCGTGGCCAGGGACAGAAAAACAGACATAAATTGTGACAAACAAATTATAAAATCCTATTTTATGGGTTCTTGTTCACATAAAACTTAAAAATTCGTCATAATCTAGAGATAATTTTTTTTTTTTCACGATAGCAATACTTTCTCTGTTATGAGAAAGTAAAAACCTAAGCAGATAGAGTAAGTTTACGAGCTCCAGCTATCCTAATAGTTAAACTATTGAGGTTGGGTTGAGGACGATAGAATGTAGCCCAGTTCAGTGGCCGAATGGTTTGAGGCGTAACTCTCGTGCTAGACTTGTCCGCTGTAGACGGGGAGATCAAAATTCGAAAGACCCCCCTCGGTGGCATAGTTAGCTAACGCGCAAGCTTCGTGTTGAGCTAGACTGCTGAGGACGGGAAGATCAAGGTTCGAATCTCGCTCTGGTGAACTGGGGGTAATTTTTCCTAATTTTTTTCCACTATCCCTTTATGCAAACGCGGGTTCGCTTCCTCTATATTCAACCTTCCCAATTCCTAACCCATTAGCGTAATTAGTACTTTAAACGTATCATCCGAACGGGTAGTAAGCCGCGGTGCCGATAATAAGTAGGACCCGAATGGCGGTCGGGTCTACTGAAGGTGGTTTCCCACGATTCTTCCGCGCATACGCGGGTAGACTGCTTCTAAAGTTCTTCCAACCCCATTAGGGCATTATTATTATTATTATTATTACTATCACCACGTCTTACTACCCGTTCGGCTTATACGCACTTATGCTAATGTGTAATGGTAGGGTGATTGTGAGATGAAATGGAGGACCTACAGTTTAACGTGGGATCTGAAGCACGGTGTAGGCCTGACATTCCACACATTCACAAGCTGTGGTTAATACACGTCTTGTCAGAGGTGAAAGAAGGGTTTGGTAATCAGATAAATCTGTGCCGGGACCGAGGATTGAACCCCGAACCCCCAGCACAGAAGTCCGACACCTTACCTCTAGACCGCCAGGTCACCTCCCATTAGAGCAACTATCATAAATGGTCATAACATGAGCATGCAGTAAGAAGCAGCAATAAAAAAAAGTAAAATGTATATAAAGTGTACGCGCATTTGCGTAGAGCAATAATAAGAAACTATTTAAGAAAAATAAAGTCTCGGTACACCCAGCTAAGGTTTCGCACCCTAACCTCCCCCTCACCGATATACCATACAAGCCTAGACTGACATATTTGTCTGCATGCACACCGGTTCGGGTCATTCTTGTACTAGTCCTATCAATTTTCAAGTCTCATTAGAGCTTTTATAATATATCTTCAGGTCGGGTTTTGAATCCCGGCCTGCTTAACAGATTTTTTCCCCCCCTAAATGGTTTCCCACCATCCTTCCACGCTAATGTGGTGTACTTACTCTTTAAGTTCTACCTTACTCATCCGTATCCCAATAGCCTAGATACACCAATATCCCAAATGGTTGGTACAGTCCAATTTTCATATAAAAGACCTTATCTACAGCTGGAAAAGCCACCGCATTTATTTTCGCGTATTCATGTGTGAATTCATGTCATTTGCAGTTATTACTTTTGATGGATCTTATCAAACACTATAGGTCTAATGTAATAATAGTAAAATAATAAGATATCAATTTTGGCGAAAAAAAAAGTTTTTATTTTCTAAAAGGCCTTTACTATGAAAATCGGACTGTATTGCGTGGGTCGTAGGGAAACCATTTATTTTAGTTTATATATTCTAAGCTCTACCCTTCTCCTCCCTGCACTTCCTGCCTTCGTCCGCGTGGGATAAATACGGAACGGCGATGTTTATTTAAATTCTCTCTTACCTTGTTCACCTCGGTACCTCCATCCCAGGTTGTTGTTGACATTTGGCCTCGAGGTGTGGGCGAGATCACCTTAAAGCGTTTCTCAACCACCACTGATGGACGTTTTATTTTGTGCTACGCGTTTTAGTACCCATCAATGCTATCATAATATTTACGCTAGTGGAGTAGAGATATGGCTACAGATCCACAAGGTCCTGGGTACAATCCCCGGTACTTCCAGATTTCTCTGTGAAGAATTGGGTCTGGAATGGGGTCAAACTCAGCCTCACGAGGATAAATGAAGAGTTACTTGAATAAATAAGTAGCAGTTTCAGTCTAGAAAAGTGAGATTGATGGTCGGAAGGTTCGTTGTGTTGTTTTATATATCATCTATTCGCAGAGGTTGGTGCTATCTTCACCAACAGACAGAGGCTGCTTGGTTGGTATAGCTCGATTGCCGTCTGATGCCATGGGGGTAAATATAAGGAAGGTTGAATTTTAGAGGAAGTACCCATATTTGCTGGGAGGGAGAGTGGAAAACCATTTGGGGAAAATTCCTCTCAGTACGCTCAGCCAAGATTCAAACTCCAATCTTCCCATCACCGGCAAATCAGACCAAATGAGATCGACGCCTTAGTCCATGCGCACACTGGTGATAACCAACCTCCCCCCCCCCTCTCCCCCAGTGCACCCAGTCGATATTATAATCAAGATCTCTCCTTTAACGGTGGCCAAATGCAGTGTAAGTCAAACGACATAATAACTAAGCCACCGTTGTATGAGTGGTTAGTTAAAAGTCCTCTTCTTCATGTATTTGATTAAATATTGTATGTCCTTCATAGCCAAAACACTAGCATTAGATTTTTCACACATACACTTACTTTAACTACTCAAGGTTTTCTGTAACATTAGTTAAGATCGTTCATCATAGCAGGCCCAACTCAGCTCCCATCTCACGCGAGGTATGGGAGTGAAATGGAAAAGAAAAGGCCAGAAATGTTTGCAGTGCATTCGTATTTGAATGATTACTCGAAATTTCCCGCGGTGACGATGGTAGACAAAGCGACAAAGTTTATTGTTAATAACCACAATTTGTCCCTATAATGACAGAATGAAGATTTATGCGCAATGCTTATTTTTGAATCCATTCTAAAATGGTCAAAAACGACCTTTTCAATACAGTTTTTAGCCCAATGTAATTTAATCTTTATTATTATTGTTATAATTGTTGTTTTGATTATTATTAGTACCAAGTCTTATAACCCGTTCGGGATATACGCACTTACACTAATTTGTAATGTTAAGGTGATTGTGAGATGAAATGGAGGACCTACAGTTTAACATAGGATCTGAACCACTGTGAAGGCCTGGCATTCCACACATTCCTAAGTCGTGATTAATACACGTCCTTTCAGAGGTGAAGGAAGGGTTTGGTAATCAGGTAAATCTGTGCCGGGACCGATGATTGAACCTCGGACCCCCAACAAAGAAGTCTTAACACCTTACCCCTAGACCGCCAGGTCACCCTATTCAATATTTAAACAATGTTCTGTATCAGAAACTTCTATCAACTCTTTATCACGATTAATATTTAATCATAAACAACCCAAGTGCAATAGTGTTGGTGTAAATGTATGATTTCGAGCCGACTGTATCACAGAGTTTATGGGCATGTGATGCACGCTTTTAAACTCTCTAAGCATTCGAACACGTGCTAGATGGATTTATGTTGGGTTTTTTTAGTACCGCGTCTTACTACTTACCAGTTCAGGTTCACATATATACTAATTACGCTAGCGAGATAAGGATGAGGAAAGTAGAAATTAGATAAAATGTACTCGCATTCGTGTGGAGGGAGAGTGGAAAACAATTTTGGAGAACCCACCCTCAATACACCAGACCGGAATTTGAACTCCGATCTCCCTGTCATTGATTGTCTAGTCTAACACGAGATTGACGTTCTAGTAGACAATGCGGCCATCGAAGGAGGTGGTAGATTTTTAGAAAATACAAACATATATTTTTGCTATCAGCATTGACAGCAATTTACTATATTATTTGTATCATTTTATAGTTATTGATAATATCCATCAAAATTACGACTGAAGATCACATGACTTGACGTATGAATACGTGAATGTAGATCTCCTAGCTTTTTCTATATGTGTGTTAAAGTTGTTTCTATGAAAATTTGGGTAGACTTTCAACGTTCCAAACCAAGGCAATGTTAATGACTTATTCCAAGAGGTAAGAATTTGGGGGGTAGTTTGGAGGAAATCTACCAACATTGGCATAGAGAGTATATGGTAAAACCACAGTTAAAAATTACATTTGGCAAACCCCCCTCTTAGTGCACCCGGTCTAGTTGTGAGACCCGACTTCCCTGTCACAGGCAAGACAATGCTTTGTGGGTTGACGCCTTAAATACTGTGACCACCAGTGCAGGTAGATACTTTTCTATTTTGATAGGAAGGGTCTTTCTTAACTGTTTAAAATTTACTAAAACCATTTTTACATATTTATACACTAAGTTTGATCGGCGACTGTCACCTGTCATAGATAATAACAATACCAATGTTACATGGTCTCGTCAAAGGCCTTGTAACTTAACTGTTCGTAAAGTCTAAACGTTGGTTAAACTTGGCGTTGTGTTTTACAATACTATTTTAGTGTGATCGTCAAGCTACAAACAGGTGCATTCCATTAGTTCTTATAATTAACTTTCTCGGAGTGATAGAGTTGATTCATAGTCTTTGATTGGCGTAATTTGACCATATAGAATATAAGCAAGTCATCACAACGTCTATGAAACTGTTATGAAGACAAATCAATCAAACCAGGTCCGATTTATTACATCTGAGTAAGGTTATCTGCTATCTTTTATTGAATTTATTTTCCTGCTAAATGTCTGTTGAAAATAATAAACGTGAACGAAATGTACATTTTTACAAAGAAGAGGAAATGTTGCTGATTGAATTAATATATGAATACAAACAAACGATTGAAAATAAACAAACAGATTCTGTGAACTGTTTTTATATTGGTGTTCTATCACTTAAAGAATTTCTAACAATATTTTTGTCCAAACGAAAACTCAAAATAAATTATTCCTCGTTATAAAATTCCAGGAAATTCTTTCGTTCCATGTATTTCTTCAGTCTTCGAAGTCTTAAGAGTCTTTTAACGTGTAACTCATCTTCAAAATCATCATCAGTATAAAATAAATCACCTATTTCATAAAATAAATAAATGTAACCTCACTTTACTAATAACAATAGCCTTGAAAACAATATGGTGGAGTGTTTAACGTTGTTAATGTGGACGTTATGTTTACTAACCGGAAGGTAGACCTCACGTTATCTTTACAAGCACTTTAAAGTGGACATTAGCGATAATCAAACATTATAAAGTCAACAGTAGTAGTTGTTATTACTTAACCTTATGTTAAGCCCTAAGGAATAGAATAACGCGACATTGTAAGATTGGGCTTAAATAATGCTACTAATAAAGTAAAATGTTAATCTTAACAGGTCCTTCTTATCGAAATTTGACTATAGAGTCTGATTTTCATAGGAAGAGTCTTATTAGACATATAGAAAAGCTACTAGATTTACTTTCACTTTTCATACGTCAGGTCATGTGATCTGACGCTGTCACTTTTGATAGCTATTATTATCAATACCTATAAAATAACACTAATATAAGAGTAAAGTGTTATCACAGTTAAACTCCAAATAATATGTTTGTACCCGCTTCGGTGGCCACGTGCTCTAACGCACTAATATCGTGTTAAATTGAATGCTGAATATTGGTAGATCGGGGTTAGATTCCAGTCGGGTGCACTGAGGGTGGTTTGTCCTAAATGGTTTTACACTACCCCTCCACGCAAATATGGGTGCATTTACGCTAAATTAAACCTTTATAATCCCTAACACATGAGTGTAATTAGTAGATAGGCTTATAACTTGAACAGGTATATATAATATATATATATATATTCTAAAAGCACCTTCCTATGAAAATTGGATTGTAACTACATTGTGAGGGATCAAATAAATATCGGCCAAAAAAAAGTTTTAATCGGCCATAAATCGAGTGAAAACAAAAAGTAATCACAGTCATGGTCGACACTAATGTAGCTCCGCGGCGCGATCCACCTGTTTTCACAACCTGTCCCAGTTGACAAGTGACAGGTGACCTTGGCCGGTGTGGACGTTCGTCTGACGGTCGACTGCGTCCTGAGTCACGCCGAGAGCGCTCGTTTAAATAACTCGACGTCACCACGACGGAGGAAGGGAGCGCGATTCTTTGGCAGGCCTCGGACGTGGGCGCGCCGAGACTTTGTGTTAGGAGTCACGGATAGGTATTATGAAGATTGAGGGACGCATTTATAGTCTTGTATCGGGACTAAACAGATCTCCCGCTTTACGAATAACAAGCAGTTGAAGTCAAATGGGGGAAATTGGTTGACCTTCGATTCTCATACCATTTATACGGCCTTGAGTCACTCACTACGTGGTGTGAAAGATATAAATTGCGGTCACAATGCGGTCTATGTGGTTGGAGTGGTCGATAATTAAAGGGTACCTTGGTTCAATTCCTGACGATACTGACAAACATGTTATTTCACTCTTTGTGTAAGTTTACTAGTTTATCATGTTGTGTAACTAGGATTGAGTGTCTAGTATTAGTTGTACTGTTCCAGGTCAAAATTAGGGGTTTATATAACCTTTATTTAGAAATTACACTTTAACGACACACACACACATACATATATATAAAAATATAAATATATATATATATATCCATTTGGCTGAACTGCTTTTACCCCCGTGATCTACGTCTTATTAACCGCTGGGTTATCTAAATATTTTAAACATTTTGGGGTAGAGATGAGAAAGGTAGGATTTTAGAGAAAATGAACTCTCATTTCCGAAGAGGTATAGTAGGAAACCGTTTAGAAAAAATACCTTAGTTCCTCCGCTCGCGTTTGATAGCTCATGTAAAACACTGCATAAGGAACGAGGAAAGTACAATTTTGAGGAAATGTACCTGAAATTGAGTAGAGGAAGGGGGGAAAACAATTTAGGAATAAAAACCTCTCAAATCATATTACGAAAGTGATACTTTTCAACCATTCAACCACCGAAGTAAATTTATTGGCTTATTAAATTGTTACCAACGCCAAGCCTTTGTAAAAACCAAAAAGAAGCTAAACCCCCTTTAGGTGGAAGTTAAGGAACACGAGTTAAGGGCAGTGTTTTTGCGGTTCTTATAGTAAAACTTTTTTTTTACCAAAAAAAATTAAAAAAATACTTCAATAGAAACATTAGTCTAATTTTCTTCACGTGGTGATATCAACAGTTGTTGAATATCTGTCATAAGCATAGCGGCATTAGATGAGAAACTTTTGAAAATTGAGAGAAAAAGTCTTCATTAAATTTCAGGACAACCTTGACAGATAACCAACAACTGTTGATATCACTCTATGTTTCTACATGAACAATATTTTATTTATTTTGATCAAAAAATGTTTCGATATAAAAACCCACAAAAATACCGCCCTGACGTCGCGTTATTCACACGCCCACCTTAACCGTATGTGACTAACACCTGTGTGACGCAAAGAACCAAACAAATGGATTGTCTAGTGAACAGCTCGAGGTTAATATATCTTTATCAGTCCCTACCTTGTACAGCGAGTGTGTGAGAACCGGATGAGTCAGCGTTGAACACTTGTTAAATCAACTCCGTGGGAGAGACCGCGACCATCGGCTTGTGCTCGAGTGGTCCGAGGTGTCGACTACAAAAAATATAGTCCAATTTTCATGGGAAGTACCTCTTAGATTATTATTAGCACCGCGTCTTGCTACCCGTTCGGGTTATACGCACTTACGTTAATGTGTAGTGGTAGGGTGATTGGGAGATGAAATGGAGGACTTACAGTTTAACGTGGAATCCGAACCATGGTGTAGGCCTGGCATTCCACACATTCACAAGTTGTGATTAATACAAATCTTGTCAGAGGTGAAAGAAGGGTTTGGCAATCAGATAAAATACATTTTAGAAAATACAATATTTTTTTGCGGCCAATATTCACGACTTTTTTAATAGTGTTTTTTTATGTATAGATTTTAGCACCGTTTTACAATCCGTTTGGGTTATACGTCTATGCACTCATCACGCCAATGTGTTAAAGGTGAGGATGGTTGAATTTAGATTAAGTGTACCCACATTTGCGTGGATAAAAAGAGAGATTGGGAAACCGTTGAGGGAAAACCACCCTCATTACACCCGACCGGGATATATATAACCTCAATCTCCACATCATCGGCAGTCCAATAAAGTGACGCCTTAGACCATGCGGCCACCGTAGCGGGTAATATAATGTTGTTTTACAGTTATCGATAATATATGTAAAAATTGAAGCTGCAGACAACATGACTGGATGTATGCGTTTGTGAAATTAGATTTGGTATGATTTCTAACTGTCAAATAAGTCCCTTCCTATGAAAATTGGACTATACCTGTATTACAAGACACTTTTATAGAATTTGATTCTTTACCAAAAATATATAGCTCTAGAATTGAGGCTGTTCTCTCTCTCTCTCTCTCGCACATGAACTGGTGGATATATTGTCTACGGCGTCAGTTTTGTGTTAAAATGGAGAGGCGGTGGCAGAGAGGATGAGGTTTAAATCTCGGCTGGGTAAAGTGCACAAGGAATGTTTATTTGCCGAATGTGTGGTGTATTTTATTCTAGTTTCCCTCCTCGTTAGTCCAAAGACCAAGCAATTAGGAGCACTTTTGTTAAACATATAAACTAAACAATATCCAGAATAGAGCTGTGAGTTTTTCCATCACTTTTATTTTTTACGTGATTAAAATTTCACCAGCCATCCGGGCTACCCTCTTATTTACACTAATGGGATAGATACGATGAAGTTCTCAAGTGGAGTAAGTGTACCCGCATTTGTATAAAGGGAGAGTGGCAAACCATTTATGAAAAAAGTCTCATTAAATCCGATAGACCCACTTCAGTGGCCGAATGGTCTAACGTGTCACTCTCGTGTTAGACCGGCCTGCTGAATACGGGAAAGATCGGAGTTATAATCACACTCATTTCTACTGAGAGTAGTTTTTTCTAAATAGTCTTCCAGTCTCTTTCCTAGTAAATGCAGGTAGATTACCTCTAAAATGCTTCCTTTTTCCTCATACCCCCATTAGAGTATTATATATGTTTACTAACAGGTAATAAGATGTGGTGATTAATACAAAAAAGCTCCCAATACGGATTTTAACCCCTACCTTCCCGTCACTAGCAAATCAGACATGACAAGGCTAACGTCTTTGCCCGCGTGCCCACTGGTAGGTGGACGTTCTATAAACTGAAGGTATAGTATTATATATAATATTATGTAGATGTAATATCTATTTTTTTGTTCGATCTACTCGTGACTAAAACATCTCCGAGCTGTTTGTGAAAGTTTGTTACATTTTTATTTTATTTTTTGTAATATAAGCTAACCCAGTTAAATAGATCGCCAGTCCAGAGTCAATATTTTCTGAAAGAGCAAATAACACGAGGTCGTAACAATTGAAATGCTCACGCCAGTTCAGCGTTATTTTTATGAAAGGAATAGAAAATGTTTGTTCGATACCGTATCTCATTCGGTAGCGTGGTTGTATATTAAACTAAGAGGTCCTGAGTTCGATCTCAGACAAGGCAAAAAAAAAATCTTTGGTGAAATTGAAACTTTTATGTTTACAGTGATAAAAAAGGGTGAGGTGATGGGTGTTGTGTCTCTTACAAAGATAAGTTTGATTTGAGTCGTGTGCTGATGTAATCATTGGTTCAGAAAGTTCAACAAATAAAGTACCAGTGCCTTAAGATTATATCGGATTTATGAACTCTCGAATAGCCTAAGTACTGACTATCTCACCGAGGGAGTTGGATCGGCGTTAACGTGCTTCACTTGGAATTAAGAGATCAGGATTTGAATTTCGGCCGAGTGCGATAAGGGCGATTTTTTTCAGTGTGGTTTTACATTTATTATGCAGGTGAACGATGGTATATTTAGTTTTAAATACTCTTCTCATACCTGCCCCTTGAATTACATCGGTTATTTTTTTCAAACCCGCCTCGGTGGCGTAGTTGGCTAACGCGCTTGTCGTGTTGAGCTCGACTGCTGAGGACGGGGAGATCGAGGTTCGAATCTCGGTCGGGTGAACTGGGGTGGTTTTTCATAAATGGTTTTCCACTCTCCCTCCACGCAAATGCGGGTTCACTTCCTCTAATTCAACCTTCCCAATTCCTAATCCATTAGCGTAATTAGTACTTAAAGCGTATAACCCGAACGGGTAGTAAGACACGGTGCTAAATATTATTATTTTTTTCAACCACGTCTTACTTTTTTTTTAGCAACGCGTCTTACTACCCATTTGGGTTATAGGCTTATGTAATAATTAAACTAATGTGTTATGGATAAGGAAGGTTGGATTTAAAAAAGTTTACCCACATTTGCGTTAAGGGAAAGTGTAAAACTATTTATGAATATCACCATGTGGTACATTCGACAAAGATTCAAACCCCAACCTCCCGGTCACAGTCGAACCAGACAAGACGAGACAAACTTTTATCCGCGTGTCTACTCGTGTGGGTTACTCGTTAAAAATTCGTTTTAACAGATCAACAAGGAAGTAATTAGTATTCTTATGTTAAAGCGTGTTAATACATACATGATGGCTTCGGTTAGTGCTCAAGATCATCAAGACGATACGCTTACTATCAGTCATCTAGAAGACTTTGGTTTGTACCACTTTTATTTTTATCATCACGTCTTACCACCCTTTCAGGTTATACACGTATATACTAATTATGCTAGGAAGGTTCTATTTTAGAGAAAGTGTCTTCACATTTGCATGGAGAGAGAGAGAGTGGAAAAGCATTTAGAAAAAACCATCCTCAGTACACCCGATCGATATTCTAACCTCAAACTTCCGTCATCGACAGTCTAGTATAATGCGAGAGTAGCGCCTTAAACCATGCGGTCACCGAAGCGAGTAACGTATCACTGTTAGTTTGAAAATCATCTTTACTTTTTCCGGAATTAATCATGGTAGTTTGGAGTGTACTAGTATTTGCATAGTTTGACACGTCCATCTCGTTTTATACTGTATTGTGGGTGACGGCGAGTCCAGGGTTCGAATTCCAGTCGGATGTATTGAAGCTTTTGTTTTTTCCCTAAATGGTCTCCCACACTTTCTACAAGCAAATGTGGGAATATTTCCCCTAAATTACTTTCTTACGCTTTCCTATTTTATTTGCGTAATTACTGTGTGTGTGGAAACCCACACGGGTATTAAGACACAGAAAAAGAAACGTCCACTATTGGACTCGGGCGCTAATAGAACCCCCTTAGTGTTAAACCGTATATAAAAAAAACACCAATATAAACTATTCTGTATTCATCCTATGGTGCGAGTGACGTCACTGTATTAATACGACCTCCTGGTGGCGACCATCCTCAACCCACGTCTCGTTAGCCCAGCTGTGTCAAGACAGTGGAACGGGGACAGAAATGTTTCAATAGCTGTTTCGTTTTTGCGGTGTAAATTTAGTTTTTTATTTTGTGTATTACGTTTTTTTTTTTTAGCACACTTATGTTATTTGAGTGCTCAGTCAAAGTAATATGGAAGAGGAACGGTATTTTCAGGTAGTGCACTCACATTAGCGAGGAGGGAAGAAGGGAGGAATCATAGTGATACATCCTTACCCACAGCCAGTGCGCACCATTTGGGATTCCAAGACCGGACCTCAACGTTGAAGGCGACCTTGTGCGATGCAACTTAACGCTTTAAGACCACATGTCTCCCTGTGTACTCATTAAAAGAAAGGCAGATAGCTTATATCGTCATCGGCTTTCGTATTATTGTTTACGGGGCTATTTGAGAATAGTAGGGTTTTGGTAGGAAGGCTCTTTTAAAAAATACAGTTTTTTCGGTTGAAATAGCATTTTACTATATTACAAGTAATAGGCCTAGTGTTATATTATAGGTAGGTATTGATAATAAATATCAAAAGGGACAGATACAAATAACATGAATCGATGTATGAATACGTGAAAGTAAATCTAATACCTTTCTAGTTTTCCTATAAGGTCCTTCTTATAAAAATTGAACTGTAAATACCTGGGCATTGGGAAGGGGGGAAGAGAAATCATGGGGTTCAAACACCCACTCTCCCAAAATTTTCCGAAGTTTTTAATATAAAGCTTGAAGATGCCCTTGTATCAAACTTCGAATAATTCATAGNCAGGGAAGGACCACTCCAAATATCTTATAAATGTACCCGATTAAAAAAAATAATCTGGTGAGCACTTCTTGAAATAGCTTTTAAAGGCATCCAATTTAAAAAAAAAATCTGAAGGAAATTACTCTAAAAACCCCCAGGAATGCCCAAATTACAAAAATAAATAAATAGGGGAGGGGGGAAGCATTTTTCTAAAAAGCTTTTAAATAAGTATACTTTTCAAAAATACTCTAAATGAGAGGATCACTATAAATATCTTATTGGAGCATCCACTTTTCTAGCATATACTGGAAGAGAGGAGGGTAGAAAAAAATCCCTAAAACCTTTTCTGCTACTGGCCTCCCACCCCCTCTCCTCTCACGCAAATAAAGTTCCACTACAACTGTATAAACTAACAATGTTCTTATTGCTTAGGGTTTAATATTATTATTATTATTATTATTATTAGCACCGCGTCTTACTACCCGTTCGGGTTGTACGCACTTACGCTAATGTGTAATGGTATTTTAACGTGGAATCCGAACCACGGTGGAGGCCTGGCATTCCTCACATTCACAAGATGTCTTGTCAGAGGTGGAGGAAGGGTTTGGTGATCAGATAAATCTGTGCCGGGACCGAGGCTTGAACCCCGGCCCCCAGTACAGAAGTCCGACACCTTACCCCTAGACCATCAGGTCACCTAGGGTTTAATAAAAAGTCTTAACATAATGCCATAAACTTATGGTTTTAAAACCCCCCCACAAAATTAAATTCTCCCTACGACAAACTGCACACACTCAGCCCTGCTATCTGAATATTTAGGCCTACTAATTATTGTTTCAAAGGACCAACCCATATAATGCTCACCATATTATATCTCATCGTTAGTACCACCTGAAATTTCACCTTTCTCTTCTCGTGTTCCGCATCTTACTGCGCAGCCGGTATATCCAAATATTTATACTAATGAGATAGAAATGAGGAAGGTAGAATGAAGAGAAAGTGTTTCACATTTGCATCAACAAACTGATTAGGGGAAAACACTCACACCGGAATTCAGAACCTGGCGTAGTGCGTTGAGGGTGTTTTATCATAAATGGTTTCCCACTGCACTTCTACACAAATGCGGATACATCTAAATTATACTTTACTCATCTAAATAATAAGTATAAATATGAGGATAGTCTGAGCTCTTAGTATCACACGTGCATACGCAAACCATGTGTTTTGCAGGTGTAATTTTTTGTGAGATGTCAATTTTGACAGCTGAAAGATATAAAATACTGACCTTTAGTCATCGGTTACGCCTTTACAGTTTCTTTATAAAGTTCTTACTAAATCATGTCAGTGATTAAATTAAAAATAGTTTTTTTTAAATAATATTTGTTTTTCAAAATCTTTAAAATCTCAAGGACATTGATTAAAACTCACTAAATTTCAATAGGAATACACCAACAACAGCTAGAAAGGGAATTAATCAAGACAAGATAATAACAAACCAAACCTTCTGCCAACCGAGACTTTTAAAAAAACATCTGTTGGTGTTTTTTTTTTGTGGAAATAGTTGGAGTGAGCTCATTAAATTTTGTTCTCGACTGGTTTACGTCATCACACGTCGGCACCGAAGGACAAGGCGCGCGGGACAATGAGGAAGGAACAGTCACTATCTAACATCCCATAGAGAAAACAATGTGATGGCAGGTACATTCATTAAACTATCCTCCTTGGACAGAGCAGTTCTTCAATCAAAGGCGAGACGTCTCTGCGATTACGTGAACTTTGTCCTTTTATTTTGAAACACTCGGACATTTTAGAGTGTACAATACATAGGTAAATAATTGCACTACGGTGTCCACATCATGTGCTGAATTACTCCATTAGGGTAGTCATGGTTAATGGTATTGTTTTATCGCTGTTTTGTTGATGTAGTCAAATTTTTGTCAACGCATTATATTGCCACAGATAAATATAAGTAGTCCTAGTTTGTGTTTTTTAACATCGCGTCTTACTAACCGTTCGGGTTATACACTTATGTACTAATTAGTGGTTTTAGGGACTAGGAAGATTATATTTAGAGGAAATTTAACCCTCATTTGCGGGGAAGTAGAGTGAAAAGCAATGTTGGAAAAACCACTATCAGTACACCCGACCGAGATTCGAACCTCGATCTCTCCATCATTGGTAGTCTACTGCGAGACTTGCGCGTTAGACCATGGGAACACCGAAGCGGGTGTTGGTTTAAATTAAATATTAGTTTAATCCTAAGACAAGGATATTAAAAGAGTTGAGGGAGGTAGAGGCTAGAAAAGAATACACTTTTAAATAAAGCACCGTAAAACAAAACGTATGGAAACATCATTTAAAATATCTATTATTATTATTATTATTATTATTATTATTAACACCACGTCTTACTACCCGTTCGGGTTATACACACGCTAATGTATAATGGTAGGGTGATTGTGAGATAAAATGGAGGACCTACAGTTTAACGTGGGATTCGAACCAAAGTGGAGGCCTGGCATTCCCCACATTCACAACTTGTGATTAATACACCTCTTGTCAGAGGTGAAAGAAGAGATTGGCAATCAGATAAATCTATACCAGGACCGAGGATTGAACCCTGGGCCCCCAGCACAGAAGTCCGACACCTTACACCTAGACCGCCAGGTCACTTACTTTCAAAAATATCTATATAAAATTTACGTTAATCGGTAAATGTGAGTAAGCTATTATTACAGGGTTTCCAATATAATAAAAATAAAGGTTGTTAGGGTTTCTTAAATATCTGACAGCTAGAAAAGGTTAGTAGATCTAATTTCATACTTCAAGTCATGTGATTTACAGATGACGGACAGAAACAACACTAATAAAATAGTAGAATGTTATCAATGCCGACCACATAAAATATGTTTGTATTTTATATTAGGAACCACTTTTGTGATCTAGTGGTCAGAGATCTTGGCAACAGATACAGGGGTGCCGGGTTCAATCTCCGGCACTTACAAAATGTATTTGTAAAGCAGTGGGCCTGGAACGGGGGTCAAACTCAGCCCCGTGAAAACAAAGAAGAGCTACTTGAGTAAAGAAGTAGCAGCTACGGCTTATAAAACTAAGATTAACGGCCGGTAGGTTCATTGTGCCAACCACATGACACCCTCTATGTGCAAATATTGGTACTATCGTCACTAACAGTGGCAGCCGCTCGGTCGGTATAGCTCGCTTATGAGCTCACACCATGAAATTTAAAATAATAAAATAAAAGGCAATATCCATTCGTAAGCCCTAGTACGCACTAAATAAACATTTTCCCGGAAACATTGTTTGCAAACACGCTGATATTGTTTCCAAAATATGTTTTAGTGTTTTTCAGGAACTCTTTGCATACATTATTTCATGTTTTATTTGTGTTTCTCAAAAAAGGAAACAATGTTTCTAGTAATCAATTTCAAATGGGTTTCAAGAAACATTGTTTGCGTGTTCGTCAAAATTGTCGACAGTAAACAACGCGGGTTAGGCCAGTTGTTCACTACCCTGGGTCCAACAATTTTGTAAAATAACTTACAAATCTCTAAGAGACATGTGGGTGAAGTTCCTGGCTAAAACCACTGCCATCTTTGAGCTTCAGCCATGCCAGAAGCTTATTTGTATAGTACGAACCATTTTGAAGCATTGAACAAACCCACCACCATTTACTTCTTCTCTGTTTTCTTGAACATTCCATAACTACATCGAAAGCACAAGCCATAGCAGCATCCTTCTCGTCCAACATCTTTTACTCAAATGGACGAACTCTGGATAGGAAACTATGTTTAAATGTTTGCAATCATTATGTTTACCATGTTTGCAAACTGTTTCCCTATGTTTGTGAGCATCAGGAAACATTTCGGAAACGTCGAGAAACAGTGTTTGCAAAATGTTTCAAAGTGCGTACTAGACTTAAGAAAAACAAGGTGTACAGCCCCTGCGATTTGGATGCGCAAGAAAGTTGACTTCACGTATTACTAACCTTCCGGGATATCAGCATATTTACATTTATTTGATAGTGATTAGGATGGTAGAATTTATAGGACGTGTAATACTGTATATTTACGTAACGGGGGTGGAGGGTTGAGAAAACCTTCTAAGACGAACCCCCCTCTCCCTCCATAGAACACCCTGCAGAGATTCAAGCCCTAACCTCCTCAACAGGAATAAACCAGACCAGACGAAACTGACTCCTTATTCTACTTGACCACCTGTGCCAGGGGCAGTACCAGGTAAAATGTAAACAAATCGCTGTAGGTACCACATTTAATCGATCTACATTACATCGATGTTCACACGTCACACTTTTTAAGCCGTCAGCTCTACTTGTTCTGCACGCGATGTTTTTTCCTGATTCAAAAGCATGAGAAAGATAGTTATATACAGTGGCGGATCCAGAAAAATATAACAGGGGGAGCGCCATTATACAAATAATTATATTACTATTATTATTATTATTAGCACCGCGTCTTACTACCCGTTCGGGTTATACGCACTTATGCTATTGTGTAATGGTAGGGTGATTGTGAGATGAAATGGAGGACCTACAATTTAACGTGGAATCCGGGGCTCGGATTGCCCGAATTGCGCCCCCCCAGACCGGACCCGAATTGCGCCAATACCCCCCTTCCCAAGACAGGACCCGAATTGCGCCAACTGTGAATATAAGCAAATATTAATACTATGTCTGGCGGTAAGAAGGACACAAGTCAAAAAATATAATTTAGTTAACTATATTTGCTCGAAATCAATCACAATGTATAAAGGTTGAAGGTGATGTTGTCTCTTCTCGCACTCCTCCTTTAGGATTCTCATAGCGTCAATGTAGCAAAAAGCTTAATAAAATGTTTCGGTGCGTATTCAAAGGTTCCATCCATTCACCCAATTTCATTCTGGCACAAATACTCAAGATTCGAGTGACAAGAAAATATCACGATCTCCTCCTTTTTTTCGTTTCTCAACAAAAAGTTTTCGTCTTGAATAGTTTTTATTTCAATTGAATCTATGGCAAATTGAATTTCTTCGGAAAATTTAGGCAACTTTGGCAGTGTTTTTAGTTTAGTGTGGTTGATGTTATTCCTGATACATTTATTGTCCTTGCGGGTCAATGTTTATATAGTTTTTTTCTGTGTCTGTACCTCTGTGTGGATTAACTTTGAAGGCCTTACTTCAATCTCTTCAGCTTTCCTCTTAACTGCGTTGCTAATGGATCTTCTGTTCAACTCTTGATCTAGTAGTGGTTCGTGGTTGTGTTCATTTTCAGTCCACGAGAAAATATTTCCACCATCAAGAGTGAATATTTTAGCATTGCAGTCCTTTTTGGTGCATCTCCACCTCTCTTACCTCGTCAACTTTAATTGATTCACCTGTCGATACATATATTTATTATAGACAATCAGAACTTTCCCTTTTTCACTATAAATCCTTTCCATATCAATAATTCTCGCTAATATTATCACAGTTCACACAAAACCCGAAAAAAAAAAAACACCGGGACAGTCACTGTTTTCGAGACAATTAATAAGTATTGGACAGACGGATGTCAATACTACTGTTACAAGTCTTGTTGGGGGCACTTAGGGCGTTTTTACATTCCTTTACTAAGGGGAGAGATTGTTTGCAATGGTCTTTGTTTGTATCATCCCCCCCACCTCCCTCACCGACTACCTGAACTTGACTTGGCGCAATTCGGGTCCGGGATTAGTAAACAAATTTTAATCCCTTAATGACTGGCGCAATTCGGGTCTGCCGGGAATCCGAACCACGGTGGAGGCCTGGCATTCACCACATTTACAAGTTGTGATTAACACACGTCTTGTAAGAGGTGAAGGAAGGGTTTGGTTATCAGATAAATCTGTGCCGGGACCGAGGATTGAACCCCAGCCGCCAGCACAGAAGTCTGACACCTTACCCCTAGACCACCAGGTCACCCAAATAATTATAATTGTTACCTAAAATCTCTATAGAAAATCTCATATCTCTACATGATTTTTTTTTAAAGATTCATAAAGCTAGATAATATAAAGCGTTTGTTAGTTGCTCGATAACTAATTAATTATCTTATTGTAAATGATACGGAGCATTTTATTTGGTAAAATGATATTACTAAACTTAATATCCAGTTATTTTAGAAGAGAACAAGTTTACATAAAATTTAATTCAAGTTTTTGCGGATGTTTTGTGACAAATATATTCAGAGCTTTTTCATGGATTATCACAATATTCTATTTTTACTGAGCATGGCCAAACCATTGAATTTTTCTTTACTTATTATTTAACTCAAATAAGTTTTATTCTATTCAAAGAAATAAAATGTCCTACTGCTGTTAAAGTAGTAACTAGTACCACACAAAGAGTTTTCAATAGACGGTTTGGAAACACAGATGCAAATAAGTAAGCGTCCATTAGCGTAATGACATTTTTTCAGATTTCTGTATCAATAATAATTCTCTCCAAAATTTCATATACCCATAATGTACCTCTATAGTGAATGGAAAAACTAGATTCATGTGTTTTTGATGCATTCAGTATCTCTTAATCTGTTAAAAAATATTTTTTTCTGGCTAGAGGGAATTTAAACGATTGATGTTTATTTTTAGAAAATCGACAGGAGGCGCTTTACCCAGTGCTTCTACCTTGAATCCATCACTGTTCATATAAAATAATTACAGGTATGTTTAATCCTAGCTATCTTTTGTCCAATGACGTAAATTATATCATCCAATGGAACAGGAATATAAAGGTGTGCTTACAGCAGCATACGCATTTAAAAAAAAAGGAAACAGGATGATTCTTTATCAAAACAGCTGGTCTAGATTAAGCCACGACTTCGCGAGTAAGAGACAGGAGTGATAACTGCTCACCCAACTCTTTCTGTGTCAGACCGGGTACATTAGTTATCAATCTTTACGAATATTTAATTCGACTTTAAAACACACCATAAATGAAAACGTAAACATAATTGAGACACTTCCTTCAAATTCTATTATATTCATCTTACCCATGGCAGTACTGGCAACTTTCCCCCATTTTGATGGTAATGGGCAGTTTAACCCGGGCCCGGGTATAGCTCTGAGAGTGGTTATATACATTTATTTACATCTATTACTGTTTTCAGCTTATGTCCTGGGTCAGTATTTTATTCAAGCCATATATTCTCCACTACCGGATTGCTAGGCCTGTCGTAGCTTTATATGTCCTGACTTGACTAGGACAGGCACAACATCCAATCCCCAGCAATTAATTCATCACCGTGAAAGGGTAAACCCACATTTCACCAATGATAATTTATTTGACCATGCCCGGAATTGAACCCGGGAACCTTAGCTCAGAAAACAGACACGCTACCGACTGATCTAAGGTGTCGCATGGTTTTATGAATATCATTTTCAAATCTCCCTCCTAGAAAATGGAGGTAAATTTTCTACAAAATGATACTTTCCTCACCCCTGCCTCGTTAGTGTAGATATTTGGATGAACCAAAAAAAATTGTAATATGTGGTGCACAACCACACACGCACACACACACAAAACAAGTGCCTAAGCCAACTAATAATATCAACACACGACTTACAAACTAATTCAAATCTTACCCGACTCTTACGCGGTCTATCCCATTTAGTCTGGTTTGCCGGTGAATGAGAGGTTGGGATTCGAATTCTAGCCGGGTGTACTGAAGGTGGTTTTTTTTCCTAAATGGACGCGACACTAATTACTCTCGGCAATTAATTAATCAGGACAGACAGGCCTCAATTTGATCAATGATAAATTTATCGGTCATATCGGGACTCAAACCCGGACTCCTTTACATAAAAAACAACTGCAGTTTTTGTTTACCTTAGGTTTTAAAACTGATTTCATTCTTAAACTTCCACACACGCCAACATAAAAGTAACTATTTAATATTGTTAGACTTTATTTATTTTATTTTCTAACAGGAAAAGGCAATTCTTAGAAAAAAGAACATGAAACAACCAAAAAATAGTAATTTCAAATCTAATTTAATGCTCTAATTGAACAGACAAGAAAAAGTTAACTGGTCTAGACAATTTCTCATGTTTTTTAACCTTAATAAGTAATTAAATTTTTCTGGCAATAAAAAAAGTTAATGAAAGTGGTGCTCAAACATAAACAATATGTTAGTAGGCCACCTTCATTCATTATCACGAACTAATCTTGATTCGCAACAAATGAACACGAAGAATTAAGTCGGAAGAGAAGAAATAAAATATAAAGTTTCCACACAAATAAATGGAGGTGGGAATTCATTCGACAACCTAGTTAATATTATAATAACTAATATAACTAAACATCTAAAAAGGAAGAGGGGAATATATTAAGGTTAAATGTTATACGCTCATCAATTTTCTATGAGAATTTCTCACACTTGACTGTATTGTCAGCGTTCAAGGTTGAAATGGGTTGTAAAACTATTATGTCCCATTGTTTTTTTTTTAAATCTTCTTACTTTACATAGCTATTTTCATTTCTGGAATAATTATAATATTACAGTGCAGCAAGATTAATTTTAAGATTGTTTTTGTCGTGTGAGCGTTGCATATAATGGCACTGTGTGAGAATTAGGGCAAACATAAACTCATTTATTATATTGTCAGTGGCATGATTTACTAGTTCATAGGAGTAGGATACATTTTAAAACTATTAAATAGAGTTGAATGATACCTGGACACGGGTTCGATTCCCGTATCCAGGGGGTAATCTTTCCACTATATTTATTTATTATTATTATTATCATCACCGCGTCTTAATACCCGTTCGGGTTATACGCACTTACGCTAATGTGTAATGGTAGGGTGATTGTGATATGAAATGGAGCACCTACAGTTTAACTTAGGATCCGAGCCACGGTAGAGGCCTGACATTTCCCCACATGCACAAGTTGTGATTAACACACGTCTTGTCAAAAGTGAAGGAAGGGTTTGGCAATCAGATAAATCTGTGTCGGGACCGAGGATTGAACCCCAGACCCCCAGCACAGAATTCTGACTCTTTACCTCTAGACCGCCAGGCCACCTCCACTATATTTATAATTTATAATCTGTCTGAAATATTTTTTTTTTGTAAATAACGTACACTTACTTTACCCTGAAAGGTAGTGGTCTTACCTTAACAAACTCTACTATGGCCATAAGGCAACCATGCAAGGTAAGCGTACTGCCGTACAGGGTAAGCAAAGGGCACCCTTTGTAAAAAATAGATTTATTATCACATGACTTACAAACCAATTTAACCCAGGCTTACACAATTATTACTAAACACCCAAACCGGGGGCGGGGAGGAGGGGGGCGGGGGGCAGCGTGGTTTAAAGTGTCAAGTTCGTAATAGACTAGACTGCCAGTGAGTTAGTGGTAGAGGTTAAAACTTCAAGCTTGGTGCACTGGGGGCCGGGCGGGGGTAGTTTTTTTAAATCTATGTTTCATTGCTGTAGGTTTTTTTTTATACCCTCTCCAAGTTAATGAGAAAGCACTTAGTATAAGCAACATTCCTCGTCACTTTTTATTTATCACCGAGTATTTACTAACTGTTCAGGTTATACACGTACATAATAATTATTCTAATGGGGTAGAGATGAGGAAGAAAGCATTTAAGAGGAAAGCTACCAGCATTAGCATGGAAGGAGAGTGGGAAACCTAATACATATAATGTTTACGTATAATTTACCTATTATGTTAGCAAACACATACATAGCTATATTAACACGCATACACATAAATATATATATTCTAAACAAATAAGAAATTTGTAAAACCATATAGGTACTGTATAGGTCTATACAAGTAATTCTAAGCAACAAAAATAGTTTAATAAAACTATTAACTCACAAAAACTTTTAAATTACAGGGCATACAACTCATTCAAGGAAACTTTTAAATCAAGTAATACATCATCATTAGTAGGGTTGGCAGTAGTTTGTTTGTAGTCCAAACTTTTACCCGGTACGGCAGGACTCGGTTCTCAACAAGTGCACAGCACTAAGTCGTTTCCCCACCTTTGTGTGCGTGTGTGTGTGTGTGTGTGCGTGTGTGTGTGTAGCTTCTTATTGTCCAGCTGGACTACCAGCATACTTATACTAAATGGCTAGAAATGAGGTGTGAAATTTAGAAGAAATGTACCCGTATTTACTTGGATGGAGAGTGAAAAGTAATTTAGGAAGAAAAAACTAACTCCAATCTCCACGTCACCTGAAAACCAAACTATACGGTCAAAATAAGACGTTAACTTCCCCACCGGTGGGGATTTTAACGTCTTATTAGGTAAATGTTTATTCAGTTTTCTCAAATTAATTCATTTAAATAATTTTAATATTATTTATAGTTAATTGTAGTAATGAGACATTGATATTTTAAATATAAGAAAAGAAATGTATGCTATATCTGGAAATGACTTGATATTTTTACAAAAAAACTTTACGTCAAAATATTATATGATATATAATGTTAAATAAATTGGTATATTTTAATAAATATTATATGTATTGTAGATAAACTAGTCAAAAAAGGATAGACATTGAATAATAAAACCTATGAGGTTAACATTTTTACATTTTTGAAACAAAAAATTATAAAAAATAAACGACCTGTTGAAAGTTGACATGTAGGTTTGTGTAACTTAAACCAGTAGGGATATTAATAAATAATCACCAACAACACCGGTGGTCATGCGGTTCTAAACGTCAAGTCCAATTTTCTTTTCACGGTTTATCGTTGACGAAAAGGCCAAAGCATTGACTAGTATATTATATTATAATCATTGGTCAGCGTGTGAATCCAGCCAGGTGTACCGAGTGCGTTTTATTCTTAAAATAGTTTCCCACTCTCCCTCCACGCAAGTGTGGGTATATTTCCTCTCAAATTATACCTGGGTAATTCTTACCACATTAACATTAATAACCGTCCTCGTGGTAAAGAGCTCCTGTCTGCTGACTTAGACGGCTGGTACCGGGGGATATTTTTTTTTATCGAAAGGGAGATAATTCCCGTGGTCACCAGGGTTTGGTTAGTTAGGTTAAAATATTCATTGGCTCTATCCTGTCATATTCACTGCCATCACCCTATCACCATATAAGGACATGGAAAGATCCCCCACGAAAAGGATGTACTATTAGTAGATTTGGGCGTCCCCTGGCAGCGAGACATTATTAGTACTGGAGAATCCTTTCCACAAACTGAGATACAGATGTATGTAGCACAGATATGATATTTTGTTATTATTATTATTAATATAATTAACATATACACGTATAACTCAAATGGAGGAGGGAGCGCGTGGAGGGGTGCGGCGGTGGGTGGGGGTTAAACGTGGTGAAAAAAAATAAAATCTGATGACCAGTACACACTCATTAAAGCCCGAAGCGTAGTCCTAATTAAAAAAATAAACTGTAAAAATGTACTTATCTGTAGAAATGTAACAAACGGATCAAAAGTTAATACAATGAACGCGCTACGTACCAGCCCTAGGAATCGAAGAATATTGTGAAACAAGGAAGACAGTTCAATATTAGCTCAAAATAAGTCAGTGCTTCCATCTGTTGGACATTCATAAGAATAAGACCTTTCTAATGTATTTTAGTTTGTGGTTAAAATAGGTATGTGTCATGTTTAAATTAATTTAAAATAAATGGTACGGTGCACTGCACAGACTTTCTTACACTTTTATCTTAAGATAGATATTTACTAAAGACTTGTAAGATTTATGAAACAAAATAATACGCGATACATTTTTGTAGAAACATTGCACCAAAGATAATAAATTAAATAATGTGTACGGTTACATACTTACTCTATGAAATTAGGAACTAGGAACACTGGTGCAGAAAAATTGAGAAAAGAGAAAACATCTTCGTCCACCAAAAGAGTATTAGAATAATATTCATTGTCAGAGACCTCAATTAAAAAGTATACATTATATTTGCTTATAGCACAGAAATAATTGGTTTTATAAAAATATTCTTCAGATAAAAGATTTCTATCTTTAATTGTACTACAACTTTAAAATGATAATATATTCCATACCTCAAATAGTTGGGGAGAAATGATGAACATAGGAAAATCTCTTCCATGTAAGATACCCTCTAAGTCATTTTTTTTAATGAGAAAATGATAATTGCCATCTTGTTTATAATGATCAAAAATATAGACGTAAATAATTTAATCAAAATCATTGGAGCGAATTTTGAGAAAAACAATTTTTTTCTATTTTTGCCCTTCAGTAAACTACCATACATTTTGGGGTTAGATATATAATTCCAAAAATCCCTCAGGGGGACCTTATGAACAACCCCAGATACCTATTTTTACCCCAATCGGTAAAATAGTTTCGGCTTTAGCCCGAGGTACAGACAGACGGACGGCACCACGGAAACAACCTTTTTTTGTTTCAGGGGGTCATGAAACGTCGACATTTATCATAATCTTGAGTTCAAATATTTTTGACGATCATAATACTTTCTTTCCGAGGTGTCGAAAGAAAGTAAAAAAAGTTTTTGTTCGGGCCTTTATAGGGTTTGAGATATAAAAGTTGTTGTCCAAGAAAATATGTGTAATGTTACTTTACTCATCTCCCCCCNNNNCCCCCCCCTGTACCCTTCCTAAATTAGAAACTAGGTTAGTAGTTAAAAGGTGAGCTGAATTTAGATGATCGACTGCTACAACCTCAAGGTTCTTTTTCTTAAAACTTCCAAAGTGAACAGGCAACATAATCGATATGGTTTAGGCACGTGAGTAAAAACCACATTTTGTTTAAGGCACGTTCTTTCGTTTGTTTTTATTATACTGGCGTGTTTCACGCGCACTTTCTAAAAACAACAACAACAAGGCTATCACTATTAGACCTAATGATCAATTTAACCTAGTACAGAAGTCGTTGTATTTCCGTGCTACGCTTCCTAATACTCGTCCGGACTTTTTCACTAATGAGGTTAGAACGGAAGAATTAAAAAGAAAGTGTAGACGTATTTGTGCAGAGGGAGAGTTGGAAACAATTTTTTTTAGCACTGCGTCTTGCTACCTGTTTAGGTTATACATATATACGTGCTAATTACAATAATCTGTTAGGGATTATGAAGGTTTAATTTAGAGGGGAGTGTATTCGCATTTGCGCGGAGGGAGGGTGGTAGTAAAACCATCCTCAGAACACCCGACTGGGATTGAATCCTGATCTCACCATCTTCGGTAGATTAGTCTATTGTTAGAGTGGCGCATTATACCATGTGGCCACCGAAGTGGGTGGAAACTATTATTAAGAGAGAAAAAAAGTACACAAGATTCGAACACCGACCTATCCATCGCCGGCAATCCACACGATAGGAGATCTTTGTCTACGTACACACCTATGCGGGTTGTGAATATACCGCTGGGCAAGAAGACAAAGATGTCGGTCTTGTCTGGTTTGGGGGTGACATAAGTTCATGGTGTACAAAAGTGTTTTTTCCTAAATGGTTCACTACTCTCCCGCCATCCAAATGAGGATATATTTCCTCTCAATTCAACCTTTCTCATCCTTAGCCCATTAGTGTACCTGTACGAGATATTTAAGACGGGTAGTTATCTATTTACCTGGGGTATTTAACGTGCTTTTTCTAAACCAAAAGCTTATATCAGTGTATGCCTTATATAAGAGCTTAATTCTATAACTAACACAACACCCAGTACCCCGAACGTTAATTAATCACTGTGAAAGGGGAAGCTACAATTTCAACATTGATAGAGATTTCAGCTGTGCAGAGAATCGAGCCCGTTAGCTTTAGTACAGTAGGCAGACGCTTTACCAACTGAGCTAAACTTTCGGACCTGACGGGTAGCTAGACACTAAGGGGCTGTCTTTGAATTACGTAAGTTTTTTTTNCTGTGGTGGGGTTTTTGTATTTGTGTTTGTTTTGTTGGGGGGGGGGGGGGGAGATTTCAGTATTTTATTACGTTTTCTTATGAGGGGGGAAGGAGGGGGTCAAGATCTATCTCATGAAAGGTATTTTTCAATATTTATGAGACAAAATCTTAAAAAAAAAACAACAATGTCAGTAAATAAATATATTAGTAATAAAATTGCACATATATTTAATTTACTCACAGTACACTTATTTTACTGCAGTTAAAGTCTTCTAAAATCTCCTATCATTCGCTGTATTACCAATCCTTATGTCTAAAAATAGCTAAACGATTAAAATAATATAATTTACCAAATTGTAAACAAACTTGCGTAAAATAGGGAGGAGGGGGAGGTTATGGAAAATCTTACGATCCTATATGTGGGAGTGAGACAAAAAATCATGTAAAAAAAGCCTCGCATGTTCTAAGGACGACCCCTAACAAGAGGGAAAATATAAATAAACACCTTTTATATTGTGTGTATGAGTGAGAGAGAGAGAAATAGACAGAAGTATGTTTGTAAAACAATGCCACCTACCTCTGTGCTACCGCCCCCGCAGTGGTCTCTACCCAGCTCCACCAGGTGGTCCAGGGACACGAACCCGGTGCCTTGAGGATCACACAAGTTGAACACGGCGCGCAAGTGACGCTTGCTGATGGTCAGCTTCTTCGGGCAGTGCGCGGGGGGAGAGCTCCTCGGCTTCATCGAGGACGCTGCCGGCATGGTCCGCGTCGTCGTGCCGTAGTCCTGCGTCACGCGGACACCACGACGGCATCTTCTTTTGAACCGCACCCCGAGGACGCCAACGAGGGGGGGACCCGTTTCATCGATGCTTCGAAATGACTACTTTTTTGTGCGTTATATTTATTTACATTACTCACAGAAATAGTAGGATGCTAAAACATATCTATAGATTCGCTGATAGCTTTCCTTATGCTAATTGGTTGCTCCGTTAAGAACCAATTTAAAATAAATATTTAGTGGGTTAGGCAGACTTTTCGAAACTATATCGTCTCTCTTCTGACAATATTTTACAATATAAGATACGTAAATCCTCTTCAGGATTGGGATATATTTATGTCAAAATGTGGATTAGATTTTTTTGTTGTAATATTTCAAACACAGCTTGAATTAAAGAAGAAAACTGCGCTGTGACGCGGTATTTAAGTAACGTTTACTCCTCTATAGCGTTATCTGCACTGGGCGCTCGTGTTGGTAGTTCACGATGCAAGTGACCTTCCACCAGGAGTTGAGGGGAAAGATGTAGTGGGAGGAGGTATTTACGCACTTTTTACAACAGCAAAAATGAATGTGCCATTTCTTTATAACTATTGTTTGTCTGTCATCTTGTTAGCTTAATTTCTCCCCATCTTCTTGTCAGCGTCATCTTTACGACGTGTGTCTTGTCATATCCTGTGGGAGGTGGAAAAAGAAATACAATTATTTATTACACATCTTGCGGGGTGTTTGGGGGGGATGTCACTCTAGCTGTAATTGTGCAGAATGGGATTGCGTGGTGAATGGGGTAAACATAGCACTATTATTTACGTACGCTAGTACAAATAATAATTAATGTGTGTCTTCATTGCGACCTTCTTTAAAAGAGAGGATATTACAGTAGGATTTGGCTAATTAGACATTTATAAATTTGAGAAATTGGATATTTCGAACTCACTATAATTCCCCATGAAATTTCTATTTAAATAAATGGTAAAAATATAACATTTAATTCAAATTTTAGAAGGAAATATTTGGATAGTTCGAAGCCTCTACATTGTTAATATTTTCGAGTCTGTATTCATTTCAAACTTAACGATCTTTATTAAACCACCTCATATGCTGAGAATGGCATATAAGTTTGGAGTTAGCCTATTGACACATAACAGATGAGAAAGCGGGGGATTACGCACCGGCGACAAGTGGGTTTCCTAATATAGGGCCTGTGTTGACTCGGCTTTCATCAATTCCGATTTAAGTATGCAATTTTCGTATGCTAAGTTTTTATATTTTGTGTCACCGAATTTTTCTTGTTTTCTTATGTATGTATTTATTGTGTATGTATGTGTTTTATTTAGCATATATAAAATGTGTGTGTTTATTTGTAACATATTTTGAGGTTATTGATTTATTGTGTACAACCAGATGCTTAGATACTCATAAAAATGGCTAGTTCAAATTTAGGCTATTTTGAATATTTTAAATATCCCTTGGACATCGAATTAAAGAGTTCTACTGTATAAACATTCAACGCTCAACACATAAATGATATTGACCACAGTAGTTGAGTCAAATATCTTACAAAAATAAATCAACGCTATCTTAAAAACCGTGAGTGTTGCAAGGTATTAAAATGTTTCTTTTACCGGAATCGGTGATCACGTGGTAAAACGCGGGTATGTCAAACTTGAGGCCCGCGGGCTGCGTGAGGTCCGATCCATGATTATTCGTGGCCTGCAAACCTAGTGATGAACCAACATACTATGATTTTTGTTTGTATAAATATAGTACAAATACACCATTTGATAATGTTATTACTTGACCCATTTGATTTAATCAAATTAATAGCCTCTCAATCCGACACCTTACCCCAGTCGGTAGCGTGTCTGTCTACTGGTTTGGTTCCCGACATGGCCGAAAAATTTATCGTTGGTTAAATGTGAGTATACCCCCCCACAGTGATAAATTAACGGCTGATGACTGGATGTTGTGTCTGTCCTAGTCATAGGTTAGATTATAAGGCATATGAACCTACGACGGGTCTAGTAAGCCGGTAATGTAAAATAAATAGCTTGAATAAAAAACTGACCTAGGCCAAAGGCTGGAAACAGTAATGTATGCAGATGAAACATAACTTCTCACAGATGTGCAATCATTAAAGAATGTATGATCCAAAACTACGAACATTGTTAATAAAGGAGGATTGTTACTATTTCATTTCATTTTAATGTTATTTTTTTGTAATAAAAAGGTAGGCCTATTAAGTTGGAGTTCTTTTGACCGAGGTTTATGACCAGAATACATTTTTTGCGGCCCTCTCTGCATTGATAGTTTTTAATTTGGTCCTTATGAGCAAACGAGTTTGAGACGCCTGGTCTAAAGAGTCACTCTCGCATTAGATTAGATTGCTAGTGACGAGGAGATCGAATTTTGAATACTGATATGGTATACTAAATATTGTTTTCCAAAATGATTCCCCACTCTTCCTCAACGCAAATGCAGGTACATTTCCTATTAAACCCCAATGGTGTAAATATGAGGATAGCCCAAACGAGTAATAAAATGTGGTAACAAAAAAACCAAACATCTGTAGAGCACACAACTTGACGTCTGAATATATGAACATCTTTATCAGAACTTTAGTAACCCTCAAAATGACTCTATTCTCGCGTTGTTTAGGCATAAATGTTAAAGTAACGATGCTAAGAGTATGAACGAAGCTACTGGGTTACTGTAAAATAAACAAGCTGGTTACGTGTAGTAGAGGACCACAGGAATAATAATATCAGTGAAACAGTAATTTGCGATCGAGACTAGTATTTGTCAAAGCGGTTCAGTTCGGTGGTCAGTGTTCAGCCGGATGGACGTTCCGGCCTGATGGAGGTTCGGACGACAAGCAACGTCTCCAGAGGGGGGGGGGGAATACGTATTTAATGATCCACTGGTACGTATCGGCAGAGAAAGCTATAGACGGTAAAAAAGATGACTATATTTAAATAAAAAAATAACTTCCTATTAGTTAAATATCATTGAAAAAGTTTTATTTCCCCGTAGCATTTTTTTTTCTTTCTTTTTGTTCACCGCGTCATACCATCTATGCCAGGGAAGGACAACCGATGGGACGCGTGCCACTAGTGGCACGTAAATACATTTTAAGTTGCACTCTTAAGGTTGATTCTTCTTTTTTCTTTGACAAACAAACTAAACATTGATGAACACGTGAATACCAAAGATATCTAAAAGCCTCACTGAAAACTGAAATAACTTTTATTCTTTTGATTTTAATACATTTTTTTTACTAAGAATTAGTTGTGATTTCTTTTAAAATTTTGTTGTTTTATTAATACTGTTATTATCAATAAAATAACTATGCAATTTCGTAGTATGTCACTTCCAGGCTATACCAAGTTGTTATCCCTGTTGTTTTTAAAAATAATCTTAAACTATTTCTAGATTGTGTATTATGGAAACGTCCAATTATTTCTTCCCAATATACGTGTATTCAGGGTTTTGTTTTCATTCTTACATTTTTTGTAAATGTGCCACTTAAAGTGAATTGAAATAACCCAGAGCTCTCCTACCCCTTACCTCAATCAAGAGCAAAAAAAAAGGCCACGTTTTTAATATATATATATATATATTCCAAAGGATAGTGGTGCTTGGGTCAGGTTAGAGTAGAGGTTTTGGGAGGGGTGCCATGCTCATGTTATTCAGCCTGAAAAGTGGCACGCCGGAGGAAAAGGTTGACCAACCCTTGTACAAGCTAACCACACATGTACACTAGAGGGGTAAGAATGAGAAAGATATAAGCTAGATAAAATGTGTCAGCATGTGCGTTGAGAAAGTAGAAAAAAAAACCTTTAGGAAAACATCCCTCGGTAAACCTGTCCAGGATTCGAACCCTGAGCTGTCTGTAACCTGTAAGCCAAACCATAAGAGGTTTAACTTCCTAGCTCCCGTGGCCACCGATGTGGGTCCGACGTCGCTACCTTCACAACAAATAGTAAATTTAAGAATAACTATACAATTTCGTAAATTACAATAGATGGATCCTAATATTGTTTACTTCTTCTTATATAAATTAGCAATAAAAATATTATGATCATCAAATAGTTTATTTTCTCCATGAAAACAGCACACATAAAACATTATAATATAATATATTTAGCACCGCGTCTTACTACCCGTTCGGGTTATACGCTTTAAGTACTAATTACGCTATCGGATTAGGAATTGGGAAGGTTGAATTAGAGGAAGTGAACCCGCATTTGCGTGGAGTGAGAGTGGAAAGCCATTTGGGGAAAAACCACTCCCAGTTCACCCGACCGAGATTCGAACCTCGATCTCCCCGTCCTCAGCAGTCGAGCTCAACACGACTAGCGCGTTAGCCAACTACGCCACCGAGGTGGGTATTAAACATTACATTGTATTAGACGTCATGGCAGCAAATAATCTTTTGATAGCAATGGTCCCCGCTCTACCCATTCTGAGGATTATCCGGATAAATAAATACTGACAAATCAACAACTAAGACGATTCCGATATTTCCTTAACTAAATTAATAAGTCTTATTGTGTCTGTACATAATGTGAGTAGACCTGGATCTATCCAGATAATTTTTAGTACTTCTCAATGAGATAGAAGGCTGAACTTAGGTAAAATTGTAGAGGAACCCGACAAAAGAGATACGCAAAATTTTCAAACTTGAAAACGGATGAAACATAAAATAGATAAATAATTAAAATTTGATTTATTTTATCATTTTAACTCTTTGACATGGTATTTGCATTTCAAAAGCACGGAGAACCTGTAATATAAATTACAATCTCAAATCCAAAGAGAAATTGCAGATAATAATATAAGTGACCTGTGTTTATGGTTTGGTTGATTTGTATTCATGTTAGTTTGCAAAAACTGTTTCTTTAGTCAATGAAAATTTTACAGCTAACATTCTAAATATGTAAGTTTAGCCTAGCGTATAGCCCGAACGGGTAATAAGACGCGGTGCAAAAAAAAAAGTTTAGCCTATATTTACAGCCTAGATATTATGTATTCATACAGTAGCCCCACGGCTTCTTTGGTGCTGACTGACAGCTCACAGCTGACTTCTGACAGCTACTAAACACATGTTCTTGCAGATCATTTGGTTCGGCGTGGGGATACATAATTTGGTCTGATAACTTTTCAAAGCCGCCACCTGTCAGCTGTGAGCTGTCAGTCAGCACCAAAGAAGCCATGAGGCTACTGTACAAACCGATTACTACTATATTTAAAAGACAGCTATCACTACAGAAACCCGCTTTAGTGATTGCATAGTCTACTCTTATAGTAGAATAGACTGCCAGTGATGGGAAGATTGAGATTCGAGTCTCAGTCGGGTCTACTGAGGGTGTTTTTTTCAAAATGGTTTTCCACCCTCCCTCCACACAAATGCGGGTACATTTCATCAAAATAACCACTTTATAATCCCTAAAACCATTCATACAATTGGTATACAGGCCCTACGCATTGGGACGTTTGGCAACGACAAAATTATATGCAAAACTAATCTACGCAACGATTTTAACGAGTTTGTATCAAGTGAATGTGTGTTTCATACAAACAATCGATTTGGCCCCTGTAGACTCTGACATCCTTTTTATTTTGAGACGAAGTCAGTTCCCAGTTAAATTAGCGTTCTCAGTGCCTATTAATAAGTCACAAGTTCAAACTTTCGTTAGGGTTGGTATTACCTGCCCAAGCCAGTTTTCAGCCATTGGCCATGGCCAATTGTACGTGGCTTTTTACAGGGTGCAAAGTTCAACAGACGTAAGGGTCATAGTCGTTGAAGGATCAAATCAAGGGACACTTATACCAATAAACCCTATAATTTCCGCAAAAACATAGTTTGTAAAGAAATTACGTAGTGTATTTATTAAAAATAAAATTAATCTCGTTAGTTCGCATGTTAAGATACTTTTACTTAATAAAATGAAGTAATATAAATATATTTTTAAGAAAGTTAGCCCAACTTAACTAAACCTAAACTTTCATGCATGTACAAATTGAAGGTTCTGTAGGCTTACAACTAGTATAGAATACACTTGTAGTTCTGTGAACAGTAGACATCGCTCCCTCCATGTTCTTACCGTTACTATAGTTTTAAGATTTCTCTTTGGATTGAGAACTAGAATATTTCCTATAATTTCTCCTTGAAATTGAAGTTGATATGTTTCCATTGATGATCAAGCTAGACAGAAAACAAATTAGTGCTATTTTAAATAGTACATGTTGTTCATAGAGAATAACCGTGATTCACGTGGTTTAATATTTCAGTCTCACAATATATGTATAAAAAATTAAAGTATGCCATGCATGATATTCGATCGATTGCTTGTAATTATAAATTCAAATCACTTGAAAGGAGCTACTAAAGAAAACATTTTGAGCAGCTACCATAATGAAACGTATAACCAGATTGTAAATCTATGTATTGTAGCTTACATACATCGTTTGGCCTAGGAATGGACTGCTGGCGAAATTAAAACATCAATTAAAATACGCCTACGTTTCCCAAATCAGAAAGGCGTACGTAATCCCACCCTGCCCGTATTACCTCCATCTCTTCAATATTACGACAGTCCTCAATACGGGACGAGATCGTTGACACGTTTCACAACAAGGAACACCCCGCAGACCCGAGGTGGGGGTGTTAGGAAATGTAAAGACCGCCTTCCTTCCCCCCCCCCCCCCC
>CABEEJ010000931.1:106766-142764 GCA_901482245.1 Timema douglasi | reverse complement strand
ACTATATTCAACAGCCTATTTATCCACCCGTATGATAAAATGTTCCTGGTGACCTGAATCGGCAACCAAGTCCTCATGTGACCCCTCGCGATTGTTGTCAACTTCAATATTGTCGTCACCTACTTCGGTGGCCGCATGGTATAAGGAATCACTCTCGCAGTATACTAGACTGCCGATAACAGAAAGATCAGGGTTCGAATCTCTGTCAGGTGTACTGAGGGTGGCTTTTACTAAATGAATTTACACTCTCCCTTCATGCAATTGAGAGTACACTTCCTCTTAATTCAACCTTCCTCAGCCATAACCCATTAGCGTAATTGAATAGGACTTTGTATCTTTATTTAAAAAGTCTATGTTCAAGTGCCATAATTCTCATGACAAATATTCAAGAGCTGTTGAAAATTAAAAACTGAAACACTATTAAACCTAACCCGCATTCCCTTCCATTCTAATAATTGATCCAATACTTTTATTGAAGTATACAAAATAAATGAAGCTGGAACTCCATTCGCTTCTTCATCATAGGTAGGATCGCCCCATAAAACGCAAATTTTCATTGCATGCAAACAATTTTAAATATTTGTTTATATTTGTTTCTCAACTACCCCTCCAGAACCAATGCAGTGTTTTTCCCCCTATTATTTATTTCACAATAAGCTATCGCATTCTTACTGTTAAAATAAGTGGTAACTAGGGTAGGGTGACCATTCGTCCCGGATTTCAGAACATTGTCCCACATTTGTAAATGTCCCGGGTTTTGAGAATAGTCCTGTTTTTAATAGACAAGATTTGATTTTATTAAATTGTTTTGCCAACGCGTGTCAGGTCTATCGCGCGTTTTTTTAAAAATACATTAGAATAGACCTCAGGAGTCGGGATACAATAGAAAAAAGACATAGTCCTCTTGTTTAGTTCACCCAATGAACAAAGACAGGGGCTAAAGTTGAGGGATGAAGACTACGACAATGCAACAAGAGATCAAAGCAACAAAGAGCGGCAGATAGTGCCATTGTTAAATAAATGTCGAGGTAGCGCGTTCGATTCAAGCCCCTGTTTGAAATATACACAGTTATAAAAATTTCTGACGAAATTGACAATTTGATTGTTAAATATAAAGAAAGAATTTTTAGTCAAATTGTTCCTCTCACTTTAAACTCAATGTTGACCAATCTTGTCAACAAGCGTGACAAAAATGAGAATGGTTTCTTGACTACATTATGGAATTTTATAAAAATTGCATTTCATATCTGGAACTGTGGGGAAAACAGTTTGATGAAACAAAATATTTAAAATGGCCTGGTTTGAAAAGTAAAGTTCAGTGGAACGACGTTGAAAAAACAATGGAAAATGTGATAAAATATTTCAAGACGAATGAGTCATCAGTGAAAAATGATCTGCTTGATCATCGATATGATACTTCGTATCTCAAGTCCCACGTCAATGATGACAAAATTTTGGATTGGGATGGGGAAAAAACCACTGAAATTGACAAGTGTATTGAAATTTTCAAGCATTTTTCAAGCAAATCCGCTCCTTTTGAAACATTAAGAAACATTTTTGAACGATGTTTGTGTCTTCCAGAGACAAATGTATCCTTAGAAAGAATTTGTTCTATAGTTGGTAAATAATTTGTGGAGCGCATAAAAAACACATCTGAGCGTCGAAACATTAAAATCAATGATTATAACAAGATGTAATTTAGTGTACTCTTGTGAAGATTTAAAAAACAAAATTGAAAGTAATAACTTTTTTTTTAAATTCATTCAGTAGAGAAATATAATTCAAATATAAATAGGTCTAGTGTTTTTGAATACATTTTTCTGTCCCTCAAGCAGGAATTATTTTGGTTTATATTTTATACTGTATCAACATAATTTCAAGTACTGATATTGGAGGTTCGCCCTTGGTTATTTAATTAATTATTGTGAATACTTATTGTGATAATTTTTACTCCCAACAAACTCATAATTTAACAATGTTACTGTTAATTATTAAATGTTATGATTTTGGCCCCGGCTTGGCATCAGTAGAAAATGATCACCCTAAACTAGGAGCATACAGTGGCGAACTTAGAGGAGCTTTATGGGAAATTGAGTGTAAGCTAGAGGAAAACTTTTATTTTACTCCGGTCTTTGAAATAAATCAAGCGCCAGCTCTAATGTCAAAAAGAAACTTTATAAACTATTTATTTACTTTGGTAAACATAATTTATATTTTTTTACTTTCAAAGGACGTTTTATCGTCTCGTTCTCGTGTCTCGATAGTTTTTTATATTCCCGTCTCGAGATCGTCTCGAATTGAAAAAATTGTTCTCGCACATCCCTAAATTATATGTGGTATTTAGATATTTCAATCTTTTAAATCTGTTTTTTTATTGTGTTTGCAATGCTTGCATAAAATTAAAAAAATTAAATAAGTCATTTGTTAATTTATCTGAAGTTTTATCCACAATCCCGCTTATATTGAATTTTTCCCCGCCTTGATGTTACTATTGAGGACATTTGAATCCATACAAAGCTCTGTCTATAATTTCATACCGGTATCTTCATTGTCTGTTGATTGTCGATGGTGACTTTTAGAAAGTTTTGTTTTTTGCTTACGTTCTTCGCGTTTCACTAACCGTCAAGGCTGCTCGTATATTTACATTTATAGGGTTGGAATGAAGAAGGTACATTTAAAAAAAAATTGTACATTCATTTGCGTGTAGAAAGAACCTCATGGCTTGATACACCCGGCTGGGATTCAAACTATGACTTCTTTATCAAATGAAAATCACCATCATATGAGTTAATTTTATAGATCTAAAAATATACTAAAAAATACATGGTTTGTATTTTCCCGCCTAAAGAATGATTTGGTTAGTCAGTTTGTCAGTTTGGTCAGTTGTTGTAATTTTTCAAAATAACAACAACAAATAATTGTGGATTATTCTGGAATTGCACCTGTTTGATGACAAAGAGGTTGGGATTTGATTTCTGGTGGGGTATACCGAAGTAATTTTTCCTAAACTATGTATCTCCCTCTCTCCCCGCAGATATTTCTTTTAAATTTGACATTACTCATCTATGCCCCATTAGTGTGAATTTTGGCACGACCCAAACGGGTAGTAAGGCATCGAGCACGATAAAAAAAAATCGGACTGATATTTTAGAGATCATAAAAGACCAAAAATACTGTGGAACGATATTGCAAAGAGTTCTTCTTTGACTTCACTGAAACAAAGATTCTAGACAGTGGCAGTGGCGTGTCGTGGAGTGCTGCCAAGGTAAGCATAGCTTGTTGAAACTGTATTTTTGATATGTTCTCACTAGCTTGATCCCCAATTTTGCTCTACATAGCACAAATTGGAATGCATTTCGGTTGATACCTGGACAATGAGTGATGAGAACAATTCAAAGGTACAGTTTAAACCAACAGTTTCCAACATTTGCTCACGCGTTGACACCAATTTTCTTTTAGGAGACCAATGAAACTCTTGCTACCCAACCCTAGTTTTTTGTTTTATTATTATTACTATTATTATCATAATCATTATCATTCAATCAATGTCTTACTATCAATCCTAATTATACACATTTAACTACACTTTTTGGTTGGGATAAATAATTTAGAATGTAGATAAAATACTCTGAGTAAATGGCGAAATTATAAACCTGGCCGAGATTAGAATTTGGCAATCAATTAAAATAGTAGATTCAACTATAGAACCTCTAAAAGCGTTGCGACCCCACCCGGGGAGTCGCGACCCCTAGCTTGGATAGCACTGGTTTAAATTAACTCTGCTTACTCTGGCAACACTCCACGACTCATCAATGGACGGTAATATTTCTACCTCGTGAATTTAACGGTGTGCCAAGAAATCAAGGCATGCACGAGGTACGAACCTGTGCCTACAACCCTCCATCCCCCCTTTTCTCCTTTACTTCCTTCTTTTCCCGTCCGCAGACACGTGCAGACCAGGATACACGCGATTTTCCTTCACATGCAGGGTCCGAGGTTTGACCGCTTTCAAACGAGACTTATTATCACTTGGATCCAATTAGTCTCTTCCCCCTACACGCGAATGGAATGTAGGCTGTTGACTGCCTTGCTTTTATTTGACTATGTACAGGTATTTATTGTGCACTTTCTAAAAACAGACTTATACCAACACCCCTCTTAGTGTGTGTGTGTGTGTGTGTGCACCGCATCTTATTGCGAGTTTAGGCAGTAAAACACTATCGGGTTATGTATGAACCACCACCTCAGTACACACGAACGGGACTCGAACTCGGAACCCTTCAATGAAAATAAAAATGTTCGACAGGGATTCGTAACACTACCTTCCTATCACCAACAGACCAGACATGACGAGACTAGCGCCTTTACCCGTGTACCCATTGGTGCGGGTCACAATCGATCCTTGCATCAGGACATTCATTTTAAGATTGCGTTAATAATTATGATTACGATGATATTTTAAAACTGACAGTGTGTTTTTAACAGTTTTTATTTAAATTCAAAATCAAGTAGTAATCTAGTGTTTGTGTCAAGTTTACTCCCTCATATTTCTTTCTTTCTTTGTGTTTGATAATGGCAACAGTGTCGAAATATTTTTCTATTTGTGTTAAAATGTGTGTGTGACTACTTCTACTATAGAAGACAGAAGAAAGGAAGATGTCACCTTTGTGCATTGGCTTCTTCCCACATTTTTCCTCTTTCACTAAGTGGGCTTTTTTCATCAGATTTACTTTTATTAGTTTATTTTCCCTTTTTTCTTTAGTTTCATCAGTTTACATTATTATAAAATTATTTAGCCATTGGGCCACCTCATTTTTAAACATTTACAAATATGCTAATTCATGTATTTAATAATAGTAAGGTGACCTGGCAGTCTAGGGGTAAGGTGTCAGACGTCTGTGCCGGAGGGGCCGGTGTTCAATCCTCGGTCCAGGCACAGCTTTATCTGATTACCAAACACTTCCTTCACCTCTGACAAAACGTGTGTTAATGACAACTTGTGAAATGTGTAGAATGCCAGGCCTCCACCATGGTTCGGATCCCACATTAAACTGTAGGTCCTCCAGTTCATCTCACAATCACCCTACCATTACACATTAGCGTAAGTGCGTATAGCTCAAACGGGTACTTGGACGCGGTGATAGTAGTAATAATAATAATAATAGTAATTTTTTTACCACTTAAACCTAATGTAAATTTAAATATTTTTTATATAATTATATAACTTTTTTAATTCAATTTGTTGAGTACAACACATTTAAACTCATTTTACAACAGTGCTCATTGTGAATATTTAGCAATATTAAGGTGGGAATACTTTCGACTTTAGATTTTTTTTTAGCAACGTGTCTTACTACCCATTCGGGGGTTATACGCCTATGTTTTAATTACACTTATGGTAAAGGGATTAGGAGGGCTTAATTGAGGTTAAGTGCACCCGCATTTGCTTGGAAGGAGAGTGGAAAACCATTTAGGTAAAAAACTCAGTGCACCTGACCGGAATCTAACCCCTATCTCCTCGTCTTTGGCAGTCTAGTTCAACATGGGAGTGACGCGTTAAACCACGTGGCCACCGTAACGGGTATTTAGATATTCTTTCTTAAAATTCCATTTCGGTTATTACTAGCAGTCTTAATGCTTTTTCGTCGGTATAAAACTCGTCACGTGGTGTTCTCGTGACACCATTTTGGGTTTCTACTGGCTGCGTGTGTGCCGTTAACAAACAATCACAGCAAGCGTTCTAATTCAGAAGTTATTTTAGCGCCGCCAATATATTAATTAAGTTAATGTGTTAGAGATTTGGAATATTTAATTTTGAGGAAGTGCACCCCAATTTGCGTGAACGGAGATTGAAAAACAATTTAGTAAAAACCATCTTCAGTTCACCCGACTGGGATTGAACTCCGATATCCCCGTCTTCGGCAGTCTAGTCCAACACAAGAGTAGCATGTTAGAATCACGTGGCCACCGAAGCGGGTTAATTCCTAAGTTCATCTGAAAAATATGCTTGAACGTACAATCACATATATAATATGGTTGTGAATAAAACACCTGAAATGAATTTGTACAAGTATATTTTTAACTTTTATTTTGTAGATGTCCTACATTTTGGGAGTCCTTGACCTCTTTTGCACCAAAAGCATCCGTTTAACCTACATACATATCCTTTTAGAACTGGCCAGGGACAACTTTTGAGCTGAAGAATCGCGTAGAAAACTGAAATGGAAGTGTGGCCTACCTATGAGTTTCAATTATCGATATAAATAAACACTTTCTAAATCTAAATGTCTACACAATTTTTAATGATCAACTAATACTAGCTCACCCCCGTGGCTGAGTCGTTAGAAATACCAAATATAAGTTGAGACACTGGTTTGGCCCCCCGGCAGTTTAGGTTTGTCATAGTACTACGAGATAATACATTCTTGTTTCCTGGCCTCGTACTTTTTTTTTAGCACCGCATCTTACTACCCGTTCAGGTTATACGCCTATGTACTAATTACACTAATTGGTTAGGGATTAGGAAGGCTTAATTTAAAGGAAATGTACCCGCATTTGCGTGGAGGGAGGGGGGAAAATAATTTAAGGGAAAACCTCTCTCAGTCCATCCGACTGGGATCGAACCCCGATCTCCTCGCCTTCGACAGTCTAGTCCAACACGATATTAGCGCGCTAGACCACGCAGCCACTGAAGCGGGTCATTTGGGGATATTGGAGTTGCCTCTTTCACAGTGGTGAATTAGCGATCTGGGGACCAGTTGCTGTGTCTGTTATAGAACTAAGTTATAATTTTGTTTATAAGTCGTATGCTGATATAGTAAATTTGGTTCATAAAGTACGCGTTAAGTAACCAAAATAATTAAATAACCTTTGAATATTATTTGACAGTTCTTAAGTTAATATATCTGCATTCATATATTCATACGCCAGGCTGTAGCCAAATCATCATTGTGTTAACATATTATATTTTAATTTTTTTTATTTTATTTATTGAAGGTATTTAACGAGAACTTTCTGAACCGACTCATTGTATCAGTACACGATACTAAGAACTATAAAATGACAAACCGAAGTATGGCCACGCCGTTTAAGGCATTAGGCTCACATTGCACATAATCGTTGTGTTCAAATATCAGCCGGGTGTACTGGGGGATGCTTTATACCATGTTATGTGTCACCATAATCTTTCCATCTCTAATACATTCTAATGTGGGAGCATTTATTTTTAGCTATACTTATATTCTCTACCCCTTGGATTAAATATTTATTAATCCTTGTGCTTAATGCACTAATTAAAATAAAGCTGTAGGCTACACATTTTAAATATGGAAAACTTGTGTTTCACCTAAGTCGTGTTTTTTTTTATTGGTGGTGTGAACTGTAAAGTATAGGCTATACAGAGTAAGAGTGGAGGTAAATGACAACTAGCAAAAGTTACCAAAATCTACTCTCGTGTATCCATTCGCCAAACCATTATTACATTATTTAAATACTAACTTAGAAAAATAAGCGTTTGAATGTGTGTTTTTTTTTTGCGGAAGCGGCGTCTGTAGTTCACTTAAAGATTACCAGATGAAATAAGTGCGGTTGACGATATCATACAAACCGTTTTCGGTTGTGTTCATGCGCACGTGTTTAAAAAACTTTGATTTTGAAACTAATATTTTATATTGCTCTTTCTCTAAGTTGTATAAAATAATACATATATATTTTCATGGTCAGTTATAAGAAGACACAAGTGTGAATATACTTAATACTTTTTAGTTTATTATTTCAATTCATTGTTGCCAAACCCGCGAGACAAAAAAATCATTCATTCTATCAACTAGTTACTAAAAATCCAGTTAAACAGTAATCTTGAGGTAAGTATTTTTAGAATCGTTTGTATAAATACTTTAAATTGATAATCTAGTATTGTTAAGAAAATACTCGTTATTTACACGTTCAAACAATGTTTGCAGTAAAAATCTTCTGTTAGCTGTCAGTTACACCCCCTCCTCCCCCCTACGCATGGTGGAATTTAGATGTGTCGTGACTCATTCTCATATAATGAATTTAGCAGTCAATTATCACATTGCATTGCAGGCTTAACTGACTCATACCGGAAGATATTTCCAGCCAGATGCACTTGGGTTTTGTTTTTGTTTAGATAAGGAGGCTTTCCTTCCTCTATAAAGACGAATGTTGAAGATTTATTTAGCACCACGTCTCTAATATGTTAGGGATTAGGAAGGTTGAATATAGAGGCGGTATACCAGCATTTGCGTGGAGGGAGAGTTGAAAAGTAATTTAGAAAAAACACCCTCCGTACACCTGACCGGGATTCGAAACCCCAATCTCTCTGTCATCGGCAGTCTAAGACAGTTGCAAAAGTGTTGCCTTAAACTCTTCGGCCATCATAGCAGGTTAATACTTTGTTTTGTTTCTTTTTGATATTGTTTTAACCATAAATATTTTGTCCATAAAATTTCGGGGGGTTTGGACCCCCCAGCCTCTCCTCTCCGACTACTACGGCCTTGGGTATAGGGCATCACGACTTTAAGGTATTTATGGACAATAAAACATAGCCTACCTCACTTTAAAATAAAAATCAATTAAAGGTAAAGTTACACACGCGATTTCTTACAATCTGGCAGAAACTTCACTTGATTAAGTATAATAAAGGGTAAGTTTGTGATAAACCATGAAAGTTTTAAAATTAAAACAAAATTAATGGCGTTAGAATTAATTGTAGTTGGTCAGTTCCTGTGAAGAGTTTTACCAACATTGCAATCTAAACTTTAAAGCGGATTTTCTAGCACGGTAGTATTATTATTATTAGCACCGCGTCTTACTACCCGTTCGGGTTTATACGCACTTACGCTAATGTGTAATGGTAGGGTGATTGTGATATGAAATGGAGGACCTAGAGTTTAACGTGGAATCCGAACCACGGTGGAGGCCTGGCATTCCTCACATTCACAGCACGGTAGTAATGAATTCTTTTACACAGTCTTTTCCGAATTCCATTTTTTTTTTTGTTATAACATGTTAGCTAGACTTGCGCGCATTTAAACCCTAATGATAATAATAAAAGTAATAAAATAATAATAATAATAATAATAATGAACAACAATCTAAAATAATTAAATCTTAAGGTATATCCTAAAGTAAAATCAATTTAACAACTTATAATTCGTAAAATAAATTTATGTTGACACTAACCTGAATTTGTTAGAGATGATTATAAGCGAAATAATTTCCATCAATTATTGCATACATACATTTAAAAATATTTTAAATAATATAAATGCAAGATTCACGTTTATTTTTATTCGAATGATGATTCTTAAAAGAAAAAATAAATAAATCACACGCTTAAAGTACACTTTTGAATCGATCGTAATTTAAATTTCGTTCGTATAAGGAACACCAGAACTGCCACCTAAATTCCGCATATTCACTTCACTTCCCGTGGTAGCATAACACTGTTAGTGTTAATCTAATTTTGTTCTCAGTGGTGCTGTGGACCTAGAGCAAGCTTTGTGATGAGGCGACGCTAGCGGCATCTACTAACAGATGGTAGCACTGAATGTGACAGCACTATCTGTTAGCTATAGGATGAAACTAGCTTATTAAATATTATACTCTTTTAAATTGAATTATTATTATTATTATTACTATCACCGCGTCTTACTACCCGTTCGGTTTATACGCACTTACGCTAATGTGTAATGGTAGGGTGATTGTGAGATGAAATAATAATAATGTTTTAAATTGAAAAATGATATCTGGACACGAGAATTGAACCCGAGACCAGTGTCCATGTCAAAGTATAATTTTTCATTTTAAAGGATATATTTAGATGCGGCTACAACAGTAACTATCAAATATAATAGCTTCGATATTTAATCCATCATTATTACATATTAATAAGTGGACGAATGGAAGCAAGAAATGTATTGCGCATTCCTAAAATAGCTTAGGATTTGCATCGTAAAAAAATTATTTTTTTTCACAACGTCTTACTTACCATGTGGGCTATTTTAAGACTAAAAAGGGGAGGGGGATAAGGGAGGTATAATTTTAGGGGAAATCTATTCGCATGTACGTGGAGGTAGAGTTTTACACCGCATGTACACTCATGTGTCAAATTAATTTCAAAATAGCTTCTATATGTAGATATTTTTATATGACTGTTAAAACTTTATAATAATTCCTAATTATACATTTTAATGATAAATTGTACAACTTAATTATAATATAATTTTAAAACTTTACACATATTTCTAAATAGGTAACATAAAAAGGAAAGTTTTATATTTATCTACTTCACGTCTTACACCTCGTATAAGCTATACTCATTACACTAATAGCTTGGATAAGGATGAGAAGAGCATAATTTAAAGGAAATGCACTTAAACTTTCGTGAAGGGAAAGTGGGAAACAGTTTATGAAAAATTAACTTCAGAACATCCGACCGGGATTCGAATCCTTACCTTCCTCTTACAGGTAAACCATACCAAATGAGCTTAGCTTGATATTTAGTGCTCGTGATAGTGGTAAATTTATAGGAGCATTTTGAAAAAAAATATCAATATATCGTCCACTTTTGGCCAGATTCATCACGGGTGATTATATCTACGATTTGGCACCTATTTCAGGTGAATGCTGATGCATTAAAAAAATCATCTGCTCATTGCATGCCAATATTTTATTTAGTCAATTCGAAGATGTCCATAACGCATAACACAAAAAAAATTAATAATGATAAAACATGTGCACACAATGTTTTAATTCAGGTGTGTTTTGAAGGGGACCATTGCCCTCTTTATCAGTATTTATAGTGAAGTTAAAGCGCAGCTAAAAATTAAAATGTGGCGCGGACAACACTGAAAAAAAAAACATACATCGACACGAGAAACGTAACAACTATAAATCAAAGATTCAAATAATATTTAAAGAAACGAAGTAAATACTAGTAGCATTTCTTCTTAACTGTCGATATTTCTTATGCAACTATGTTTTGTTTAGATAACTTTTTTTTTGTCTTAGCGTTTAATTACTCAATTTAATTTTTATTAAGTAGTGACGGGAATAGTTACTAAGGGGTAAACTCACCAGTATCCACTCAGGGATAAGATGTAAGACCGTTGTGTGGGTAGCAGGTTAGTATAGTTATATAACACGTAGTTGAGATTTTAACTTGAGCTCCGACCTCCCTAGTCAGAGTCAGACACGCTGGCGGTGAGCTAACTATACCAGTTTTCATTATTTAAAACTTATCTTTCTCATGCATTTTAAGATTTAATTCAATATTTCGCTAAAATATTTCATAGCTTATTAAAATAGTCCCAGACATTAAATTATCTATGCAACCGGACACAATATCATGGATACATTGTTGTCTTCTCAAATATTGCACTAAAAAACTGACAGCCGATTAAAAAATGGCCGCTACCGATCTAGGTGAAACATAGTCTACTTTCCCAGTAACCGTCTCTATACGATAAACCCAAAAGTTGAAAAGGTACTTAGAGTAACACTGTAACTATTCGTGCATTTATACCAACATAACAAGTTTAACGCTCACACATAACTAACATACTCCACGGCCGCCATGTCGTTCCAGAATTCGGTCAGTTTGCCAACCTCTCGTGCTAAGGAAGACTCACAACGGCATGTGTCCCCTTGGGGTGAATAAAGCTTCCGAGTTCAAACAACACCTGTAAAGTCTTTATTTAAAACAACATAATAGAAGGTCACTTTGGCCGGACGTCACTAGGGGGTTACGCTCCACATTCTGAGAACACATGCAAACATAACATACGTGAAACGAACACGGCAAAGAAAACGTTTATTGTACGCCGGCATTCCTCTAATAGTCCCATTTATTCCATCAAGGGAACGCTATGCAGACTGTCTTAGTTTTGATACCTGTGAGATAGGGCCTATATAAATATTGTACACAATTAGCAGAAGCATATTATTATTAGGGGGGGAGGGGGTGAACAGGTGGTCTAGGGATTAGGTGCCGGACTTCTGTGCTGGGGGTCCAGGGCTCAATCCTCGGTCCCGGCACAGATTTATCTGATTACCAAACCCTTCCTTCACTTCTGACAAGACATCTTGTGAATGTGGGGCATGCCAGGCCTCCACCGTGGTTCGGATTCCACGTTAAACTGTAGGTCCTCCATTTCCTCACAATCCCTACCATTACACATTAGCGTAAGTGCGTATAACCCGAATGAGTAGTAAGACGCGGTGCTAATAATAATATTAGGGGCCGTATAACTTCCGAATTACGGATATGGCCCTAGTCTACTACACTCATATCATGCTTCTTTTAGAATCCTCTCATATCCACAATAAACTAACGTAACAACTAAACCAACTAATAAAATAAATTAGTTGTGCGTCTGTAAACGTTTATAAAGAGGAAAATAACTGTCCATTAGAGGCTCTTCTAGTAAGTAGGTCAGTGGTGTAGAACAGACTCCGTGCAGAGACGAGCGTAAAAGTACACCTGCATTGCAGGGGTTGAGGAAAATATTCATTATTTGTACATTTTTGCTTAAGTTATCGTAAATATAAAATGTATCCATAAATTATTTGAGATTAAATGGGGAAGTATAATTGCTGAGGAATAATATATTTTTTTAACGAATCACTAATTACATACAAAAGTTAAAAGTGAAATTGTTCCCTTTTACAATATGCATGTGTAGGATGGATTGTCTTTTCACAAGTCACAGCGTAGTCCAATACCAATAATATTAGCCTTTTCTGTAAAGTTCCTTGCCCTTCTTATCTTTAGTTGTTTCCCAGAAGCAATCTACAGGTTTGACTAAAAACGGTCTTTGTCAAAAACAGTATGCTGGACCATACTGTTATTTTACATGTCCATAACGAAGCTGCAATTGGCTAAGATGCAGAAGCTCTGGCGGACAACCTCATCCAAATTAGTGCACAGCATCAAAGTACATTTGCTCTGTCTAGTGTAAATAAAAGTTATATGGAAACGTTTTTAATATTTAAATAGGTTATGTACTTTTATATTAATTATTTTTACATAACTTTTTAAAGTTATTATTTAGGACTATGACATAATCTAAAACGAAAATTAATGACATGCAGAGAGGATTGAGAACATCAATATCAGTAAAGTACTGTTGTCTTTTTACTTAATGCGCGTTTAAAAACAAAGTTTCAACCGCTTGTTTAAATCTTTAATCTTGGTGTTGCTTGGATTTTAATGAATTATTTATTTTTGAAAAATATGACTATTAAACATGGTTTACTGTAGAGGCTTTTTAAAACAATTTCCTTTAAGCCACTGCTAAGCTTACGTTTTATATTTTTAGTGCTAGTGACTGACTAGTTTAAAAATATTAAGCCCAAGTCCATAATTTATTCCTATTCAAAAAACCTTCGAAATAGCTTATATAGGTATAAATAGTTCGAACATTTTCTTGCCTTCACCGGTTGGAGGGGATGTCCCCCAAACTTCCCAAATTTTAGGTACAGGGTTTGGGTAAATCATAAATCTCCGCCCCTGTTAGAGATATAGCTTATTAATAATTTACTCCTTTATTGACGAATAGTCTGCCTGCTTTCAATCCTGTACCAAATAAATATATATCCCTCCGGCCAGACGCTAGACTACGTCAAGATCTTTGGCGACCGGTCACCTTGTCGTAAACTCTGACCCATACACAAAGGAACCATCCTCCACCAGAGTCCCAACATCGGTCGGACTCTCCCACCACCATTCTGTGTATGGGTCAGAGTTTTGTCAAGGTGACCGGTCGCCAAAGATCTCGACAAAGTCTAGCGTCTGGCCGGATATTTATTATTATTAGCACCGCGTCTTACTACCCGTTCGGGTTATACGCACTTACGTTAAGGTGTAATGGTAGGGTGATTGTGAGATGAAATGGAGGACCTACAGTTTAACGTGGAATCCGATACCACGGTGGAGGCCTGGCATTCCCCACATTCAGCAGATGTCTTGTCAGAGGTGAAGGAAGGGTTTGGTAATCAGATAAATCTTTGACGCGACCGAGGATTGAACCCCAGCCGCCAGCATAGAAGTCTGACACCTTACCCCTAGACCACCAGGTCACCTCCGGATATATAACAACAACAAAGGTAAACATGTTGCTGACAGATCAAATATGTCTGAACAAGATATTTAACAAAATTTCGTTTGTATTCCTTTTATATTTATAAAATATATTTAAGTTTTTTTTGCTGTCATGGCTTTTTCTTAAGGTAAGTTTAATTTTACTTTAGGAATTTTTGAGATATCAATTTGGATGCAAATACTACACCCCAAAAGTGAAATTGGCAATTTCATGTATTGGGCGGTTTTCTGCCCATTCAGTGAACTGGTCTCTTCAATTTCCCATTTCACGAACCGGACAAATCTAGTACCATTTCATGGATTGGGTAGCACATAGAGCTACCCAGTCCATGAACCGGCTTTTTTGCTAAACTAATAAATACAGTGTTAACGTGTGTTTGAACGTTTAAATTTTGTCAAAAAAATATGTTGGTTTAGTGAGTTTTGTATATTAATGTTAACTTGTATTGTTTAAAATATCAAAAGTTGTGTGTATGCAATAGATATATTTTTCACAAGAACTATCCTGGATTAGAAAAACCTAGCCTTCAACAAATTAAAATTTAATCAACATGTTAGCGTATAGCCCAAACGGGTAGTAAGACAGTGCTAAAAAAAAAATCAACGTGTTTATCTATTGATGCGCGAGAGTTTAGGCTACAGTTGGGATAGTTTTCATATTTTAAACATTTTATTTTAAAATTCATCATAATCATTGTAGTAGAAAATACAATAATTTCCAATTCATGAAATGAGCAGGAAATCATGCAGTTTTCACTCAGTTTGTGAAATGTATGGTGATTCCGTCATTATGTTAATACATCCCAAGGTTGGAACTTGGAATACCAGTTGTCTTACTGCGTACTTGCTATTTAAACAAAGAAAGATTTAAAACGTAGTATATTTGAATTTACTTCTGAAAATTCTTTATGGGCTTAAAACATATTGAAATAGGTTATAATCAATTAAAATAATATTAATAATAACGATATAATTTGGATTTAGAATCTTGTACTGAAATTAAATCGTTCAATTTTAACTAGTCATCGATGGATGAAGTATTAAAAGAAAAAATTACATACAGTTCTCTAGTTTAAAAGATAAAAATTATATTTCAGCCATGATTTCCATATAAGTAAGAGGGAGGGGCCCAAAACAGTATCATTACAAATGGTCAAGATAATGGGTGGAACTTTTGCCCAATTTGTTAAATGGGTAGTTTCACTGTCGGTGTATGTAACACATACTTACATACACAATACATATTGCTTTCTTTTATCACTTTACCTAGTTTATTTTTGTTAAATATTTTGAATATGCTATTCAGCTGCCAATATTGATACCCGCGTCAATTTCGCAGTGACATTTCTCTACTTAAGATTTTAAAAATGTAAGAGCTAGCTTTAATTTTAGAAATAAAATTTAAACGTCTTCTAAGTAAATGCTTTTTTATATATAGTACACACATACTACCCACCTCCCCTTTGAGTGAGTATATTTGAGATTTTAAATGTATGGGTACATACATTCTCGTTGTAATAATTATAAGCTTATATTTTTAAAATAAACTAAACAAATTGGTTTGATAGCCCCGGGAATCATTGTCAAAAGGAAATAAATTTTATTAGCTCCCTCTACAGTTTTTTTTACTTACTTTCTTTCTTCTTTGGACTTTTTGTTTGTTTGTGTATCATCGTCGTCAGTATCGTGAGCGCTGCTCGTTGTATTAGGAGAATAAGAACCTCTAAGAGGTGGCTTATCTCTTTTCCAAAAATATTTCTTACGAAAACACAAGTTATACATTCATTAAATTGTTAAAACAGTCATAGAAAAAAAGGTAAAAATATGTACTTTGATAGTGTTATTTTTTATAATTATTTCCGTTTTTACTTATTTATTTAAATTAATTTAGATGTTTAAAATAAACATAATGATAGTGAGATGAAGATAGGTTCACGATAGCACATTTCACTAATTGTATTTAATAAATAATAAAATGTTAACATAATATTTATACATATATTCATTTAACTATGTGGGTTTTGGGATTCTTAATCAAATTGCTTGAAACAGCTCTTAAAACTATAGTCATTCGTTGCTCGTTTATTTTCAACCACAATGAAGATGACTTAATAATCCAAGTAGTAGGGATGATGACAAAGGTATTTAGAGGAAATGCACCCGTATTAGCGTAGATAGGGTATGGGAACACTAGAATGATAACTTATGTATGGCTAACTTCTCCCACCACCACAGGCTGAGAATAGAACCCCGTCCCCTGCATTCAGCAATATTGAGAACCTCGTGACCAAATGTGTGGGTGTTAATAAGAAATAAAAGCCTATAGGCTGTGATCAAGAGCATTACGTTTCAGACGCTGATCAAACAATAGATATGAAAGATTGGTTCGAATACCGGTCCCAAAGCGCTGATGATTCCAAGTGCTCGGTAAGCGAAGACGATCAGCTCTAATGCAATACTTAATTCCACGATGCGTTATTTCAAAATGGGATTCACTTCCAGAAGCGGATTTATACTATAGCCCACTAGGCACGGGCCTAGGTGCGACAGCTTTATTAGAGGGCGGCCTACTGTAGGGCATGTACTGTACATTGTACATGCCTGATTATCTTCCGTAGAAATCTATTCTCGAATACTAACTTCCACCCCGCCCTCCCACCACTCCCTCCACAACACCTCTTCACACTGCAACTTCCTAAAGCCCTTGACATTAGTTAAATAGTTTAAAAAAACACCTGATTATCTTTCGTAGAAATATTTTCTCGTATACTTTCTTCGGTTCTCCCCTCCCTCCCCAACACCTATTTACTCTAAAACTTCCTAAATCCCGTGAGAAAAAAAAGGGAGGTGGGGCGCATACTATAGCTGTGCCTAAGGGCGCAATAATTTTAAATCCGCCACTGTTCACTAAAAAAAAAAGTTGAAATATTCCAACAGAGCTCTTTTTTCTTAACAACCCTATAATTTGAGTTTTATCAATGTAAATTAAATGTGTGTAAATAAATGTAACATAATCTAGTTTTCAACAACTTTTTAAGCATCTTTGTGGATCTATGGGACTAGGCTTGATGAAAAAGTGCTCTAGATTTAAGCTTCCTCTAACAAATACAGTACTTTTTGATCGGCTTACAACAAAAAATTTCAAGATATTAATTTTGAAAACTAGCAGTGAGCTTTCCTCTTTACCTTGAGGAAAGAAGATTCGTAGTTTTCTTTCCCCTCTTTATATTATTATTATTATTAATTATTTTAGCACCACGTCTTACTACCTGTTCAGGTTGTACGCTTATGTACTATACACCAATGGGTTGAGGAAGGCTTACTTTAGAAGAAATGTACCCACATTTAGGAAAAACCACCATCAGTGCACCCGACTGGGATTAAACTCTGCTCTCCCCGTCTTAGGCAGTCCAGTCCAACATGATATTAGCGCGTTAGACTACGTGGTCACAAAAGCGGGTCTCTTTATCATTGATATGACAAAGGGTGGTTGTAGAAAAACGGTGAAAGGGAGTAAAAGCTTGGACAATATAGGGAAGTAGGTTCCAACAGTGTGTGGCCTGACAGCGATTGATACTTTCTCTGTGACCGAGGCGGCCGCCTTAAGATCTCATTTAAAACTAGAACTAACATTTGTACAGTTGGTAGCCCTTAATTCGAGACCTCTTGTGTCCTCTCTCTTCAGCTCCAACAACCAACTCATCAATAATATGTTATCCCCCCCCCCCTCGTTCTTCCACTTCCTGAGCCCTTCAGCACCACGTCATTGTTGTACATCTTTTACCCTGTGTTTTACCGCCATCCAGGGATATACATATATGTATATATTTACTCTGATGGGACTAACATCACAAAGACCAAACACCCAACCGGGATTCAAGCCATGATTACCACGTCACTGGTAAACCATAATGATAAATTTGACGCTATAAACCATACGACCATCTATGCGGGATTATTGTATAATTTACGAGCTAATTTAACGTGAACTTTGTGAATAAACTGATTATATTAGCATGTACTACATATAAAATTAACATTATTATTATTACTATTATTAGCACCGCGTATTACTACCCGTTCGGGTTATACGCACTTCCGCTAATGTGTAATGGTAGGGTGATTGTGAGATGAAATGGAGGACCTACAGTTTAACGTGGGATCCGAACCACGGTGGAGGCCTGGCATTCCTCACATTCCCAAGTTGTGATTAATACACGTCTTATCAGAGGTACTTATAACAAAAAAAGACAATATTTTGATACCAGACATTGTCTAGTATAATTAACAATTATAAGTTATATATGGATTATTCCTACTCTACAGATACCATATTAACCACATAAAATGTATAAATGTTTTACTTACAAACACGAAAACCAGAACTTAAAAAACAACACCTCCAGGATTTTATCCCCAAGCTCCCTGTCACCGACAAACCAGACAAGACGAGATTGATGCATTGGTTCACGGGTTCACGTGTTTGCATGGTTGTTTTTTTCAATGTTGACCGCAAATATTTTTTTTATGTATTTTGTAAACCTACCTTACTTCCATGATTCCATTACATATTAACCCACAAGTGTGTAAATATTGTGTAGCTAGATATGTTACATGATAGATTGGCTGCAGAGTGTGGGCAACTATAGTCCAAGTTTCATAGAAAGGGCCTTTAAAAAGACAGCTTTTTGCGGCCAAAATTGACAATGTTTTACTGTATTTTTAGTGTTATTTTATAGGTATGAATGAATAATATCTATCAAAAGTGACAGCTACAGATAATGTGATCAGACGTATGAATAAGTAAAAGTATAAGCTACCCTGATTTTGGCAGGAATCTCGTTGTGGAAGGCCATATTTCGTACCAGATATTCTACTGTATAGTAGTGAGGCATAACATATATTTCATGTTAAACTTTAGCAGTATATATAAGTTTTAGTGAAGGACGTGCTGAAGTGTCACTTGGTTCCCACTTTATAAAATAAGTGCTCAATACATAATATGGTGTTTTTTAAAGTATTTACTATCCATAAAAAACTAACAGTAAGGAACAGGACAAATTGTAAAAGATCTTCCCAAACCTATTTGCGGTTTTTTTAAGTGACAGTAAAAGAGGGCTTAAGCCGATTTCTTTCTAAAGAAGGGAAATCGTCCAAGGGAACTTGGTGAGGGTCGCGATAATCCCTCCCGGCGGCCATTAGAAAAACACCCGTCATGAGACCATCATACAAGTTGGACGTGTGTTAAACGCTCGCGCGGTCAAAGATTTGGAGATGAACTAGTCCCTCCAACTCAACTTCCACCATTTATATTCGTTATTTCATAACTAGCCAAAGTGTACAATAAATTAATCCTGAATATTATTTCGTGATCTTTAAATCAAGCTATATTTAATTTAAATTAATTTGATTGAATTATTATTATTATTATTATTATTATTATTATTATTATTAGCACCGCGTCTTACTACTCGTTCGGGTTATACGCACTTACGCTAATTACGCTAATGTGTAATGGTAGGGTGATTGTGAGGTGAAATGGAGGACCTACAGTTTAACGTGGAATCCGAACCACGGTGGAGGCCCGGCATTTGATTGAATTAAATGTAAATGTTGGTAGGAAACGTAAAACTAATTGGCGCCCGAACACCATTTTCTTAAATATTTATAAATAGCGCTGATATATTAACTGACGTACGTGAATCCAGGGCGTTCAGGCTATATACTAACCCTCTCCGGATCCGAACCAAGGAAGCTTGGACTGATACGATCGCGTGGCTGTTAAAGTAGTATAAGTAGGATAAAATACCTTCTAGAATGGTCTTCCTATTACTGTTCTAGAAGGCCTTTTATTTTACCAAAATACTACTACATAATAGAATTCTGGTAGGAAATAAGGCCTTCCAGAACGGGCTTCATACCAATCATAGCTATACAGCTCTAGTAACTTTTCTATCCGTCTGATAAGGCTCATATTATGAAAACTGGACTATATACTTCAGGCATCGGCCAGTCCCTGTCTTGTGAAGGGGACATATCAACTCCATTCAATTAAAACCAATTCAACCACACAACTAGCGCTCCTCTTGTTCAACCTCCTAAGCGTGAACAGAGCGCAGTGGTATTGTGTTGACAGCATACTGGACGACGTGTCAGTGCAACCAGCAGTCAGCCAATTAGGGCCAAGGTGATCAGTAAGTACACAGGTTAATTTCAATTACTCTTGAGGTGAACTTCGCACGCACACCTCAAAAACATTATTAAGGTAAATAAATAATGTCATTTAAACTTTTATTTTACTTATTAAAATATGACAAATAAATGGCATTTAAATTTCATCTAACTATAATACAGTATAGTTTCGGAAATTCGACCTAATGTGGACTGAGATGGTGTCGAGTTATTGAAATGTCGAGATTTACGAATGAACTTGCATAAGATTCATGTGTATTATGTTTACTATGTCATGTTTACTAAACAAGGATGAATCACACTACAGTGTGGAATATTAGAGGTAAAGTTGTACTGTATTATAGTATTATATTGATTCGAATAACACGTTACTGAATTGGAAAACTAACAAACACCACAACAAGACTGTTCCACTCGAGTTACACAAACAAACTGAGAGGCTATACAGTTGAATGACCTTGGATTATGATAACTGGCGACAGCAACTGTGTGCACGTGCGAGTGTCGAGTTACACGGAATGTCGAGCTATCGAGACTCCACTGTAATATGTAAAAACAATGTATAACATTTTATCTCTGCTTAAAAGAAAGGCGTGACCTATCATGAGCCCACTACCTCACTTTTGAGGTCACAATTAAATGTCTTTATTAATAATAAATAAGTCTATGGCAAATAGCATAGCAAATTTAATATAAATGTAAGGTAAGTAGTACAAAATTTAAGAGTCGCGTAACTTTATTATTATTATTATTTAGCACCGCGTCTTACTACCCGTTCGGGTTATACGTTTTAATTACTAATTACGCTAATGTATTGGGAATTAGGAAGGTTGAATTAGAGGAAGTGAACCCGCATTTGCGTGGAAGTAGAGTGGAAAACCATTTAGGAAAAACCACCCTCAGTTCACCCGACCGAGATTCAAACCTCAATCTCCTCGTCCTCAGCAGTCGAGCAGCCTAACACGACTAGTGCGTTAGCCAACTACGCCACCGAGGTGGGTGTCACGTAACTGAGTCTGATTCTCCACACGTCATTTTCCCAGTATTTTTTCCACACAAATGTGGCTACACTTCTTCTAAATTATGTCTTCCTCATCCCTACCCCATTATTGTATGTATGCGAATAACACAGATAAGTAGTAATGCGTTGCACACACAGAAATAAATGTTCAAAATGCCTTTTAATTTTTCAACCTTGGACGCTTAAGCCACTTCAGTTTAGCATTTTTCCACTCTATTTGGTGGCCGCATGGACTAACGTACTACTCTCGCAATGGACTATACTGCCTGGAACGGCGAAATCTATATTCGAATCTCGGGTTTGTGTACTGAGAGTGGGGTTTCCAAATTGGTTTTCCAATCTTCCTCCACGCAAATGCGGATACACTTCGTATGAATAAAACCTCCCTAATCCCAAAAATCGTTACTTTGACAAGTATATAAGCATATAACTCGAACGAGTAGTAAGACGCAGTACTAAAAAAAAGTAGTGTGTTTATTTCCTGAGTTAAAATTATCAGGATCATTACAAGACACGACAGAAAAAAAAGTTCCATTTGCGAAATCGAGCTGGTCCTTTAGGCGAGGGGTGAGGGGACGACAATTGCATTCTAGAGTTAAGATAGTGTGTAAGTTGTTCAGAAAGTGCACGCCAGCTAGTATAACTACATTACCTTGTTTCACAGTCTGCTAACTGCTAACTTCTAAAGTTCCCGAAGTAGGGCTCTGCAATGCACAATATAATTAGGTTGGGTCATGGAGAGGTATAAAAGCGTGTCAAGGGGTGAATTATTGTAGGGGAGGGCCAACTCCAGACTCCACATCGCGAGGAAAATGATGGGTTTTTTTTAGTACCGCATCTTACTAACCCGTTCGGGCTATACGCTTATATATTAATTACGCTAGTAGTTTTAGGGATTAGGAAGATTATATTTATAGGAAGTGTACCCATATTTGCATGGAGGCAGAGTGGAAAATCATTTTAGAAAAAACCACCCGACCTATATTCGAACCTCAATCTCCCCGTAATTGACAGTCTGCGAGAGTAGAGCTTTAGATCCTGGTGGGGAAGTCACCCAAGTGGAAAGGGCAAGGAATTATTTTTAGCATTCTCTTTTGCAATTAGTTACTTAAAGTTGTTTTAAAACATAATTGGTTTGGAAGGTGCTATGAGCTCACTCCAATAGGTTAAGCTACTTACTACTAATCTAAATATTGAGGAGGAATACAAACGTAAATTAACATATCTAATACTTTCGAAAGGGGTTTGAACTCCCCAAACGTCTCTAGTCAGCATGGCCTTGATTTACTTTCCTAGTTATTTTATAAATTATGTGCTGATCCAATCTTCTTTTAAGATAGGGGATGTTAAATCTCGACATAATTAAATAAAAAACTACTATTAGTTTCGGAGATATAAATTTAAATTATTCTATGTAAAGTCCTCTTTATTTTATTTTTTGAAGCTAATAATGGTTTTCAGAAGTCGTTCGTCATCTTGCCAACAAAAATTCTCAAATTTATGATATCGGTACAAGATTACAAGTCGATATCACGAAGAAAACTAAAGAGTAACCAACATTGGTAAAAAAATTCTACCAAATAGAATTACAAGCCATGTACCTCATAATGTGCATAGTAGCTACAATAAACACGAACATTAATTTTTACAAGAATTTATATGCTTAATCAATAATATGACGTCCTATCTAAGTTGGTAGCGCGCATCTGCGTATAACATGAACGGGTGCAGGAAAATAAAAACGCGTTACTATAATGTCACTTTCTTAAGTACAAATAATTAAAACTGAGTGTCTTATTATTAAAAATATACGAGTAAAAGAATGGAGCCCTATTTAAAACAATAATACTAACCTTATATTTTTAACAGAAATTTATGAAACCTTTTGTATGCCACAATGACGTTAGTGTCGAGTCAAAGTAATTTTTATAATTGTCCTGAAATATGTGTCCATAAGCTATGACTCCTCCGGTGTTTGGTTGGTTTCATGTGAGAAAATAACGGTTAACATACGTACGTGCAGTCAGACATTGTATATATTTGCTGTGCTAGTTCAACTCTTTTTGGAAATGATCCATGTCGAAGAAAGAGTGCAAATTTGGTACTTTAGGCTCACATTCTTCTAACCAGGCCAAAATGCCAAATGTTATATTTCCTCAAAGTTTATATTAAAAAAAAAAATAAGACTAGGGTTGCGTTGCATGATGGTTAGTCATAAAATCCACGGGCCGCGTGTGGCCCACGAGTTTGACATGTCTGTATTAGAGTGACATTAGGGAATTAGATGCACTAGCGGAATGTTATTGGATGGTACTATATTACTTTAGACTACTAGTAAATCGTTTTAAGGTGGCACGAGAAGGCTAAGTGTTTTTGCAGTTTTTATAGCTATTCTTTTTAATCTTTTGGCCAAAAGAAATAAAATATTGCTCCGGTAGAAACATAGTTTAATTTTCTTCAAATGATATTATTGACAGTTCTTAAATATCCGTCCTAGCATAGCGGTATTTGTAGAGAAAATTTTTAAACGAAGAGAAGAAGTCATTAAATTCCAGGACACCCTTGACAGGTATTAAATATCTGTAGATATTAATATGTGAAGAAAATTATACTCTTATGTTTCTCCCAGAGAATCATTTGAGTTATTTTGTAAAAAAAAAAACTTTTGATATAAACACTGCTATAGTACTATCCTTAACTCACGTCCACTACACTCCTTAAATCAAATTGACAGGGGACTACCATCATTGGGGGGCACGTGGACAAAAGTGTCAGGCTCGCCTTGTTTCGTTTGCCTATGACGTGAAGTTGAGAGAATAAAATTAAAAAGAATTATATAAGTTATTCTGGTTAGAAGTTTGTTAAAGTTGTACTGGATTCGACTCTTGGAAACGATGAAAATGTGTCCCGGTTACGCCGACCGGAACATTCTGGTGACATTTGTGTCCGTGAGGTTGGTAGTGACTGTCAGTAAATGGTTGCCCAGTAGCGAACAAGGCCAGATTCATTATGGTGTTAGTCGGTGTCTGCCAGTTGAGATAGCGATTTGAGTTATTAGGGAAATGGGGACAGTGAGATAACAAGATTTGAATCCCTGATTAGTAGGTGAGTTTATTGTTAAATCAAAGGAATAATTAATTCTCAACCAACTCATCATTCAAACGCGACAATATTCGTGTATTTTACGGTGATATTTTTAAGGTTACCGGTATATTAAAAAAAAAAACTACGTGCACATACATTTGTCTAATTTCTCGTCGTCTCGCTGATAATTTCTTTAAGTGTAACTGAATCGTCTCCTAAAACGTTAATTACATATGGAAGTTAATGCAGACAAGCTTGCTGTCTATTAAAATTCGATATAATAGAAAGGAAATATTTTTACATGTTAAAATTTAATCGAGCTTATTTAAGAAATGTTGTCTACTCCGTAAGCAGTATGCATGCACTTGTAAATAACAATTGTATATGCAAATTTCAATCCGGTTTTCCTACGCAATGTTGAATTTTAATCTTAAGATGTCGTTTAGTATGTTTTGTACATAATTATTAATATCAATAGCAGTACCCCCACTACTTAATTAAGAATCGGGAAAGAATAATGCAATTTTTTAACCACATGTATGAATGTAATTAATTTGTTCTGGTATGTCGGAGATTGGGAGTACGAGGTTCAAATCTCGACCAGGTATACTGAGAATTCTTTCATCTTTATCACATTCGCCTGATTAAGGCGGGAGTGAAGGGGATGCGAGGAAAGGTCAGTGTTTTTATCGGGTGTACTGAGGGTGGTTTTTCAAAATGGTTTTCCACTTACCTTCATGTATGTATCTTCCTAATCTTTAATACCATTGGTGACCTGGTGGTCTGGAGGTAAGGTGTCAGACTTCTGTGTTGGGGGCCCGGGGTTCAGTCCTCGGTCCCGGCACAGATTTATCTGATTTCCAAACACTTCCTTCACCTCTGACAAGACGTGTAGTAATCACAACTTGTGAATGTGGGGAATGCCAGACCTCCACCGTGGTTCTGATCCTACGTTAAACTGTAGGTCCTCCATTTCATCTCACAATCACCCTATCATTTACACATTAGCGTAAGTGCGATAGCCCGAACGGGTAGTAAGACGCGGTGCTAATAATAGTAATAATTTAAAACCATTAGTGTATAAGCGTATATCCCGAATAGATAGTAAGACACAGTGCTAAAAAAACAAAACAAAAATCTCTACAGAAATCCGTAAGGAAGTATATTTGGATAGTTTTAATAACTTTTTAAACGAACTCCATAGTTAACAAATCGAATAAAACATATTTTTGGAATGACAAATCCTAATTATTATAATTTTTTTATGTTGGGGGGTCGGGCGACCTGGCATTCTAGGGGTAAGGGGTTAGACTTGTGCGTTGGGGGCCCAGGGTTCAATCCTCGGTCCCGGCACATATTTGTCTGATTGTCAAACCCTTCCTTCACCTCTGACAAGACGTTTATTAATCACAACTTGTGAATGTGTGGAATGTCAGGTCTCCACCGCGGTTCGGATTCCAAGCTAAACTGTAGGTCCTCCATTTCATCTCACAACCACACTACCATTCATTACGGGTAGTAAGACCCGCTGCTAATAATAATAACAATAACAATAATAATAATGTTGGTGGTGGTGGTCGAAAATTTACTACAAAATCAAGTATGAGGGTAGACTTACATTTCCTCTAAATTAAACGCACTCTTATTGGCGGTCGCTTTCATAACACGTCACTCTCGTGTCAGACTGGTCTGCTGATGGCGGGGAGATGGGGATTCGAATCCCGCCTGGGTGTTCATAAGTTTTTTTTCCCCCTAAATTATTTTCCACTCTAGTTGAACATTTTCTGCAGTAGCGTCTTGCGGCAGAGGGGTTACATTGTGGAGGTGGCACCTAGAGATGAATGGGATATAAGAAGGGGGCATGGGGTGGGGAAGGGGTAGTTAGGGAGCACGTAAAATAGGGGCGGGGAGGAGAAAAATGTCGGTCCAACCTCAAATGTATTTTATTTCACTTATTGGTGTTAAAAAATTGAAGTATGATTATAACGGGTTTACAAAGGCTCGCATTCATTTGTTTCTTTAATATACTTTTTTCTAACACCACGTCTTACTACTCGTTCGGGTTATAAGCATATTCACTAATTATGTTAATGTGTTAGGGATGAGGAAGGTTGAATTTAGAGGAATTGTATCCGTGAGCGTGGTAAACTATTTAGGAAACACCACTATTAGTGCACCCGAATGGGATCAAACACCGATCTCTTTGTCATCGGCAGTCTAGTCTATTGCGAGAGTAGCGCGTTAGACCGTGCGGCCACCGAAGCTCTTATGATGATGTTTCTGGTGTTAACGCCCATATGAGAAATTAATCTTAAGTATAAACGTTGACATTTGGGATATCTATATCTCGATTTAATTAGTTCCATTTAATCAGTTGAAATTATTTTACAGAAACGATAATTGAAAATTTTCCGTTTTAGAATTTTTTCCGGTAAAAATATAAGGAAAATTTTACTTCTCACTTCTCTACTTAGAGCCTGAACAGGTATTAAGACACAGTGACTATATATATATATATATATATATGCGAGTAGCCCGGATGGGTAGTAAGACGATATTTGCCAAAATAACCTGTTTATATTTAGGCTATACATCCGAGAAAAATAAAACTTGCCACAGTGGTTTAGTAGTGCACTTGTTTTTTGTTTTTTTTATGAAAAAATTCAGTGTCATTCTGAATAGGCTGTTTCCATTTATATATCTTCTTCCAACCCTCCTCGGTGACCGCATGGTCACTCTCGCAATGGACTAGACTGCCGATGACGGGGAGGTTGGCGTGCAAATCCTGGTTGGGTGTACAATAGACAAAGTTTACCTTTCTATATGTGTATATACCCGCCTCGGTGGCGTAGTTGGCTAACGCGCTTGTCGTGTTGAGCCCGACTGCTGAGGACGGGGAGATCGAGGTTCGAATCTCGGTCGGGTGAACTGGGGGTGGTTTTTCCTAAATGGTTTTCCACTCTCCCTCCACGAAAATGCGGGCTCACTTCCTCTAATTCAACCTTCCCAATTCCTAATCCATTAGAGTAATTAGTACTTAAAGCGTATAACCCAAACGGGTAGTAAGACGCGGTGCTAAATATTATTATTATTAATATTATTATTATATGGGTATACTTAGGGTGGGGTGGTTTATTCCACATGGTATTCCACTCAACCTTCACGTAAATGCGGGTACACTTCCTTTAAATTCAACCATACTTAACTTTAACCCACTAGCGTAATTAGTTCTTAAGTGTCCAATATCTTAGCTCAGTCGGTAGCGTTCCTTTCTATTGAAACAAGGGTCCCGGGTTCGATTCACGGCATGGCCGAAAGATTTATCATTGGTGAAATGCGGGTTTACCCTTTCATAGTGAAGAATTAACGGCTGGGGGCTGGATGTTATGTCTGTTCTAGATTTAAGTTATTAGTCATGTGCTGATAGTCAGTAGGTTCAGAAAGTGCACGTTAAATACCTTGAATAAAATTTAAAAAAAAGTTTATAGGCGTATAACACGGACGACTATTAAGATGATGTACTAAAATAATCTTCAATTTTTTTTTGTCAGTAGTTTTGAGTAAAATTGAACAGAAGGTCACCCACCACCACACCAGTTGGGTACTTATCATTACATAATCCCCCCACAGGTGTTTTTATTTGTTGAAAAATAATAAGAAGTGAAATGCTTGTGTAACATGATTTTATTATTGCTAAATAGAAAACACTCGTTATCGAAAATTCACCTAGAATGATGTATAAACTAACTACCTACTCTTAGATAATAGTTTGTTTATGTACATTTTATTTGTGTTAATTATGTTTTTAATATTACTAAAGAATTGGAATTACGTCAAATGTAATGCGAGACATTATCATCGAAGCATCCAAAGTTTATAATTAAAATATGGCCTTGATCCTTAATCTCTTTTATTTAGCTCATGTCAAGATGGAAACAAGTCACAATAAATGCAACAAAATATTTATTTATGGGAACCACGTTTTTTTTAAAGATTACTTTACTGTAACCCGCCTCGGTGGCGTAGTTGGCTAACGCGCTTGTCGTGTTGAGCTCGACTGCTGAGGACGGGGAGATCGAGGTTCGAATCTCGGTCGGGTGAACTGGGGGTGGTTTTTCCTAAATGGTTTTCCACTCTCCCTCCACGCAAATGCGGGTTCACTTCCTCTAATTCAACCTTCCCAATTCCTAATCCATTAGAGTAATTAGTACTTAAAGCGTATAACCCGAACGGGTAGTAAGACGCGGTGCTAAATATTATTATTATTATTATTATTACTTTACTGTGTCCCAACGCCAAAACACATTTTACGCAGCTGTCACTTTTGACAGACAACATTTTTAAAATAAGAGTAATTGTAACATTAACCTTATAGGACAATTTTCAATAAATCAATTTAAAAAAAAAGTTTGTTATATGTTTCAAAAATATCTTCTTTTTTTTTCCTACTTATATTTAGCTTGTTTATATATGATTACATTAGAGGCTAACCGCAAATTTAAACACACAAGGGTAAGGATGAAGAAGGTATAGTTAAGATTAAATGTACCCACATTTACGTACGAGAGTGGAAAACTATCTAGGAAAGAAACAACCTACAGCAAACACTGCCAGGAGTCGAACCCAGAGCTCCCCGTTGACGGTGATCCAAGTGAAACACTAGTCTCAACGTTTCAAAGATATACATTTTTCAATTTTGCTTTTATGTTTTATTTGGAAACCATCTATTGTTTATGTATTAAACAACTTTTATTCTAAGATAAACAATGCTGGGGTCTATCCTGAACAATTTCATTGCTATAAATACATTTTAACGCCTTATTTTGAGGGGTTATTAGTAGCTAGCAAAAGTACCCCAGGCAACGCTTCAAACAGACTGAAAAAACTCTCATTTCATTTATTCCGACCAAATTTTTAATAGATTAAAAAAAATCTCATCCAAAATTTAAAATTCCACCTTTGAGATGCAAATGTTTATGCACAGGGGCTACTAATTTTAAAATTTTAGCCCTTTGCCTGCTCTAGATATCGCGCAATGCTCACGACAGGTAAACACTTCATTTTATTAATACAGATTAATTAAAACCTCAATAAAAATTACATTATTTGGCCGATGACAGGGAGATTGGGGCTTGAGTCCTGGTCTGGTGTAGGCCTACTGAGGTATTTTTCTCCCCTAAATGATTCTCCACGCTCCCTCCACACAACTGCGAGTAAACTTACTCTAAACTCAAATCTTCTTCCTCACTAACTCATTAGCGTTAATATTAGTACATATGCTGAATAACCTGAACAGATAGCAAAGACGCGATGCTAAAAAAAGAGAGAAATAAGTGACTTTTATATTATTATTATCATTAGCAACGCGTCTTACTACCCGTTCGGATTATACGCACTTACGCTAATGTGTAATGGTACGGTAATTGTAAGATGAAATGAAGGACCTACAGTTTAACGTGGAATCCGAACCACGGTGGAGGCCTGGCATTCCCCACATTCACAAGATGTCTTGTCAGAGGTGAAGGAAGGGTTTGGTAATCAGATAAATCTGTGCCGAGACCGAGGATTGAACCCCGGCCGCCAGCACAGAAGTCCGACGCCTTACCCCTAGACCGCTAGGTCACCCGTGACTTTTATAGCTTAACGAAATTTTTAGAGAAGGTCCCTCCCCCCCACCAATGTTATATTAGTTTAAAAGCAAGAGTTTAAAAGTCAATTGAGAAGACAATGGTTTTCCATATAAAATAAAACGTTTAAAATAATTCAAAACTTACTATTACCGCCTAGTACCACTCATATATCGGTGCGGGGGATTTGAGATATATGAAGTGATTCAGTTATATGTGTGAAAAAAGGGGTTAGTTTGTATATTTGTGCTACTTCACCTAAACCTGAATGGATTGTACGAAGCGGTACAAAAAAATAGAGAGATTCCTCCCTTTTGTCCCGTCTGCGGCTACCTCCAACAACGTCGCGGACCACTGTTTGTGAAACATAGCGACAGAAAATTCGCCCGCCGATGTGGGTTGGTTGGTTCCTGTTCGGCTACATCCCCCCTTGTGTCATGCAAGGTCACACAGGCGCGCAGGTAAATTGGATCACCCAGTGGAGAGTGACAGATCAATTTATTAGGGCTGGGAGACAAGCGTCGGACTCTTCTCGCGTGTGAACGTGCGGTGACGTCACAGGGCTCTGGAGATGGACCACAGACACTCGCTTACACCTGTCGTCACAGGAACCGCGCGGAGCTGATAAGACTGCCGGTAGTGCCAACTGCTAAATATGGATAAGCTTGAGTCGTGTTACCAATCTTGGAAGAGCGAGACACTTACCCTGTGGCTGAATGTGGTTTCAATATGTCCGACTACGATTACTCTAGGCCAGCAGTTCCCAAACTTTCTCGAACCCCTTTCACAAACACGAACCCCCCTATATCCACACACTTAATTTTATACAAATTTTTTATGAAATTTAGTTATTAATTATAATCAAATTGTTTAATATTTATAAATTAACCTACCATAACTCTGGTAGGTACTTTGGAACACCCCGCCAAATATAATGGAATAATATTGAAACTACTTAAGTACAAGTTCAAATAATTATTTATTTATTTAAAAAATTAAATAAACAAAGTACTGTAGTAACATTTTCTTAAAACTGGACTATTTAAGGGAAGACCACGTTTCAAATCTTGGTTGGGTGCACTGTAGGTGAATTTCCACATAGTGATTTATCGCTTGTTTGAGGAAACAACATATAAAATACACTCATAGTTGGTCCGAATGTATGTAGATCAAGTATTCACTATAATAATTACCATTTCCTCTGTCCAGATTAAAAAAATCTTGAAACCCAGATGACCTAGGAAACCCCAAACCCAAAAGGGTGCAGGAATACATGATGAGAAAAAATTCCCATGTGGGGTCCCCAAACAAACAATGTTGTAAAAATCTTGAAGCCAAAATGACCTATTAAACTGAAATTTTGCATGCAGGTGGCGTCTAAGCCAATAGGGTGCAAGAATAAGTGATGGCCATGGGGGACATCAAAAGGTTTTTTTGAGACAGGGGCATTTACTAAAACATGACAAATTATATACAATAAATGTTGTTTATAATTTAATCTTCAATTGAGAAACAGTTTCACACATTCATTGGAGTAGTCCTAAATATTTCATCTACTACAGTTTTTAATTTAATTGTGCCTTCAAGATTTTGAGGATCAATAAATAATGATTGTGATTTACAATAATTGTCCAACAAATGGCAATGGGAAGCATTACACAACCAGAAATGAAGCTGTTGATTTTAAAACGAGTATTGTGCTGGTAGTTCATAATTGTTTTCTTAAATGTACCTAATCTATCAATGAAAAAAAATTATGGTGATGGCAAAAATATGTTTGTTATTACTACATTCAAAACAAACATTACTGAAATATTAATCTAAGGTGTAGGGACTAAAAAATACCGATTTTTGTAGGAAGTTTATCTGTATTTGCATGGAGAATGAATGAAAATCATTTAGGGGAAAAAAACTCAGTTTACTCAGCTAGGATTCGAATACCATCCTCCTCATCACTAGCTAACCAGACAAGGTGAGACTGTCCACGTGTTCAACATTACATGCAGGTACCTATATTGATCTTAGTCAGAAGTGTCCTGATAGTTAGATATGCACATTAATCACCCCAATTTTTTTAAATACCTTTTCAAGACCTGATAGAAAATTTAAAATGAACTACAAGATAGAAAATTGAAAATGCTCTATAAGATCTGGCATGGTTTTTAAAAACAGGGTTATATCAGCACACTATTTACAAAGAAACTTACCCAAGCTATAACATCAATCCTTTTACACCCGTGTGTGTAACACTCTACCCCGTAACGCTAAGTAAAATTATAAAAGAAGAGAAACATAATTGTTTAAGAAGTTTTATGTTTTTAGCTTTTAACTATAGATAAAAATAATATAAACGACAGGTGTTGGAATCAATGGTCAGCATGTGATCTTTTGTCTGAAGAGTCACTAGTGAAGTATTTTATGAAACCAGATGGTATGGTTGAGGAATGTTTACAAAAGAGTACTTTACTTAGTGATTGAAGAGCGAGAAATGTAAATGAAAAGATGTAGAAATGGAAGATTGTATTTGTGTGATAATACTTATTTTAAGTTTAGTAGTAGATGTACCTATGAAGACTTTAAGCATACTCCAACATATACGGATGCCATCACAGCTGCATAATTATGGAGATAAAGTGATATTATAGTATGTATCAAAGAATTGGATGAGATGGGTAATCCAGACAAGTTTTAACGAAGAAATAGTTATTAGGAAGATTCATGTATGTGACTCATATTGCTTTACTACTAGAATGACAGTTACTTATCTGAAATTGAAGATTAATTGTTGCTATCTTGCCATACTTGCCACTTGGTCATGGCAACAAAAAAGCTCTGACTAGGATGCCAGAATGTTAAGCACTTTTATTTATATGAGAGATTGCATCACAGTCGCTAGGCTGGAATTATGTAATATGGCTACCCTAATAAATAATTGCATGCTGGTGTCCTGGTTGTAGTGACCAGTTTGCAATTATGACCATAGGCTTATTAGATAATATCATTATGTACATCGTATTAATATGGTGAAATGAAACCTATATTACTGCAAAAAATATATTTGCATTTTCTAGACCATTTTTACTACCAGAATTCTGCTATGTATTATTATTATTTACACAAGCACAAGCTATAAGAGCCGCTTTCACACCATGTTAAGACTAAAATCTGTCCTTGTAGGTTTTAAAACCCTAGCCTATCATAAGTGTTTGGTTAGTTTTTGAAGCTCAACCCTCTCGACTTCTACCAGGCCACAACATGGTTGTGTTGAGATCTATCCTTGCAGGTTGTGGCGATGGCGGTGGCTCTAGTGAAGCGAGTGTTCCAGAAGCACCCCTTCGTGTCAAACTGCGTGGTGTATGGCACGCTGTATGTGGGGGCCGAGTTCTCACAGCAGACACTCAGTCGCAAGATCTTGGTTAGTGGATCCTGGCTTCTGCGGTACAGTTGACTGCAATACCTCGATAAAGTGGATATAGAACTACACCATTTTAACCTACAATATCTTGTTTTAATCAAATTAGATATTTATATAATTAAATTACATAACTAATATAAATAATAAATTCAATACATTCAAATTCAAATATATTTTTAGTAAATTTGGTATTGCATTATTTAGGCTAACTTTTTTTTGGACTAAAAGTCAAAGTAATTTTATTAATGCCGTGTTGTTGCCCGCTATGCCTATTTGCATCTTAAATTAGCACTAATCTATGTGGAGGTTGACTTTAAGGAACATACATTTCCATTCCTCTAAAGCAGGTATGTCAAACTTGCGATCCAATCCGTGATCCCGTACGGCCTGCAGATCTTTTAATGAAAAAACTTAGAATGTGGCTCAAATTTTAATTTTATAATTGCTATACAGATATACAATTTGGGATTATAACATTTAAAGATTGGTTATTACTTTAGGAAACCTAGTAAATGAGGTTGGAACACCAAATAGTTACTATTTATACACCAATTCCTAAATATTGTTAAATTTGTCAACTAAATGTGTGTAATGATTGGCACACATAAGTGTGTGTGTGTGAATAGTTATTTTCTCTTATGAAAAGAAACAAACTTTCAAGAGATCATGGCTTACAGACATGTATTTGTGTTTTCATCAAAAGATTTAAAAGTCCTAGCATTAGTTGGCTAAGAGTAAAATTTTCTAGCGGAACCCCCTTAGAAAAATTAACTTCCTATGACCTCACTATTTTTCATTTAAATGTGGCCCTCATGATCAAACGAGTTTGACATGTTTGATCTAAAGAGTGCTGTAATTGAACTCAACCTTTTATGAAAATAATAAATATAGTAAAGGGTCCAATTTTTTTTTATGAACATAATTGTATGCTTAACTTTTCTATAGGCCTATATAATCTCAACTTAGTCCGATTAATTCAGAATTTTATGTTTGCATTGTGGACTGCATAATTTAGAGGTCTCTAAATATGTCATTCAAATTTACAGAAGAGTATATATTTGTTTTTCTTCAATGGATATCATAAAGTGTTGGCCAAGTTTTAAGTTATTCACAAGTATTATAAGTGAGGGATAGAAGGGGTAGCACATCCCCTTGAATAATCTGCCCAAATGGGACATTGTTAACACTGTAAAAGAAACGGTGACTTTTTTTTAACCCAGAAAATTGAAAATCCATGCTTAGAGCAAAGCATAAATGATTAATATAACTTTTTATATATTTTAATGAGCTAATTCCACTATCATATTTTTTGTGGTTTTCACTTGCAACAAAACAATTTATATTTTCTAGTTTGAAGTAAGATGGGTTTGATATATCCCCTTCAATAATTAGAGGCTACGCCTTTAGTCATACCTACTTTATCATACAAAAAAAAAGTGTGGCTGAATATATTTATTTTAATTAATGTACTTCGTTAAGAAATACGTTTTAGAAATTCAGGTTATTTTCATTAATAAAAACAATTTTCTCATGTTAGGTTCCACATCATATCAGGAATGCAGAAGGAAAGAATGACATAAGGGCTTGTTACTTATGTTTTATCCAATGACCAACACAAAGAGACGAGTAACATTTTAACCTCTTTGGAGGTGATCAAAATATCCCCCTCCTCCCTAACCCTCTCAAATCAGAACTTTTAATTTTATTTTATAATTTGTTTTATTTCTTTATACGTTTTTTCCAGTCGAAGAAAGAACCCCCAGAGCCATATGACATTGGTTCTCTGGCTCGCTACGCAGTGGTTGGTTCTACAGTTTACCCCATCATGTTACATAACTGGTACCTTAGTTTTTTTCTTTGTTTTATTTTATTCCTTAATTTATTATGTTTATAATTTTAATTATTTATTTATAATTCTAATCATCCCTTGTTTTTATTATATTTTCAATTTGTTATATTTATAATATTTTGTTTCATTTTGCCTATAACATTTCATGTTATTTTTCTTAATCTTTTGGGCACATAGCACCTTTGGACCACTTTGTATTTTATAATTATTGTTTCTACCTGTGTTCAACACCTGGCCATATGATCTGTGAACATAATTATCGTTAACTCCGAGTCTTGTACCCAGTATGCTTTCACAACACGTGATGATTAAACTTAACCAGTTCACTAGAATTTGAAAGAAAATTTTAAAAGTAATGGGTGCTCATCCAAAGTGTAATACCTGAACAATTATGAGGATTGACAAAGCTCCCATTGTATTAACAATGTCAGGGCTGCCCTTAGTTGACGTGGGGCTCTGAACAAAATTCGTTTGCAGAGCCGCCAGTTGCCAGTTATTTGCCTCCCCCCTCACCCCCCTCCATCCCCTTTTGCAAGAATAAATTAAAACACTTAATTTTGATCTAATGTTATTACAGTAGCTTGCACCTATACACCAATTTCAGCCATATTAAATATCAGGAAATGCCTTAAAAGTAAATACATGATGTACTTTTTTAATGCTATAAGCCATCCCCCCCCCCCCC
>CABEEJ010000931.1:55518-106694 GCA_901482245.1 Timema douglasi | reverse complement strand
TGATGGGTTAAAGAGAACTGTTTTAGCCACCCCCCCCCCCCCCTCATAAAGGATTGATTTCTCCCAAATCATTTGTTCGAGTTTCTTCCTTAGGGAGCTTGATCTGTATAAAGGTACCAAGGAAAACTATGCCATGTTTAAATTAAATAGGTTAATGCGTTCAAAAGTTATAGTGAGACATCCCCCATGGACAAACAGACAAATGCAAATGGGTGGTGTTAAAACCGAGAGCTCAGATCATTCATTCATTAAATAAAGCTACATAATTATGTTTTTATTTGTTTGTTCACTCTGTCAATATGTGCTATGTTGCCTATACAGAGAGCCTACTATACGAGCATACATTCAAACATTCCTACTCCAACGTGTTTATTCCCTTAATCACCTAAGCAAGCACAGGCCCCTTGCAGCTGCACAGTTCGCACACCCCTAAGGGTGGCCCTGATCGGTTTCTTGGACCATCATATAGTAGCCAAATCTGAGTAATTTGACTTTAAACCTATATTTGAAGTTCTTAAACAAGATTTGAATATGGATACTCTTATTATATGCTCATAAGAGTTAAGTTCTTAAGATTGACAACTTATAGCATGTAATGTCCCAACTTGTAAACCCTATGTTGTTTCGAAAAGGAAGGATAAGACTGCAGTTTTCTAATATCTCATTTGCATTCTATATTTAAATTTGGGAATTATCTTTATTTTAAAATATTATTTTAATCATTCATTTGCATTTTAAAATATTTAAGCCCTTCAGGCAGTTTGGAAGTAAATACATTTATTTTATTTTAAATGTGCTTACTGGGTGCGTTGGACGATGAAACCTAAACGAAAAGAGTTGATTTTGCACTTAGTAAGATAAATACACCTTCTACTTAGTATGGAGCGGTTGCCTTGTCCAGCCAACCACAAAGCCAGAATTCAAACTTCTCTCTTGTAATAGGTCGAGATTGTCAGTCCACTCTGATGCAATCGTCGATGTCATCAGAATTTGAAAAATACACAAGGGAGAAACAAACTCTGACCGTTACACCAGTAGGGAGACGCATTGTGGTCGAGGTGGCGACTAAACTTGTGTTGCTTGTCGCCGTACATTTTAATTATAATATAGTATACTGTGACTGGAGTAGGGACGGGCCATTCGTACAAGCTGAAGTTGTAAATTGTTATAGTAACAACATATAAAGGAATAAGATCTAATAATAAATTAATAAAAAAATGATCAAAGTATATTTATTGTATAAGTTGGAATTTCCTTGTATGAAAATTGCATCGATAAGAAAAGCTGAACTAGCCAGGGATGGATGTTAAGAAGTTGTCTTTACTTGTGTTGTATAAACACCCTTGCTCATGGTAAAGCTATGTTTTATATTCTTAGTATATTAATTTATTTCAAAAATATTTTTAGGATATTCTAAGGGTACCGGTACTTTTATACTTTGACTTGTTTAATGTACTGATTGCATTTCAATTGATAATTTCTGTAATGTCTAGATTCGAGTAACAAAGTATAAAGTTTTATTTATTCTCAAATTCAAGATTATTTACTTATAATTCTTTTTATATTGCAAGGTGACATTAAAGTTATTGATAATAAAGGGTATTAATGTTATTGTTAATAAAAACCTACATCTAAACATAGTACATATTTGAAATAGGATTAAAAGCATGCTTGAATAATGAAAGTTATGTTGATAACCCAGAGAGATGACTTTTTGTTCATCACATATGTATTAACATTTTATATAAAAAAAAGTTTTAATCTCATCTTCTTGGTGAGTTCATGTACATCCTGCCAATGTCTACCCTTCTCTCTGGAGATTTACTTGATGCGCATGACAACTAGGAATAATGAATGTACATTGTACAATCAAGGCTAAGTGTCTCATTCCTGGGCAACAAGCCGCCACTCATGTATTTGGGATGTACCGTATCGTGGAGTTCTAAAACTGGCTACAATCATTCCAATACTTGACTTTTACTTTAGGAGCTAATAATAACTTGATTTATCTTAAAGCCAGATTAACCTACCCTTTCTCCTGTTAAGTGATGCATTAACGAGATTCTAAATACATTTGTTTCCGACAGGAATTCCAACCGCTTCCATCTAATCTAAAATTTATTAATACAGATGATACCTTTTGATCATGGAATGAGGCACTAGGATACTTATTTCCTAGCTACAATAAAAATGGGATCATTTAAACTTTCGATCAAGTACTTAGCTGTACACAATTTTGAAAAAATGAACGTGTACAGTCATTTCTAGTGATGCCCCAACAATTGCTTGCAGAGCAATGGGAATCCCCGGCCATATGATATGAAGGCTATGGCACGGTATGGTCTTCTGGGGCTTTGCTTCTACCCTCAGGTCTACTACTTCTGGTGAGCTGCTTTTCTTCTTCTTCTTCCTTCACTTTTTTACATTCTTTTAAAACATCTTTTAAGCAATTTCTTATTGATGTGACCTCAGACATGGTCGAGGGTGTTAGGACCGAAGACTGAACTCTTGAGACTGGCCCAAGTCCTTGTTGATACAAAATGTTATTCTTTCATAGGGGAAGATTAAATGAGGTTTGGTGGATTCAGATTCAGATGCTCTCAAGTGAAAATAGCTGCACCTGTTTTAAGCTACAGGTATCTGGGGAAACAACTGTGAGATTTACATTTATAAAAATTTGACATTAACCATTATAATTGTTTCAATTTAGAAATCACTTAGTACCTAACACAAATCATTTCTGCTATCAATTTTTATGAGCACTTGAAAGCAAGCAATCTTAATACCTGGAACTACAACCATACTTAATTCATAAACACTTATGTACCTTAATTTATTTTGAATTGCAACAAGATTTACGTTTTTACCTAACTTTAATTTGAACCAGGCTATTGGAAGTCAGTTGGGTCAGGCTTCTGAAGTTCAATTCTCTCGACCCTGATCAAGGTAATTCAAAGATTTTTGGTACAGTGCTGTAAATAAAAAAATATGGCCAACGTGTCCATAAGAAATATTGGATTTTTGAGCATCTTTTATTAGCAGCATTGTACCCAATCTTGGCTTTTATAACAATTTGCATGCTCAAAAAAAAAACAAAAAAACAAACATGTAGTATAACTTAGTTCATGTATGCAGTTTGGTCAACTTTATTAGACTTGTTTTAGTAGGGATGATATTTTAAAGAAAGTTGTTGTGGAAACGTTTTCAAAAGTTTTGATCAAACTCTTTTATAACAATTAATAATGCTGGTAGAAGATATCAAGCTGGTAATTCATAACTACTGTAAACAATTACTTTAAAAAAAGGAATGGAAAGTTCTCAAGATTAAAACTTCCCATGGGTACTTGGGGAAAAAAAAAGTGTCAACCTGGACACACAGAACAAATAACATACACTAGCATTAAAATATGACTGCTCTCATTCATTGATATCAAACTTGTTTAAACTTTCTACAGAAATAAAATATCTATCTCATTCAATGCACCAGATAGTAGCAACTATACCTTCCCTTTTGTGATTTCTGTTTTATTTATTACTAAAATATTTGTCTTATTCATTGGCACATGAAATATTATATTGAATTAACTAATTCACTCAATAATAAACATATTTATTTTACATTTGTAGAGTAGGAATGTTGTAATTTTTGTGTTCTATAAACCTTGCCAACATATTGATAAATTCATTGAGGAATCTTGTATGGAAATCCATCAAGCAATTAACTATCTCTTGAATTGCTGATATTTCATAAGTACATATAATTGATTCTCGTGTAAGATATTGGCAACAAATTCTTAGCAACATCCATCCATCCATCCATTTATTCATTAATTTATTTTACTATGATATAGAAAGCTATATGTATCTAAAGCAAAGTATGAAGTGATGGTAATGACAAGAGAGAGGATAAGGCCTAATGAAGCTAAAAAGTTGGATAGAGTATAGATGATAAAAGTATGGAACATAAAATATCTTGAAAGCATGATTGAGGAGAAAGGTGGAAGTAAAGAGGATCTTATGATAAGAGGACAGCAGGGAGGCATGTTTTATAGGTGTGTAAGAGACCACTATGGTGAAGAGAAGTGTTGTACAGGGTATAATTTTACACTCATTGTCATATAATGCAGCAGAAACATGAACATTGACTGTTAAAGAGACTAGGAAAATCGAAGTCATGGGAATGAAGTTTGTGAGGAGCGTGTTAACTGTCACTAGGAGAAACAAGATTACAGGGAATACATGAGATAGTAGAGGAAGCAAGACTGAGATGGTACAAGCATGTAATGAGGATTGAAAAGGAAAGTATGTCAAAGAAAATTATGGAAATGAAGTATGTAGGGAAAAGACCGCAAGGGAGACCAAGAAAGAGAGGGGAGAAGCAGATAGCAAAAAGTGTGCAAGTGAGAGGAGAAAAATGGAAGCAATTAAAGGAGGCTGAATAGTGCAAGGATAGAGGAAGATGGAGGCATTTTATTAAACTGACCTGACCACAGGCTGGATACAGTTGATGTGTATGGTATGTATATATATAACTAAGCAGAATTAAAAGAAGGTGTATAAAAATGTGAAACTTAAACCTCGCATCTAGGGGGAAAAGTATTTAATTTGCATGTATGTATATGTTTGATGTTATAGCATCTTTTAAGCTGTTTTATTATTGTATTTAACACTTCTGAAGCAAATTTTCTATATCCTCAAAGCTGTTTTAATACAATACAATACAACAACAATTAAATTTAAAATTTATGGTTATTGTGTGCCAGCATAATCTAATAATGATATCAACCATCTTTATTTTTGGAACATTCATTAATGATCTTAGAAGTTATTTATTTATAAGCAACTGTTTAGGAAATGTTACTTGCACTGCTCTTGTGCTTTCTAAGTCATAATAAACTCTTTCTTTTTTATATATAACTCTTTTTCTTCCTCTCATAATATTTCTTCCTCTCATAATATTTCTTCCATGTGTTGTCTTTCTCTCTCAAGCATTCTTTATCATTCCCTTTTAACTTTTTATTTCCCACTTTATTTATTTTGTTACGTTATCAAGAATTAATTTTGTTATTGATAATAAGCAGAGCTAATTAATTAATTAATCATTCTGTTGATCCCCAAACAATGTATTTAACTAGAGGAAAATTCTTAAAATCAAATTTAACTTTTTACATCTTTTCATGTTAAATACATATTTTGTAATTCACAGAATAATTATGTAACTATACATGCTTATTCTCATTGAGAATATTAATGTTTGAAGAATTTACAAAAAAAGAATGTATTTTCATATTTTGAAAAATGGCTTATGCCCGGGTGTGGTTGAGTAGACATAAGAATATGTTTTCTTCACAAAAAACTAAGAATGTATCTAAAGTAACAAATTGATTGTATTATATTTCCAGGTACAAGTGGTTAGATAAACATTATGCGGGCACAGCGGCCAAGACAGTTGTGAAGAAACTTCTACTGGATCAGTTTCTTTTCACGCCACCTCTTATAATAGCCTTTTACCTCAGTAAGTTGACCTCTTGAGTATAGATGAAAATAATCTTAATATCATTTCTAAATATTTGTATAAAATAATTCTAGTAATCTTAAAGCCAGTACCCTACGTTTGGCTGTGCAAAGTCCACTTATTTAGTTTGAAGCAACGTCAATTTTTTTTTATGATAAACTCCCAAAACCAAATCAATGTCTGGATACCGGTATTTAAGAAAAAAATTTATGTTGCAAAAATATATTATAATTTTTAATATTGGATAAGTTTATGCATTTAATATTGTTTACAAAATGTTATATTGCAAACATGATCAACATATTCCATCCTAAGCTGATAAATAATGTCACAATCACAAAATATAATTTAATGATTTTAGATGTTTGTCATTTGAACATTAATTTGTGAAGTACACAACAAAATTGAACATAAACTATGTGTCTTACCTACAGCTTTAAATATTTTTATTGGCAAATCTTTGTTGTAATTGTCAAAACCAGAATTTTGTTAAAAATCAAAGTTAAGCTAAAGAATATTTGAAGAAAAGATGAAATTTTTGAAGCTAAACTCACACAACCATACTAGCACTAAGCGATTTAAATTGTTCAATTTGAGGACCTGAATGAGAATAAATAAATGGATCAATATTCACTTTGCTTGAATATAGGATTGAACATCTAAAATTTCCTATAAAATTTTCCTTTGTATACTTGGGGCCTACATTGTTGGTTATTATTAACCATTGATAAATAATTTTATAAAATACTGAGAATGGGTTTCAATGTTTTGTACATGACCGCAGTGGCGGCTTGTCTATAGGCACTGAGGAACTGCAACACCCCCTATTTCCACTTGATATTATCGATAACATTTAATATAATGAGTCCTTTTTTCTTTAATTCTTTCTTTATTTTTGTAGTACAATATATATTTATTAAGCTTAATGTCAGTACTTCAGTAGCCATCCCCCAGTTTATGAAAACGATACAAAAATCTTTGTATGGAACTGTGCGCTTCACAGTGCCAACGACGTGGTGTTTGACTGTTGTGCGCATGCGCACATAGGATGGGAGTGGGGAGGAATGCGGGACTGCCAGTTAGAGAGAGAGAGCACTGTTTCTCTCGCAGTGCCGGCTCTGGCGTGATGGTGGAAGGAAGGTTTTTTTACTCGGTGTGTGTTGTAGTTAAAAACCCTGTACCATATTCTTGAATGTGATAAAGTGTAGAAGAGTGTAGAATTAGATTATTACTCTGCTTCCAGCTATTCTCTTTTATTAATTTTTTTTTTGTTATTTTATTTAACAGAAAACTTTAACCATGGCCTTGCATCCCTAAGAAATAAGTTCTGTGACTGTAACTAAGGAAGTGTGTGACTATATATGTGTTGATATAATGGACAGATATTCTTTCACTAAACACTTAGTAGCTGCTAAATTGTTCAACAAGAATTGCTTCACTAGATTTAAGAATGAACATCCCACAAAAGAGATAGTACTGACCACTGGTGCTTATCCTATGATTGACAAAGAAAATCTTGAAACTGAACTAAAAGTATTCTTTTGTAGGACTGATATTCATGAATATTGCAAATTAATTGAGCTGCTGAAATATATCTTGGAAAATAATCTAGATGATGTGTTTAGTGAAATTACGAAACTGATACAAATACTCTTGACAATTCCCATGACTATATCAGAGGTAGAGCACTGTTTTTCAACATTGAAAAGAATAAAAACTTTTTTTAAGAAGAGCTATGAATTCAGAAAGACTAAATGCGCTTGAAGTACTTTCAATGGAGAAAAGTTTCCTCATTTGTCATTCAGAGATCAAGGAGAAAATTATTGAACTTTTTGCGCAAATTAAAACAAGAAGAATGGATTTCATTTTTAAATGAATAGATCAAGCTTAAACTGTAACAATTTAAGTTAAAGTAAGTAAAAAAGGTTTGGTTTTTTTTGTTAAGATTTTATCAAGTTCATGAATAATTTTTTTTAATACACGTTTTTTCCTTTTACGCAATTTTAAAACAAAGTCTAAACATTTTCTGGAGCAGCACCCCCATTAATTTTAGATATGAGGCGCCACTGCATGATATTAAAGATAATTTACATTTTATTTAAATTATAAGCACCTATATTCTTTAAATGAATGAAAAATGGTGAAAAAATCAACCAATAATAACTGTACAATCAAAGAATATATAAGTTCACTCAAGCTAATTATATTAAGTTTTTGTGTACAATATAAGAATCCAAAAAGTCTAAATTTTTTAAAAGTTTATTTGGATTAAAATATCACACATTTACTACGCATATAATGTACTTGTTCGAATATTATAAAATATACTAGATCATTTCTTCTTTAATTATTTTACATTAAATAAACACATAGGGCCTACCTGTAGCCACGTAGCTACTGAGGTGAAAAGGGGAATGATAACTTGTTCACACTCTTGCACTTTCACTCACACTCACTATTGTACTTTCACTCATACTCACTCTTGCACCACTCACAATCCCTCTCACACTCACACTCACTTGTACTTTCAATCATACACACTCTTGCACTCACACTCACTCTTGTACTCACATTCACACTCACACTCACAGCACACACACACACTCACAGCACACACATACTCATACTCATACTCACATTCTCGCTCACATTCTAAAACCTAATAAAAAGTACAGTTAATAAAAATAATGAAATATGATACCTTTTTTGATAGCATTAAAGCTGATTTTTATGTCTCTTAAATAGTGGCTCATATTGTTCAGCCATTGAAAACAATGACAAACCCCCTCCACCCTGCTCATGATCCCAACACCCTCGGCCACCACTCGGAGCAAGAGATTTAATTTTAGTTTGGTTCCCTGCTGACATACATTTGTGGATACCTCCATACCTCCATTCTCTCTATATTCTATCTCAATTTAATTATTTTATTGAATGAGTGGATTGTCAAAACTAGCGCAAAACAAGAAACATCTCACTGGCAGTTAAAGAAAGACTGCTGCCCCATGAATGGCTTTGCTAAGTAATGTTGCCATATGAATGGTTTTGCTAAAAACTCTTGCCACATGAATGTTATTGTTAAAACTGTTGCTACATGGATGACTTTGCTAAAAACTGTTGACACATGAATGGTTTTGATAAAAAAATGATTCAGCACAAATGGTTTTCTTAAAAACTGTTGCCGCACAAATAGTTTTGTTAAAAATTTTGTCCATATGAATTGTTTTTATAAAAACTATTGCCACATGAATGGTTTTGCTAAGCTCTACTTGTACATTTTTCTCATACCCACTATGTACGATTTGATAGGAATGGTTGCTTTGTATATTTGAATCTTTGGAAAATATTTGAAGATCAAAAATAAAATAAGTTTCAAGATTTGTATTTGTTTCAAATTTTTAATCTGAAATATCTTGTAAAGATATTATGGTGACTACTGCTGACACAGACAAACATAATTATAGAAACGGAGGAGGGTCATATAAATTTAAAATATTGTATTAAAGAAACATTTACAGTACCACCTACAGTAATTACCCATTCCAAATTACATATCTAATTTTTAAAATTACAGGTATGAGTATAATGGAGAGAAAAGAAAACGTTTTTGAAGAGTGCACAAATAAATTAATTCCAACATTTAAGGTGAGTTTACTATATTTTTTGTATATACTAATTGACTCATATAGATATAAATTGTTTATAAAACTTGTACTACTAGCAGGTCCGATCTTTTAACTATAGGGGACTCCGAAAGCACTTATATCTTTCCATTCAAATCAAGTCCCTGGAACCAGGATTCAAATCTAAACGCTGATTTATTACTGTCAATCTTGTAATGATTATAAGTATGTATTTTATTATGTTTATTAGTAATCTTAAGTGCCAATTAGTGGGCTAATAGCGATTTAAATTATATAATATGTTGTAACGGTATGAGGTGAGTGGGTTCTCAAAAAGCATCCATTTTTAAAGAATACTGCAAACCTCATTGTGATCACTGATCACTCTCTGGCCTCTAGGGTTAGAGTCGAATGCTCAAGCTCACATCTAATTTTGTCAGCTAAATATTAAAAGGGATTGGCCAGTCACACATGTTTATACAGTCCAATTTTCCTAGGAAGGGCCTATTTATAAAATACAAACTTTTTATGGTCAAAATTAATAACATTTAATTATTTTATTGTTTTTTTTTAAAATATGAATTGATAATATATAACAAAAGTTAAAGTTACAGATCACATGAATTGATGTATGAATACGTGAAAGTATATCTAGTTACTATTTTTTTTGGCGTTATTTAAAGCTTTTTCTATGTAAATTTAACTATAAATTCCCTTGAATATATTTCTGTAAATATAAATTATAAATTTGCACAAGCAAAAAACAGTAAATAAGTTTGTTATATGTAGGCTACATATAATTTATCATTTCCACCCCCTTTCCATGTTAATGCAGGTGTGATTTTTATAAGATAAAATGTGGGTACAATTCCTATAAATTCAACTTTCCTATCCCAAACTCATCATTATTAGTATATATGTGTATATTGTATAACCTGATCAGGTAGCAAGACACTGCTAAAATAATAAGCTTGGTACCTGCTTAGGTGGCCACATGGGGCCAATCTTGTGTTAGACTATACTGTATATGACTGGGAGATTGGGGTTCGAATCCCAGTCGGGTGTACTGAGGGCGGTTTTTCCAAAATGGTTTTCCACTCTCCCTCTGAACAAATGGGGGTACACTTCCTTTAATTTCAACCTTGCTCATCCCTAACTCATGAGCATAGTTAGTACATAATTATGTGTCCAACCTGAACAGGTAGTAAGATGTGCTGCTAAAAAAAATAGCCTTGGTGTTAAATGTAATTATTTTAAGTTAATGTGTCCTGTCATTCTTTACCAAATTTATTTTAATTTTTTTGGAATATATTTTTGGTTGTTTCTTTTAGGAAATAATATTTTTATATATACCATCTACTTCCACTATTACCTCTCTGTATAGTGAGTGACATTACAAAGTATGAACTTATTTTTCATTGTGAAAGAAATTTGACATATTATGTCCTATTAATTCCTCTCAATCTTAACCTGAACTTTATTCTTTAATGAATGGAATTACTACCCGCTTAACTGTAACATTGTTAGCATGCTCAATTTTGAAAAATCAGGTGTGGGTTTGAATCCTCAATGGATTTATACCATTATCATATGGTTTTACATTCTTTCTCAACTCATATATTTTAAAATTACTTAGATAAAGTCACTAAAAGCTATCATCATGATTTTAGAGAATTTAATTTTCAACCTCAAATGGTGTAGAAATAACAACTATGTGCAGCCTTGTTTGCATTATGTCTGTAAAAAAATCAGATATTTATTTACATTCCATATTTCTTGTGTTAAAACTATAATTGTTTTGTTTTCTTTGGTCATGTCCAGTCGAGCTGCTTATTCTGGCTTCCCGCCCAGACAATCAACTTCCTATTGGTCCCCCCTCCAGCACGGGTAGTGTATGTGGGATCATGTGCCCTCATCTGGGTCAACATCCTCTGTTGGTACAAACGGCAAGATTACTGAAAACCCCTTTCCCACCACAGCAACAATATCGTCTACCACAAAGACACAGATTCTTGGGAGAGAGGAAATAAATGCAGCCAGTCAAGTCAGAATATTTTTTCTTAGGGGAGCCAGGATTTTTTTCTTTGAGATATTTTTGATGAGTTGAGAGAGTAAATATAAAATTGAGTTTTTAATTTTAAGAGTAAGTGTCCTTTTAAGTTGTAAGTCTAAAATTGAAGTTTGAGTGTTCAAAGCTATAAGTTAATAAGTAGGATAAAAATATATATCGCTTAGCTACTTATGAATTATCACACTATTGCCGAGTTATAAATAGTACAAACAATTATATTTTTGTTATGTAGCTTATAGCTTATTTGAATAGTTTGTTATTTTAAAATAGAGAAATAAAGTGAACTTAAACAATAAGTAGTAAGATGCAAAGATGAAAAAAAAAGTAAATTAAAGAAAGACAAACCAATGGGTAAAAATAAGTGAAAAAAAAGAGAAAAACTTACAGATGAGCTTTTTGTTCACTACCTGCAAGCTCAAGGTTTTTTTTAAATTTGAGTTGAAATTGACTTTAATAAATACTTCTACATATTATTAAAACTTAACTAGGTAAATAAAATTCAATTATTTATTCAAACTAAAATATATATATATACTAGCTGACCCGGCAAACGTTGTTTTGCCATATAAATAATTTTTAAGTAATTTCTAGTGTAGACAAAAAATAGCTTACTTATTGTAAGTGTGTAAGAATGTGGTATATGCGTGAAATAGGCATGGAGCGCTGTGAACGATGAGGGAATATAAAAATAACAAAAGGCAAACATTATTTTTAAGTTATTATAATTTATTCCTTAAAATTATATATCATTAATTAATCAATTACGACAGTAACACTAACAAACAATATCAATCTCTTAATGCCATAGCGTGAACAATATTTTTTGTTAGTCCATCTTTAGCTAACACAAACAAACTGGATGGTTTACCCACTCGAGAGCATGCCACGTATAATTGTCCGTGTGAAAAACATGGTGTTCTCAAATCTAAGCCACAAATAGACATCGTTTGACCTTGGGATTTGTTGATAGTCATTGCAAATGCCAATCTAATCGGAAACTGAATACGTTTGAATTGAATTGGCACATGACGATTGATCAGTTATCGACCGGGGATGAAAAATGATTAAATTACTAAAATGGCTATTAAAAAATAGGGGTTGGTGATAAAGGGGTAAAAATTTAGGGTTGTATGTATTTTTTAATGCGACATAATAAAAAAAATAAAGATATTAAAAAAATGTCTAAAAATTATAGAAAAATGTTAAGGGTGGACAACCCTTATCACTAAGGGGTATGAAAAATAGATGTTGGTCGATTCTCAGACCTACTCAATATGCTCACAAAATTTCATGAGAATCGGTCAAGCCGTTTCGGAGGAGTACGGGAACGAACATTGTGACACGAGAATCTTATATATAAGATTTATTTACAATTACAGTAACATTAATATTTTTACAAAGAAAATAATATTTTTTTAAAAATATTAAAAAAACAATTTTGGCTAAGGTAGTGTTTCTATACTATCTTACTACATTATGATTCATTTTGATATTTTTAGAAAAAACCCTTTCAATCTCCTTCCTATTTTGAGTGTTTACATGGAGCTGACCTTAACACAAACCCAAAGAGATATTGCCCTCTTACTAGGAAAGAAGTTAAAGCAGAGTTGTTGTTTGTACAATCTGTTTACCTCAAAAGTTAGCAGTCTTACCCTGATCAGTTACAATATGGTTCAATATTATAAGCTGTGCCATAGTGTACCCTGTCGAGGTAAGCATGCTATCATTTCAAGGTAAAAGGAGTGTACATAGACCACTTTTATACTGAGGTATATGTAATACAGTCTTTCCCTGATCTTTTTGTGTTATACCAGCCTTAAAAAGGTATTCCTTTTTATACCATCTAGGTCTATGCCTAAAACCTCTCCTCAATTTTACAATTAGCTCGCTTAGTTGCTGACCCTATAATTCTAATGGCCATATGTTTTCACGATCCTCTTTATCAAATTATTAAATCCCTTAATCCTCTCACTTCTTCACCCCATTTCACAAACATCATCCATAAGAGTAGAGATGAATAAACAAAGAATAAATGAATAATCCATAGCGAGAATACAACAAGCACATAAGTAGATTGAGCTCAAGCTGAGTATTTCTTAGAACCTTGACTTAGGCTTGAAAATTCAAAAACTCGTAAATTCTGAATTTTTACCCATTAATTTATTTTTCTTTATTTGTATCAATCTCATTGTTTTAAAAATTCAATTTTAGCCATTGATCATCAATATTTATAAATATAGATATAGCTGTGCAGTTATTGTTAAATATGTCAATAAAATCTTTAAAATATTATACAGACATCTTCCACTAATTTAAATTATGTTTAAACTTTCTTGGGCAGAATATTTTCTAAACTTCTACTAGAAATTATTTCTACCAATTGACTGAGTACATTGAAAATCTCTGTAGTTAATATGAAATTAACATTGAAAGGAGGATAGAAAGACAAGGCCTACACACTTACCAGAAAATCTAAGGCCTCAAGTTCACAATTAAAACACAACGAAACACATAACTATGAAATTTTTGGGCAGAAGATTCAGATTCAGATTTCAGCAGAAGATATGAACCTCAAAAACTACATAATTATGTGTTTTGTTGGGTTTTGATTGTGAACTTTGAAACCTACAATTTTCTAGTAAGTTTTTAGGTCTTACCCTTCTATCACCTTTTAATGAATAATTTAATACAGTCATTTGGCGACATTTTTTCTTTGTAGTTAATATTTGAAATAAAGGTCTTTAAAAAAAACTTCCACGAGATTAGTGGTAATTTCAATACATCCCTTGGTGTACATGTAGCACAGCTTTTTGCATAGGCCCAGCAGCCAATTTTATACTCGTATACTCTCTTATCAATTAAATAATTTTGCTACTTATTTATTTTTCCCATTTGTTACTTTATTCATGGTTGTAGTAGAGCATTGAACTGGTAGCTCCATCTATCAGCTTCAACATGAACTATTCATACTGGCTAAAGGTACAGTAGTTCATTAATAGATGGCATTACAATAACTAATGGCAATGAAATGTCGATTCATACCTGCATCAGGGGACGTTCAGGAAACAAAGACGCTGTTCAACAGCTGCACCAGGAAAAGGGTTAAGAGTTTGGGGCTTCCATCACAATACATATTTAGGTTTTATTGCTTAAATTGTATATATTTGATTTCCAAAACAATTTGAATATAAGATTATTCATTTTACGTACAAGAATTTGAAAATTACAGGAATAGAAATATCATAATAACTCTTTAAAGAATTACAAAAAATCATTTATGTCAATCAATTTGATGTCTTTGTGAGAATAATTATAACATTTATTGATTACTATATATTATTAGTTAAAAAATGTCTTCTGCCATGTGTCATTTATGTTAAGGTGTGATATTAAAATTTTGCATGTGTACCATTTCTCTGAAAAAACTATTCCACAAAGCTCAAGTCTTATAAATTCACTCTAAGATTGGCTTTACATTTTATTTTCTAAAATTGTATTTACATAATTTACTAACCCACCATAACAAAACTTTAAGCTAAAAAGGGAAACTTTTATTTTGTTGAGATACATTTTGTTATATATATACATGGATGAAGTTACAAACAGTAAAGAGGGATAGGGAAAAACAAAAGGCACAAACACAATCTGACTTTTACAATTAAAATAGAAGAACAGTTCACACCTTACAGTATTGCTACTGGACAAAGAGGTAAATGGCAGCCATTTGAATAAAAGTGAATTTTACTGTTCACTCCCTCAAGGTTAGGTTTCATTCTAACAAAACTCATCAGGAAACACATATAAAAGGAACAGTTAACTTAAATGACTATGAACATGAAACACCTAAATTGGATGTGAATATCTAATATAATAAAATGATTTACAGTGTGGTATATATTCAAATCCAATTCATGTTTGTACTTAATGTTAATAGTTCCATTTATATAGGTATCTTATAATAATTTACTAATTTACCATTTCTCTCTTATGTTTTTGTGTGTTTTATCTTGTATTTTATTCAAGGGGCAGTCAATACCTCTTTATCAAGTGGCAGCATTATAAAGTGTAAATTGTGTTTCTATGTTCATTGTAAAATCCAGATTGTCTTTGTGCCTTTTATTTATTCCTATTTTACTTTCTTGACCTTCTAAAAATTCGAACTTGGATTCAATCTTAAATACTTTTTAACACTTGCCCAAATATTCCCCCAACACCTTTCTTCTTCAAATAGAGCTGTAATTATTATCTCAGGTTTTAAACATTTGTCTTTAATGTGGATGGATTCAATCTGACATATGTGATCAAAATTAAGTCGCTTAAGCTCAAACAGGCTGTGAAATATATGGCATTAAAAACAACACATAGTACTTTAAAAAAATGGTAGTGAACAGGGTCTGACCAGGACATCATCCCAGAGTTTTATGTCATGCTGTTAACATAATAATGTAGATTAAAACAAGCTATGGTACAGCACCCCTTAAATTGTATTTAATGATGAGATGACATGTTTGTATTTGTCCGTCTTCCTTTAACTCTTTCCAAACCTCTGTTGAAAGCTGTTGTTGATTTAATAGTTAGTATTAATGTCTACATTAAAGTACACATTGAATATATTAATACCCGCCTCGGTGGCGTAGTTGGCTAACGCGCTAGTCGTGTTGAACCCGACTGCTGAGGACGAGGAGATCTAGGTTCGAATCTCAGTCGAGTGAACTGGGGGTGGTTTTTCCTAAATTGTTTTCCACTCTCCCTCCACGCAAATGCGGGCTCACTTCCTCTAATTAAACCTTCCCAATTCATTAGCATAATTAGTATTTAATGCGTATAACCCAATCGGGTAGTAAGACGCAGTGCTAAATAATAATAATAAATAATATATTAATGTTATATCTATCTTTGTTCAAGTATCATATAATATTAATAGATGCCACCTTTTTTTTTTTTGAAAATTTTATTAGAAGCTCACACTGTAAAGTGACATTCATTCAGCTATGGAGGAAATAGTTTCACTGTGCTCGGTGGTTCAATAATAATTTAGATACAATCGTTAAGAAATATGGCCAGAAACTAGATTGGTGACATATGTTATCTTGATATTACAAATACCAGTAGGTATTGCCTCAAATCATGCCCCACATGCGCAGCCAAAGGTCCTCGACAGGTTTTGTATTCAGTTGAGTTCATGGAAATGTTTTACATTGCATGTTTTATTTTGAAATTAACAAGTGTGAGGTTAGAGTACATTTATTTGTGTAAATCAACTATCTCTTATTTAAAAATATTTCCTTGCATTTTCATCTGTTTCCAATGGTAAAATTGGATACTTGCACTCTCACTGTTGTTATGTATACATTATTTCAGATGTATTCACATAATTATTGAAAACACGATGTGTGATGTGTTCATATTTATGGTTGGAAAGTAAGCTTGTTAGTTACTAGTGATAGTGACTGTATTTTCCGAGACCAGTAATATTCTCGGGCAAACAGATGATATGGTGGTAATGTCTACTATGGAGAGTAACATATATCCACAGGTCTCTATGAATTTGAACTATAATTAACTAAGATAATATATAATGTTTAATTGCATTAAATATATTGTCATTTCCCAAGTAATAAATATAAAATTATATATATAATCTACATTATGCACACTACATAAACAGCACATTGAATATTTATGATATTTGTTTGGGAAAAAAAATATTGTGATATGACTTTGCATATTATCCTGTGATGATTTGTGTTTAGTTAACTAGAAATTATCATCATGGTGCCCTTGCTCCTTATTTATTTTACACATGTCAAGGAACAATTCAAATCTTGAAAGACTTGAATAAACTAAATATGTATTTTACTCGAAATCTTTTGACACCTTTCATTATTAAAGAACTGGCTTAACCACACTTAACCATATACTTAATCTTCTCAGGATAGGTCAAGCAACTAGACAATAACTACCTATTAAATGCTATAATTGTTTATATCGAATAATTGAATATACTTGTATTTTAACATAAATTAGAGCTTATTATTTATTTTTATGTATTTTTTTTTACATCCATTACTCTTTCCAGCCCATGGTCTGGGTCAGTTTTTTAAAAATTCAAGTAATATAATTTTCCACTGCCAGCTGGTTAGGCTTGTCGTAATCTTCATATGTCTTATAACTTACGACTAGGACAGACACAACATCCAGTCTCAGATGTAAATTTATCATTGTGAAAGAGTAAACCCATATTTCACCAATGATAAATTTTCGGCCACGCCGGGAATTGAACCCGGGATCCTTAGCTCAGTAGGCAGACACGCTACGTTAGTAAAAGTATAATAAAAGATAGTCTTATCCCAAATCATCAAGTAAACAATAGTTTGTTATTTGCCAACGTTAAACTATAGGTTTTTGCCAAAGAGGAGAGGAGTTCCTTGATGATATAGTTTATATTTTGTTTTTCCTTTCATTATTTTTATAGGAAACTCCTCTTAAGATAATATTGTCACACAAACATGCCATTTTAAAAATACATCTAAATAATATTCAGCTCAAATTAAAATTAACTTTTATTAATAATGTTATCTAAAAGATAAAATATAATAAAAAGCAAGAAAGAGTGTTAGATTTAAATATAAAACATGGATTATATTTTTAAACAGTTCATAAAAAGTAACATATTTTCTATCTTGCCATGCTTGAGCTATTATTTCTCTAATTATCGGGTTTAAAAAATCACATTAAACTGAATAAAAGGGGATTTAATATTTCTAAATATTTGATTAATATAATATTATAAAATACTGTTGTACACAATCATTATGAATTTAAATTTCTAAAAAAACTTTTATCAATATAAACACATGTTTATTTGCACTTTTGTACAATGCACATTTTTTGTGACTGTACTTACCTAATAAAAATGCCAATCTTAATAAAAAATAAACATATCATGTATCAATGTAGTGGAGTGAATGTTTCATGTTTTAAAACTAATTTACTCTTTGTCAAACCTGTTTTTTAAATACTTCTAAAAACTTTAATTGGTGCTACCGTTTTATGATTAGTTTTAATAACACCTAATTTCTTAGAACAATTGATCTAAACTTGTAGCTATATAAATACTGAAAATAAAATATCAGTGATGATATTGTTCAATGAGTTTCCTTCAAAAATTCAAGTTAAATTTACAATCTGTCTGATAAGATATAAAAATATGGTGAATCATAAACTGAACTGCACACACAATTTCATCAAGTGTGATAAAGGTTTTAACGAGGTCAATTTGCAGCAAAGTCCAAATACACTTAAAAACTCTTATGTCTAAATACACTTAATTTTTTTTAAAATTTCTCTCCTTTTGTGTTTTGGAATAGATCAAACTACCTATAAAAAAATTTTTAAATAAAAATAACATATTTATGTTAGTTTAAAAATAATAGTTTTGCTTATGTATGTTAAGAAATAAAATACATCTCAACACAATATTGCTACTTTTGAGATATTTTAACTATGAACTGCTACATTAGACCCCATTTATCTGAATTGCAATTATCCGAAATACTCTAAGCTAATATATCGTATATCTTCGATTCTAAGATGCACTTTTTATGCAATTGTAATGTACCTGATTTGCCCCTAAAGAATATGTGAGAACATTGACAATAATCTCGTCCTAATTTTACAAACGTATTTTATTTTATTTAAATAATATAATTTATTACGTGGCGCTTAAAGCACTTCTTCTTCCAAGAAGGCACAAGAACCACTATAAATGACGTCAGACTGCGTGACGTAGGACCTGTAAAGTCAGAATGACAATTTAAATGTCTTTAAATAAAAATAACTTTCTCTTCTCGAAAGATCGATATGCATTTCTAAACGGTAATTTGAGCCAGCTTCCTGTTCTCGAACATTATACTTCCATCCAGATGTTTTTGTATATTGTATATTATTTTTTCTAAACACAAGCTTCTAGAAGCTTCCATGAGCAATAGATATATACAGAAGTTGGTGCAATTGAACCTCACTAGGAGACCAGTCCTTGATGTACTCGGACTGCAACTCCTGTCCGCGATTCCTACGATCGTGTTATCAGCCGACTCTCTAAATTGTTACGCTACGCGACATGATCAGTTTTCCGACCATTATCAATAGTGATTATTGAATAAATAAATAGTATCAAACTTTACAATTGTGTTATTATTCAATACTAAATAAAGTGATTTATATCAGTAACACTTCAATTGGTGTCCAAACGTGGGACCCGTAACGAAACTCTTCAATTGGCACTTGATCACGGGGCTATAAATACCAATTATATCATCAAAATACCTTACTGCTTTAATTAATGCTCGATCACTGGGCAATTATCAGCTAATTAAACAGTATCACTTCAATTGGCTCCTAAACGTAGGGGATAAATTCTGTACCTTTACAATTGGTGCCCAACGTGGGGCATTCACAATATAAACATTTCATAAACCTTATAAATGGTGTACTAAACGTAATCACACAATTCAAGATCTCTTCAATTGGCGTCCAAACCTGTGCCCCGTAACGAAACTCTTCAATTGGCGCTCGATCACGGGGCTATAAATACCAATTATATCATAAAAAAATAACGTACCGCTTTAATTAGTGCTCGATTACGGGGCAATTATCAGGTTATTAAACTGTATCACTTCAATTGGCTCCTAAATGTAGGGGCAAAATTCTGTATCATTACACAATCTAAACATCAAACACATCTTATAATCACAGCTCTTTTTGATTCTTCCCACACTTAGCACTTTGGCTCAGAAGAATCAGACTCTGTAGATGAAGTAGATTTCGATATTGATTCAGAAGGAAGTGATACCACTTACTGATAAATAAAGTACTGCCTGAAATGTGTTGTTAGTAAATTGAATTCTATAATAAAAATATTTATTAGAAATAAGATTGCTTTTTTGCTTTTTTTCTATTGGTGGTACTGAAAAATTAAGGTGCGTCTTACAATCGATGGCGTCTTAGAATCAAAGATATACGGCAAAAATCAACTTTGAGATTGATCATTCATTACATTTCAAACTAACAAAATTTTTTGTTCTTTTTATAAGTTGTTGACCTTATTCTGTATTTGTTAGCAACAAACAATCACATCTTATTCCTCATACTCAATCATACTATATGTAAATAAATGTGTTATTTCCATAACATATTGTGTACGGTATGTCCAATTTTTTACATCCTTAACAATGAAAAATTCTCAAAATATGGATTATCTAGAACTTTGAATATCTAGATTGGACTTGTTCCACCAAAATTGAATAAATGAGCTTCTAATGTACTTTGTATTTTACCTTTTATAAATTGGTAAAATTAAATAAAAATCTTTAGAGCAGGTTTTATTTTGAAAAAAGAAAATTTTTGCTTGTTAACAAGGATAAGATACTCTAATTTGTATGTTGTATTATAATAATGCATTCCAACTAGGATATAAATATTCCTTAGTGCCATATTTGAAGAAAATTGGCCCAGTTTTTCAAACGCTACATATGTGTAATGAAATACATACAGAAATTCAAATTAAATAGAAAATAGTATATTTTCTGAAGTGAGGACATGAAAAAACATAAATTTTCATTAAAATCTCCAAAAAAATATTTCTATATCATAAGGCTTTTAGGTGATTCATATAAAAAAGAAAGTAAAATATAAATATGTTAATAATACATTGATTATATTTCAATAAATCTTGTTTTTATAGAGTGAGCTATTTACAGGGAATGTGTATATTTTTGTAATGGTTAAAAGTTGACATTTAAAGAATGAGATATATTTATGCTTGTTAAACGATAATGTACCAAACATATAATATACTGTACTGTATCAGGTTAATAGGTATATCTAATTAAATGTCTGTAGAACATATTTCTTCACATATATTACAGTATTTTGTGAATGGACTGTACAAAATGTGAGTTCTGTCATTCTTTTATTTTAATCATAACTCTTTATTCTTAGAAATAAAAAAATAATGATGAAGATTCCATGCATTTGTTGATCACGTCTGTCAATTAAGTTGTTTTGTTTATATTTATAAAAGTTATTGAATATTTTAATGTGTGTTCTCCAACTACATTGTTAGCATTAGTCTTAGTACATAATATTATATTATGATAGAATATATAAGCCTATAGCCAATAGATAGCACTTGTGTAAAGATTACAACAATACTTTTTTGTAATTATATTAATATAATTTTTTTATTACTAAGTAAAAAATTTGCTTACTTAATAGTACCTTTTATCTTAGGACTTAAAAGAGAGATCAAAGAATAGGTCAATATTTACTATAGACAAGTTCAATTATTTGTTATTCAATAAGGGTTTGTTTTTTTCAAATGCATATTTTGAACATTGTTCTTCAATTAGTGTTTTGAAAAGACAATATAAAAATAGTTCTCCTGAATTTTAAATAATGTCTCATCAGCTTTGATTTTCTCAGCAAAAATAGTGTTTGTATGGCCAATAAGTACTAATATAATATATCATTATAGTTGTTACCTAATATAAAAAAAAGTCCCACTAATGAAGATAAAATTGTATCTTTTCTTGAATCCAAATGACACCTAGCATTATATCCATGACCAATAGTTACTTGATGTATTAGTTTATTTGTAGGTGGTTACATTTAAAAAAATAAATATAAGCTTTTAATTTTAAAACAATTCACAATGAGACAGATGAATTCAATGCTTTTATTAAATTAATGAATAAATGTCATTTCTATTACCACTTTATAAATGTAGCAAATTCGTTGTGAATTAAAACTAAAGCGCAGGAAAGAGCCTGTCAAAACTCTACTCTGAATATTTCAAACAGGGAGTCGGTTCTGGTTTCGGTTCCTCTTATCCAAACAAACATTTTAAAGGCTCCGGTTCTTTTCAGTTCCTGAAAGTGTTCTGGTTCTTTAGTAGATTTTTTTGTAGCACAGCGTCTTTCTATCTGTTCGAGCTATGTTAATGTACCAATTTCGATAATGGTTTTTTTAATGAATAAGAAGGGTTATATTTTATATTTAGATAAAGTGTATCCACATTTGCATGAAAGGAGAGCAGAAAATCACTTTGGAAATAACACTCTGGATCAAAAGTATTGCTAGATAAAAAAACATACTTTAATAACAATAGTGCATCCTTATAATTTGCATCTTGATCTGTCACCATCAATCTCATGGTCAAAACACTTTATAACGGTTTTTTTTTACCACGCCCCATCAATAATATTATTTAAACTAGTTACTAACAAAAAAAAAAATCACCTCCGCACTGTACACAAGGAACACATTCACTGAGCTACTTTCTAATTTAAACTTGAGTGAAAGAATATAAAAACTTGCTGGTTGCTCCTTCCATCCCCTTTCTCCTCTAAAATAATGTGTTTGACCAACCATCAGATTATCAGTTTTCACTTCCAGGAAGTACCGACTAAGTACAATAGGCTTAGACTGCTTGTCCAAAATAATTTATTTCTTAATTTCAGTATTTCAACTTTTAAGGAATGTGGTATTATCTGCTTTCTCTCAAAGCTAAATACATCTTCTTAAACTTCTAGCTTAAACATTAAAATGAACCATGTGACAGTCATGACATTCCTCTGGAATCTAAACTCATTAGTGTGTATTGCAAAAGGCTCTCATACTCTTTTATAATCACCTTAGAAAAGAGGTTTAAAACAAAGTAGTAAACTAAAATATATCAATTCCTTTCAGAACTTACTGAAAAAGTGGAAAACACAACATTTCAAAGTTAAATTAAGCTAAGGAAAGAAAAAAAAAAGTGTTCAACTTATCAAAACTATATACATTTTTGTAAAACTAGGAACCTTTAAGAACATAGAGCCTTTATGAACCGAAAAGTATTTAACGGTTTCAATTCCAGCTCTTCATAAGTGTTTTTAGGGTTCTGGTTCTGATTCTTGATCCTTAAAAATAACTTAATTTCTCATATCAGTTCTGGTTCCTGTTCGACTCCCTGATTTCAAACAACAAATGCTACTTTAATAACAGTCATTCCTACTCATCACAAACCTGTAAGTAAATATATGACTTCCTATATTTACACAAGTGCCAGAACTTGGGGAGAGGGGGGATGAGTACATTGACACACCCCCTCCCCCCACTTGAGCCATTTTCTTACAGAGGGGTGAGAGGAGGGATCGTGGGGTGTGGATGGGGGTTTGGGGAAGCATGGGCAGCATGGTGGGGAGGCGGGAAGAAAAGGTCTTGGTAAAATGAACTAATTTACTTATGATTCTTGCTACCAGTAACATTGATCAAGATTAATTGATTAAACTTATCCTTTATTCAAAATTTGCATTTCTGATTTTTAATGGAACATATCACACAAGATAAAATAGATTAAAAGTATTGTTAAGGTTAAATAAATATTAGGTTTTTTAATCAACCTAGCTTAACCTGAACAAAACATTTTGACCTGCGCCTAAACCCCCTTCTTTCAGGTTTTTTTCTTGACCTAACTTTAACTCAATCTGGACATAATATAATTTTGCTTCCCCTTCCTCATCTACCACCCTTCCTGGACTTAAAAATGTGCTGGTGCCCCTGCATAAACATATATTAATACATTTCATTTATACTTAGTTTTTTGTTAATGCAGTGAAACAAAAGATTATTAAATATTTAAAAAAAAATATGTGTTGTTATATTAATTTGAATTTTTAAGTAGCAGTGTCAATTTGTAATTCTTTTTTTTTAATTGTTTACAGTTTATGCTTTTTGAGTTGTTCATGAAAATTGTGATAAAAAGTTCATGGAACCAATATATCTTTCAACAGCATAAAAACTTAATGTTAAAAAAAATATAGTACAAATCTAAGTATTGGTAAAAGCGAGATGAAATTGTCAGTTTTTGGTGTACATACAATCAGATAAATGGACACTACAACAGGAGTATTTTTAATAAATGTCAAGAAGGGTAAGCTACTTATAGTTGAACCATCAAAGTGGTGGGAGGATTGCACAGGTAAAAAGAGAGGAAATGGAATTTCAAGACCATATGGCTTGAGCCTGCACACTGCACCCACTCTAAATCAAGGTAGGCAACACTGGTTACTTGACCATTTTTACTCTAAAACCCTAATTGCCGTCAAAATGCAAACAAACATAATTACTTCTATTTACTTTTGTTGATATTAATATTTAAATTTATTATTTGTTTTTAAATCATCTATTATATTATTTATTGTATATTATGACAGCTATGTATGAAAGATTTTAATAAAAAAAAATAATCATGGCATGGAGTTTTAATTTTTATTTCTTAGTTTGGTTAAAATAATATGTAGAGATCTAATGGAGAAACACACAAATATTATTTGTTTTATTCATTCTAGTTCCAGTACTGGATAACTTTATTTTTACCTTCATTAGTTTGGCTTGATAGTTTCAATCATAGATATTGTTTTAATACAATCTAATGCTTGAAAACATCTGCTTAAGACTTTGTACATTTCCCTATTTCCTAATATTAATTATCCATTTTGTGATATTTTGTATTGAAATTAAAGAAACTAATAGCAGTATACTAGTATTAAATTATAATTGGTATATGTATATTTCCCAAGCTAATAATAATGTATCATGTGCTGATGACCTCCAGAATGTCAGAAGCGAGGGCATAGCGTCAGGGTAAACTACGAGACTAAGTCCCCCCCAAACCTTCTATTGGACAGTTAAGAAAAATAGATATCAAAGATTCATACTATTGTAAGTTTAAAAACAACTCCCAAAGTGATAAAACTTATATAATTGCTTCTTGCATGAAGAAAATATTGTTTATTTATTTCCCTTCCCCTATTGACTTGCATCACTTTGTAGCAAATATGATTATTTATAGTTGTTATTACTACTTTGTGATTTCCTTCGTCTCCATCCCTACTCCAGGGGTGCCTCTACCAACCTCGAGACAAAACTAGTCTCGACAGAGTGGTCAAACTGTTTGGTGTTTAGATGTGGGTTAACATACTACTAAATTTGTATTGCTAGTAACATTATGCATACAAACAAACAGTTATATCATAAACATTACTTCTTCATTTTCTAAATGTTAGTTTATTCAATTTGTATCTGATATTTTGTGAACAGTTTTGATTTTTTTTTATACTTGGCAATGTTGCGATTTGAACTCTTGTCAAAAGATTTGGCACAAAGAGGGCTTTGGAAAGTTTCAGAGGAAAACACGTTGGGGAGTGGAGGTTGTTAATACTTGAGAAATGATTTCTCTTTAATATAATCAGGCATGAAATACCTGCCCTACTACCAATCATAAAAACGTTTGCCATCATATGCGTTAAATAAGAACTATTTCATACACAAAGAACACAGTTCATTACAGGTGAATAAACATTAGTGCTAATATGTTTTTAAATAATATTTTCATAATAAATCTTGTGGTCTTACCATTTTGACATAAACTTTTCTAAAAATCGTTATTTACTTTTAACTTTGACTCTGAAGACAATGATTTGTTTAGCATGCACACTCAGATTTAAAAGATATTTAGTTTTTATTCAAGTTTTAAAATGGAAAAGGAAGAGCTGAAGAATAAATCTGGTTTAGTGTGTCATTATAAATCTAACTTATCATGTGAACCAAAATCAGAGATTAATTAAAATGTCAACTAGAGCTAATACAAGATATACTAGAAGACGATTGTAACTAATATTTCAGTCTCTCCTTCTTCTTAATGATAGCTACACCACTTAACAGAAGGAACCTTGGCTATGTAGCTCTGTTCACTAGACTCAGTCATATCCTTGTCAAATAGTTGATTTAAAAACAATTGAGACAAAAAATGACAAACTTGACCCAGGAACTAAACCTGTGACATTCAGATTTGCAGGGCAATGTAAGGTGCCATTTTGGTTTTGTCTTGTAGCCTTACTACTACATCCATTGCTGTTTTCAGCCTGTGGTCTGGGTCAGTTTTTTATTCAAGCCATACATTTTTTCATTACCTGTCGTAGCTTCATAGGCCTTATAATCTAACTTAAGACTAGGATAGGCACAACATCCAGTCTCAGGATGTTAATTTATCAATGTGAAAGGGTAAACCCATATTTCATCAATGATAAATTTTCAGCCATGCTGGGAGTTGAGCCCGGGACCCTTAGCTTAGTAGGCAGACACGCTACCGACTGAGCTAAGTTGTCGGATTTTGTCTTGTAGCCAAGGGGTTAATTAAAATGGTGAGTATATATAGTAACTGATGAAATTATATACTATTTCAATACATAAATCAATAATCACAGCCATATTGAATTGTTTGAATTGAATTGTTGTCAAGCAGGGATTATTACAATTTAAATACTATTACCTACTCTGTTATAGGCACATTTTGTTTGAACCAAATAAAATTGATTGAAAAACTAGTTTGGTGGAAGCTATCTACTTGACACGGTCAATGCTATTAAGGTCTATAAAAGGTGACTAGTTTATTGTATTATTCTAAAGATAATAAATCAAACTTGGCTGACATATTGTCATTACCAATATTAGTAGATGAGTTGAATCTATATTAAGTCTTGGACTATCTTATATTGTTTAATATAAAACTGTAACTAGTAAGGCATGATTTGGTAAAAACTAGTTTTTACAACACACCCAACCTTGGTATCAGAAATTGTACTAGTTAGGTACAAAATCAAATCATTAGCGACTTGTCAATAGAACATAGAGCTCCCTTCTAAAAAATAGAGAATAAAAACAAGGTGTCTTTCTAAACATTCTGTGAACAGTATTTGAGGCATAACATATATTTAATGTTAACTTTTCCTGAATTTATTTGTCAGAGTGAAAGATGTCGAGAGCCAACACTTGTTGTCACTTTCTCAAACTATAGCAACAATGCATATTGTATATTTTTGCATATTTTTTTAAGTATTTATAATCCTGACATAAAAACAAGCACTAAAAAACAGGATAATTCTTACAAGATTTCCCCAACCTGACTAAAGTTGCAGTTTTTCAAGACAGTGAAAGTGACCTTGGCCAATTTATTTCTAACTAGGGAAATATCTCAAGGGATGGAGGTGAACTAGTCACTCCAAATCAACTTTTATGATTAATATTCACTCTTTAAATGTTAATTAGAATCAAATTGTTAAATAAACTAACCATAATTATTACTTTGTAATCTCTAATTTAAATAAAAACCATTAAAATCGATGGTAGAGAACGTTAAATTATCTGGCGCTTGAAAAAACATATTAATTAAATATAGTGTTACGTTATAAAATGGACACATATGAATCAAGGTGTAGCATGTCATTTGTATAATATGACATCTACAATCAAGAATTTCATAAAGCTAATTAAAATTCTATAAAGACAATTAAAACAAGATGACAAGTACTAATTTATTCCAATAGGATGTAGCAAGTAGTGACTCACACTAAATTGATGTTGCTGGGAAATGCCCAAGCATCAAGAAACATTGCCCCAGTGGACCGTCTCGAGATCGCAAGCATTGTCATGTCTTATTCGAAGGGCACACATTAAAGAAAATAAAGATGTTTTTCTCTGCTTACCACATGTTCAAACAGCGCTATTGAGCAAGTGGAGTTATTTCGCAACTCTTCCTCCCTTCTCCCCTTAGATCTCCTGATGTAGTTCATTTTCCGAGCCCGTTCTATAGCTATATAATGAGTTCCCTGGGACTCACATTATTGTATTCCATTGTAATAAATCGCTGGAGGAAGAACTACTGCACTAAACTTCAGCACCGAGGACTACTGGTGGCCACAATGTGTAAGGCATCGGTATCACCACCACATCGCCGAGGAAGCCTCTTCTGAGACTATGAGTATTATATCAGAATGTCTGATGTTGCTCTATTTCCCTCAGACATAGATGGATCTATTGGATAGTTTTGTTTTATTTTCAATGTCAATGAGACATTGAGTATTGTGTCAGAATATCTGACGTTACTATTTATGTCCCTTGGACATATATTGATGTATTAGAATGTTTTGTTTTATTTTCTGTGTCCATCACACAAGCTTTATTGTCATGATGTCTAACATTAATTTTTATGTCCCTCAGACATGGTTACCTTAGTCAGAATGGCTAACATTATTTTCTATGTCCATCAGACATAGTTTACTTAGGTCAGATAGTTTGACGATTATTTCCCTATTCCCAAAAGGCATAGTTTAAATACGAGGGCTCTATGCTCTACATATGTGTAGGACCAGGTGATTAAGTATACCGAGTCCATGGATTTGGTTTCCTTTTCTAAGTCCATATGATAACATTAAATTTTCATGACACCCTAAACGACATGATCATGTTTAAAATCTCTTTATGGCTACAATCATATAATCGAAAACTTTCGTCTAGGACCTAGTTAGGTCACCGACTGTTTGCATTCTTTATTGCACCCTTTTTGTGTAGTTATTTGTGGTGTGCAACCTGTGGGAGCACTACTAGGTTGAAGTAGTGGCCCGCGAGCATAATGCTTTCTTTCAGCCCCTTCAGGCACCATATTTATCTAAGTATTCAAAGATAGTTTGTACTAGGTTCTGTAATCCCTTGTTATGGGTAAATGAATTAATTTACTATTGATTCCTCTGGCAGTACTCATTAGTAAATGACCAGCCATAGTAAAAATAAAATATGTGTAGAAGCTTGGTTGTTAGCCATCTATTGTCTGTTAAATAGAAGCTCCTCTTGTAGGATTTTTTTTTTAATCTCCCCATGAGGGTTAATACTAGATTGCTAGCTTAAATAGTATTCTTCCTAGTAATTCTAAAATATAGGGTTTGACGCTATGTTTCTATTTTCTATTATTTCACTATTTTTCATGATTAGACCTTTCAGGTATTAATCCGTCTAGATTTTCTTTCAATATATTCTCTGAAACTTAACTCCCCTTTTTTACCGTTGCAGTGTTGCGACAGACATATCTTCGTTCGAGTAAGAGTGAATATCTCTATTTCTAGAGTTATTAAACTAACCACAAGTTCTATGTCAGTTACTTGTTTACATAATATTAATACCTAGTCGCCCAACCTAATGTTTTCTAACTCGATAACAGAACATAGTTATCGTTAAGTATTTAATTTGAAATTTTGTCTATCATATGTAATCCTATTTCTTATATGTTTTTTAATAAACTTATTTGTTAATCTCATACAGTTCTGTGATACATTATCCTTCCTAATTCTTCATCAAGTTTAGCTAAATTAATTATGTACAAGCAATTGTTTCTTTTTTCTACAGACCCGCCTTGGTGGTGTAGTTGGCTAACGTGCTAGTCGTGTTGAGCTCGACTGCTGAGGATGGGGAGATCAAGGTTCAATCTCGGTCGGGTGAACTAGGGGGTGTTTCCTAAATGGTTTTCCACTTTCCCTCCACGCAAATGCGGATTCACTTCCTCTAATTTAACTTTCCCAGTTCCTAATTCATTTGCGTGATTAGTACTTAAGCGTATAACCCAAAAGGGTAGTAAGACGTGATGATAAATAATAATAAATAATAATAATAATTTTTCTAAATGATAGGAAAATCTATGGCGCACAGGGTGATCAGGTCGTATACTAACTTGGACAAGATCTGAACCAAGGATGTAGGGGCAGACACAAATGAGTTCACCAATATTAATGTATAGGGGTTCATCTTTAACTACCAATCAGTGGTATGGTAAGATGTCATAGCTATTATTCGAGTCTCTTTGATATGATTTATCTTTACATCTTGGTCAGGCCCCCTCCATTTCTCCCTCAGGCTTCCTCTTTCAATTGTTATCTCTCCGGCATTGGAAGTGAAACAAAATGCATTAACATAACACTAGTCATTGTGAAAACATGGACCGTATATGTTGTGTTTCAGTATCTGGTCAAGTTATTACTGTTTAGGAAAAATAAAATATTGTGAGTATAAAACACTTGTTATTAGTTTGTGTGCAAATTGAAGAACATAAAATTCTTTTAGCAAACTTCTTGGCCATGAAGATTGGAGAAAATTGCAACGCAATATTACAGAAATGCTTCAATAGTGCATTGAAAGGCAGTTGAAAAACAACTCACTTCAAGTTGACTACAAGACATAATTTTTAGAACACTAATTTTAAGATTTATAAACAAACTTCATGACTAGGAATAAGATCAAAATAACCCAGAAATTCATGTTCCATCATTTTTGACAGGCAGTTATATTATTAATTACTGTTGTAAGTCCTTTAGAGTTATTGTTTGTTGTAGGTACTTTAGTGTTGTAGCTTGAAGTTGTAACAAAAGTAAAAAAGGAGCTAAGAATCTAACAATACACTTATTTATTTTTTAAACATTAAAAAATAAGTTTAAAGAAAGTTAATAGTATCAGATATTCAAAAATTTCATTAACCCACTGCTATCAAAAGAGCTAGCATATTATACTTGTAACCAGGGCCGCGTCTAGGGGATAAGAGGGGGGTGGGGGCAAAGTTTTGCAACAAATAGTGTACAAATAATTAATAGTAATAAATATTCGCTTAGTGATAGGATATCAGTCCAGATTCTTGAAAACCCTAACTTTATGTAATTTAAAATTCACGTTATTCGAATTCAGTACAGTAGAATACGCCATCATTGTGCTACCGCTGTTGGTCTACAGAAAACTAGCAATGCAACGGTGTGAAGAGGAATTTACTTTTGTTAACTCAATTGGATTGATTGCTTGCATTTAATAAAGTACAGTCATTTAATGGGTAGAAATGGGTAGATCAATATTCCATAAACATGAGAAATTGTTAAGTAACAATAAGTAAATATCAATATATTACAATAGCTTAGTGGTAAAATTGAAAAATACTATACAAAAGGGGGCCTCAGATTTTTTTCTCCCGGGCCTCACATTTTCTTAAAATGGTCCTGCTTGTACCTATATTAAAAATTACAACTTTAGAACATGGTTTGGTGTATACATACATGAAAGTAGATCTAGTAACTTTCTTAACTGACAGATGAAGTTCTTCAAGGGACAACCTGGATATATGTAGGTGGCCCATTACTAAAAGTTTAAAAGGTAATATTGTAAGTTATAAGTAAAAGGCATGAAAAATGATTGATTTTACATATTTGAGTAACTATAAATGTTGTAATACAGTACCAGTATTTGTTGTACCATATGTATCCTGTTGGTACCGGTATTGCCATACAGCAAGTGTACTTACCATAATCTGACCTGAAAGACTGGTACTTCATATCTTGGGAAGGGTTTCTCATCCTATTTCCAGGATAATTCTGGTGTATGTTAAGTAATTCAAGTCACCGATATCCAGAATCTCAGCAGCAAAGTGAGCCTTAAAAATTCATATACACACCAACTTTGGGTGTAGAAAACATTGAAATTTTAATAGCTGTTTATTTTGCTAGGGCACTTTTATTTTAGAATAAATTCATAGCTTAGTTTAATCTAGGTAAAAGAAAAAAAAACCACTGTAGTAGCTGGTAGCGACATTTTAAAGGGCTGATTTCAACTATGGTTAATGTAATCATGTTTATCATCAGATGTCAAAAACCCCAATCTCAAAATTGTATCAAATCGATGACCATTAATGATATTTTATGTCATATTCAAAGTTTTAACACAACAATGAAACTGCATACTCTTACCCTTCCAACCCTCCTTCAACTTTCGGTCTTGCTATGACCAACAGTGGGGATTATGCATTTTTTTAAGATGAGCCAAACTGTGAGAAAAATTATCCATGACTCATTCTTATCTCATTCTTGAATTTAATCAACCTTTTCTAAATTTCGAGAATAAAGGCTTTCTTCAAAATTTAATTGGAGGCTCAAAACAATTTCAAAGTCAAGATATCACCAGAGGTGTATGCAGACGTGATTTCCTCTGACTTGGCAGGACGGCTATGTCCACTCTCTTTTACCTCACCACAATGTGGTTGGGACTTAGGTGTCTTATCTAGACTCTTCTCTTCCTGTTTGCTTAGGTAAGATATCTCAAGTACACAATAGCCAGCACAATAATCCCAAAACAAACATACTAAATATAAAATCAAGATAATATATATATATTTTTGGTATAAATCTATTATTTAGGATAAAGCAAGTCAGAATTAGTAGCAGTAACTACATGAACTATAGCAATTTCCCCACCACACCTTACTATCCATTCAGGCTATAAAACATGTTTAATTACGCTCATGGAGTAACAATGAGGAATGTAGAATTTAAAGGAAATATTCCCACATCTACATGAAGGGCATATGGGAAACCCTTTTTTTTTAAACTTACCCTTTCTATATACCCGACTGGAATTCAAACCTTAACACAGTAATCTCCCTGTCGCTGGGAAACCAAACTAGATGAGCCTGACATTTAGTCTCCATGAATACCAACGGGCATTACTATTTATTTATTTATTTGAGGTATTTAACATTCACTTTCTGCATCGACTGAATATATCAGCACACAATAATTTCATTTATTGAGTTAAAAAGAGCCAACCAATTTTGCCGATAAGGGTATTTTCACATACCTTCCAGGTTTCTTTATCATGCCACAATCAACAAGGGACAGAGGCCCCCTTTTGTATAGCTTTACTTCTCCTCTAAAGGAAGTTGTGCTACAGATTTTTATCATTCAAGAAAAATCTGTCAACCCCAGCTAGGTTTGAACCCACAAACACTGGGTCTTGAGGCGAGCACTTTACCCTAAGGACACTAAGGTCGACAAAGGGTGTTACTGATTTAGTTTGTATGGTCGCTAATCTACTGCATATGTCTATATAATATTAATAATCAATTGATTCATCCTGTAATCAAATGCTCTACTATATTTAATTCAAATTGCAATTGACTAATGCAGATTTAATTTAGCATAAAATCTAATATCCACAAAAAGCCTCTAATTCACTTACTTTTCTATTATATTAATATGTCATTTTATTTTGCTTGGAATCAAATTAAGGTACATTGGACAAAGTTGTGTTATTGCTTCAAATTCTGAAAACTCATGGCTTTAAATTATAGGGCTATTCCACAAAATTTATCTCACCTAAGCAAAATACAAAACCCTTGAAATGTTACTTACAAAGAAAATGGGAAAGTTTGAAACCACATTTATGGAAGTCTTCCAGAGTGACTCACTTTCAAGCTTTTATGAAGTTAGCACCTATCCAGAAAAAAAAACCATGTAGGGGGCCTATGTGTTTGATAACTTCTACTCATATAGTGACATATTTTGATAAGATGTTGTTAGAATAAGGGCAAATATGCAGATTTTGAAAAAAAGATCCATAACAATTTCTCCAGAAGGAATGCCAACAACAACTTATAATGTTTATCAAAAGCCATGAAACCTATATTTCTGATGATATTTCTGATTGTTTACTATAAAAAAGAAGAAGATATATTTAAACACTATATTTTTAATTGACAAGTTAATCTCTCTAAATAACTTTACAGGTGATTTTGTTTCCAGCAAAATATTGTGAAGCCTAAAGATTGTTTTCAAAGTTAGTTTTTATATATGAAAAATAAATAGTATTTCCATTTTAAAACAAACAATTAAAACTTATGAAGATTATTTCAGCTGAACATAGATTGACAAGCTTTTACTATGCTAAAGTTATCAAAGTTTACTATCACTAAATGCTATAGAAAGAGGGGTTTAGGATTTAATAGTTTTACATTTGTTCAAGAATGAATTCTAATTGCTTATCGCTTTGTGTATTAGCTATTTTATATTTCTCAACAAGAGAGGAATTTAATTATTCTTCACTTCCATAGTAATTAATTGTTATGTTAGAATTATCATAAATGTGAATCTGGAGTGTCCAAATTAATAATCTATAGATTATAGACACCCTAAATCAAAAAATAATGTTGAAAGTGGTTAAGTGACTAGAAATGATGAAGTTAGGGAGGGAAAAGGAAGAGGGTTAGATCACATAAAATCGTCCAGCCAAAGGCCCCAATTGAGCTTTAAAGGGGTCTGATCATTACAGGTTGTAGTGATGGCAGTGGCCATGATTAAGCGAGTGTTCCATAAACACCCCTTCTTGTTCAACTGTATGGTGCATGGCACCCTGTACACAGGCACCGACTTTTCACAGCAGACATTTCGAAGTAAGATCATGGTGAGTGGCAATTTGTTTTACCAAATAGAGTTTTTAATTCATTTTTTAAATATTAATAGTTCTTAAGTTTAAAATAATAGGACATAAAAATTTGCATAGAAATGTATCAAGAGTTTGGATTTGTTTTTCTTAGCTATCAAGTTGTTATTAAGTGATAGAATAGTTTTATGGAAAAAGCATTGTTCACGACTATCCAAACTTCAGAGATTGAAATCTTCAAAATTTACCAATATAGAAGGTTAAAGTAAGACATGTGTATAGGTTATAATTTTCGTAAGAAGAAACATTTATAAAAATACATACTCTGTTTTTGTAGTCAATATTGATAATATTATACTATACTGTTATTAATATTTTAGAGATATTAATTATATATGTCCAAAGTGACAGCTGTAGACCATATGACTTGACATATGAATATGTGATAGTAGATCTAGTAACTTTTCAAGCTGCAAGATAAGATTCATTCTATGACAAATGGGCTGTACTATATTACACAAAAAATGCTTGGTGTCAGGTTAAAGAAAAGGTTGCTATTCCATAAAGTTATAAGCCATAATAAAGTATGGTGAAAATTCAGATATTATTAATCAATGAAAATTCCCTTTTAAGCTTAAAGTCTCGCTTATTTTTAAAGATGAAGAAGGAATTAAACTATAGATGGGAGTGTAACAGCAGCCTCCCCCTCCCCCATAAAAGAGAAAATTACTATTCTGTTATTTCTTTACTTGTTGTTTACAGAGGTCGGAGATAGAACATCCAAAGTCATTTGACATTGGTTCATTGAGTCGCTATGGAGTGGTTGGCTATGCAATCTACCCCATCATGTTACATAATTGGTATCTTTGTTTATTTATTTTATTTTAATACTACTTATACTTAAGTTACACTTTATTGTTTCTTTATGTTAATATTATTAATGCATATAATCCAAACAGGTGCTAAAAAATATGTGATTACTATTTTATTTAACTAATTATTAATAGCTCGACTTCTCTACAGTCCAGTGGTCATATTTCCTGGCTATAGATCCAGAGGTTTTGGTTTGATCCCCAGTGCTTTTTAAATTTATCCATGAAGCAGTGGGTCTGAAATGGGGTTAAACTCAGCTTCGCAAGGACAAGTGAGGAGCTAATTGAACAAATAACTAGTAGTTCCGATTTAGAAAACTGAGATTAATGACCAGAGGACTTGTTGTGCTGACCACATGACACCCTCATTGCTAACAGCGGCCGCCGCTTTGTCAGTATAGCTTGCTTGCAAGTTCACAACATGGAACTTTTTAATAGCTTAATCTAAAGGGTTGTGATGAGAATGGTTGTGTGTAGGAAATGCACCCTCATTAGAATAGGGAGGAGATGGAAAAATTATATACCACCAACTCTAGTTCATTTGGCAGGGATTAAAATCCTGACCTATCCCTCGCTTGCATTCCAATATTATAAACTTGGATGCAAATGACTACCAATAGGATTCTGAAACTTTAAAGCAGCAAACACCTTCAGCATGTTATTTTTTTATTGTATAGCTATTATTTTTATAGGCTATAACAAAGGTGGGGCTATTTTTTTGTTATATTATTATCACTGCATATTAATACACAGTTAGGTTATATGCATCTGGTGTTATTATTTAATGTAGTATTTTCCAAACTTTTGCAAGTCGCATATAAGTGACATAACCTAAAAATGGACACTTTCCAGCTGTTTGTAAAACAAACACCAATAGCTGCTATCTTAGAACGTATTGATGGCCATTTTAAATTTTTATAAGGCTCTAGTGGTAATCTGATCAAGGCCGTGGGATGAAATAAAGGCTTACTGAAGTCCATGGCGTCAATTACATATCTGAGTTAATTTGTTTATGAGACTTACTATCATAAAAATTATTAATAAAACTCGGTGGTGTGTGGTATAATTCTGTGAGTACTAACCAGTAACCGAGAATAGTAAGATTCGCATGGGCACTGGGTCACTGCTAATGGGAAGGTTGGGGTATTCTAATATTAGAAAATTCTTTGTCTTAAGTCCACAATCTAAAGGTTGGTTGGATGTGATTAATATCCATCCGAAGCTGGGCATGGGCTCAGTCCTTCAGCTGGTTAGTGCTACCTACACCATCTGGTAGAAAGCCCATGTACTAGGCGAGTTCAGGAAGTGTGGTGGTTTCTTGTTGCCTTCCTCACTGAATTTCCAAGTTTTTTTTTACATGCAACTACTGTAAACAATATTCCGTCCTAATTCATGTATTCATGAAGATGGCAGAGTATTACGATTCGTTTCTCTATGTTGCGTCCCCTGACGGCAGTTTTTATAGCCACTATGATGACATATGTCTTCAACTTAATTCTTATTTGATCTCCATGATTCCACTACTGAACTTTCTACACCACTATTTTGTTCTTGTCATATAGTCCTAACATATTTCATTCCTGTCTGTGCTCGAACCCTGATTTTTCTTTCCAATATCAATCTACATTTGACTGGCTCTGTATCTACATCAAAAACTGAACTTAGCTGCAACCTAATGGCAGTTTGCGAAACTATCTCGTCTACCATTTCTGAGGCGCTATATTTGGATGCACTAGTGAAATCATTTCTCTCTATAAACTTTCATTGTTTTGCAACCTTTATGGTTTTCTTTGTTGAGTTACCGTGACAACGATTGTTAAAAAGAAAAAAAGTGGACAAGAGAGAAGGAAGAAGAAATAAAAAGACACGCGGGTTATTTTTCATGAAAGAAATGTGAGTGCAAATACAAAGGGTTGAATTTGTGGTATAAAGATTTCCGTTCCATCAGCGAGTGCCGGTTGGAGTCGAGGACTGGACCTCATTTTTCTCTCAAACGGGGAAGATTCGTGAGAGGGATGAGCGGCTTTGTTTATTTTGAAAATCTATAAGTGTGAGTGCTGCAGCCATGGTCAGGGAATGGAATGCATCTTCTTTTTGGCCCCATCACCTCTAGTACTACAGGGAAACAGGTGAAATTTTTTATTATTATTGACAGTTCAGGATCACTAATTCGCAGTTACCACCAATTAATATATGTTACTTACCTAAAGGCTCTTATGCCACAATGTTTACAGCTTGGAATAATACATTATCTTAGTACCAGATGGGTAGAACAATTTTTTTTATTCACAACTGCCACAGTTAGAATATATATGTCCACTGATTACTTGAGTCTTAGATGTTTTAAATTTCTTTGTACTTACCATATTTTTTTATTTATTTTTTTCACTAAAAACTAAAATAACAACCAAAATTTAGTTAGTAATATTTTTATGATGGTTTTATTTGACAAACTTTCTTTTTACATTTATGTTCAACCCTTCTAGTGAGATTGTTGGTTCTTTTCAAGGCCATAATAAGAGTCATTTTACTTGTATCACTTAGCTCACCGGAGTCCATTCTTTTTATTACACTTGTATTTAGTACTAAACGGCGGGATCCAGTATTACTGTGAATATACTTCAAAGGGTAAGTTTCCTTGGTAATTATATCCATCTCTACCGGACCACATAAAAATCACCAAAAATATCCTTCCTCTTTACATCACTGCGGATACCTTGAGAAGTTAGAGTTTCAATTTTTCAGGCGTTCTACTGACTGAGTCTGCCCGATCTATGTTTTCTCCCCCCTCCCCCTGTATCGTTACACAATTGATATGGGACCACCAACGGCTTTACTTCCCCTGTGAATAAAGTTGTGCTACAGATTTTTATCATCCAAGAAAAATCTGTTTACCTCATCTGGGTTTGAACCCATAAAATTTGGGTCCTGAGGCGAGCACTCTACCCCAAGACCACCAATGTCTACATTATAAAATTATACAATAATATATCTCTAGTTATCTTTATTTCGTGCCAGACACCTCAATTCACTTGGTATTGTGTGTGTCTACTTAGCCTAGAGTTCCAGATTAAATTCCCGGCATATTGAAAAGGTGAAATTGGGACTTCTTCCATCCCAATGATTAATTAATTGCCGAAGGTCTTCTATAATAAAATTTGTAATACATGTGCAGATATAATCATGTGGTTCTGAAAATGCACATTTAATACCTGTGGTGAAAAAAATCAGCATAATTATCTTTCTTTTGACCTCCCTTTAAAGTTCCTTTTCACTCACCTTTTAGTTTTATCTTGCTTTCTAAAGCCCTCTCTCACTTTGTATTAAGCTCCTCTTAAACGTTTCTCTCTACTCTAGCGTACATATTGAAATTGACTTTTACCATCAATTTAAATCTGTAAGTTGAGATCCACATAATTATTATTTATGCCCAACCCACTAAATATTTTTAGTAAAAACATTATTGCATGAAGCATTAACACATAAAACACAAAACATCAAATAATTTATATAATAAAAGCCACATAATGCCTATTTATCTAGACTTTCTCTAAAACTTTCAGATAAGATACAAAACTGTACACACTGATTACTTGAGTGTTGTAGCTACTCTCAAAAAACTTCACACACAATATGAAATTGCGCTTGTCGGAGACAGGCCTAGCCCCTAGTTAAATATATTGTTCATGTGGTTCCAATAATTTTAAAATAATAAAAATTCAGGTAATAAGATAATAGCTAATAGTGTACATTTCAGTTAGCTTCAGACTATTTATTCTTCTAAAATAATAAATAATATATTTATGAGTTACCATAGTAAGAAAATAATATTATATTTCCAGGTACAAGTGGTTAGATAAACATTATGTGGGCACAGCAACCAAGACAGTTGTGAAGAAACTTCTGCTGGATCAGTTTCTTTTCACACCACCTCTTATAGCCGCCTTTTACATCAGTAAGTTGACCTTTAAGTGAAAATCCTTTAAAGCCCAACCTCACATTTATATATACTAGGCCTATAAGTTTAAAACAAAGTTTATGCTGATATTAGTAGGGAGGGCCTACTTACTGTAAATTACTTAAACATCTCAACTTAAGAAACAGTACTCAGATTGGAAATATGGTAAGATTAGGTTATGTTATAGTCTAATACACACATCTTCTTAAGCTTCACCCATGATGAAGGATCATGAACATTTCAGGGGGGAAAAAATATATATACATGGCCGTTAAATATTAGGGAACTATTCCAAGTAGTTCCCATTTGTTTATTTCAAATAATAATTTATTTTGTTTCAGGTATGAGCATAATGGAGAGAAAAGATAACATTTTTGAGGAATGTGCACATAAGCTAGTACCAACATTCAAAGTGAGTCTATTTCATAAACATAAATTGAAAATGAAATATTAGGTATAGTTAAATAATTCCTATCTGTCTTTAGATACCTTTGCATTTGGTTATCGGCTTGTTTAACGCTATTGTTGTAACACATTTCAGTGTATCCAGCGTCACAGTCATTTGGGGGGTTTACATTACTGTGTAAGCTGTTGAAATATCAAACCGGGGATATATAAAACTATAATCCTCTTTGTTATTTTTTATGGATCATAAGCATAGTCTCTTACTTTGCACTGAGATTATAAATTGAGAGAATTGAGAACAAAGTGCTAAGAAGGATATTTGGGCTTAAGAGGGATGAACAAACAGGTGAATGGAGAAAGATACATAATGAAGCATCTCATGTCTTGCTTGCATTCTAAACATATTAAGTATAATCAAGCTGAGGTGTGCTGGTCATGTGGTACATATCAGTGATGATAGGCATGTACACAAAATGTTAGAAGGTAAACCTGAATTTAGACGACCCCTTGGCAGACCAAGACGTCGATGGAAGGACAATGTGAAATAATACTTTAGGAGATTGGGTGTCAGGTTAGGGATTGGATAAAGGTGTCTTAGGATTGGGTTTAATGGTGAGATTATGTTGCGGCGACCATGAACTTTTGAGTTCCTAAAGGCCAGTGAGTTAATTATTTAGTGTTTTTTTAGCACATAGTCTTACTGCCCATTCAGGATGTACGACTAATTTTTTTTAGTACCACATCTTACTACCCATTCGGGCTATACCTCTATGTTCTAACTACACTAATGAGTTACATGTTGAATTTAGAGGAAGTATAGTGAAAAGAGAGTAGGTAAACATTTAGGAAAAATTACTATCAGTACACTTGACCAGGATCAAACCATGTTCTCCCCATTATTAGCAGTCTAATATATTGCGAGCGTAGCACCTTAGACCCTACAACCACCGAAGTGGGTAATTATTTAGTCAAACGTAAATATTGTCAACAAGGTATTTTATCACCCTACATCCCTTCTAACGCTACACAATTGTTTTATCGTTGTCGGATGTTGTTGAGTGAATGATTGGGTGTGTGTGATGTAAACAAGATAACCATACATCTGAAAAGCGGCCCATCCACGTACGAGTCTACTACTCTAAGCCAGCATCAGTGAATTTCTCCTGCGTGAACTGCACGAGTGAATCCCAAGCCTCATTTTGATTTCCTCAATTAGAATGATCTGTGCTACGAATTTGTCACAAAGTAGGCAATGGTTTACGGTACTCCTCTAAACACTTTGTCAAAACCTCAAGGCTCATTAACGATTTGTATATGGAATTCGACATAGTTCGTATGAGTGACAAAATAACAGTCTGCAGTGTGGGTATAAGAGCCTGGCTCGTAACCTCCACACACGTAGGAGCCAATAGCGAGATAGTGGCGATTCGAGCCATAACGACAGCCCCGGTGAGCCGAGCCATATTTGGCTCGTCTGATGTCAAGCCCAGCTCATGACACCCCACCCACGTACGAGTTTAGGTAAGTGGAAACCGAGCCGAGCCTGACTTACAAGCCAGGCTCGTATGTGGGTGGGCCGCTTAAAACACTAATGCACATATTCTATATTATTCCTTTATAGTGTTAATTAAAAACTACATGTATTTTTTCCCCCCATGTCTCAGACAAGCTGCTGGTTCTGGCTTCCTGCCCAGACAGTTAACTTCCTCTTGGTCCCACCTGCAGCGCGTGTGGTGTATGTGGGTTTTTGCGCCTTCATCTGGGTCAACATCCTCTGTTGGTACAAACGACAACATTACTGAGATCCCTCCTTCTTGCCGCTATAGAAATAATATCATCCACCAGGCAATACAGGCAAGCACAGAAGAGAGGAGATATATGCATCTACACAGGTCAGAAGATTCTGAGGGATACCAGATGTTTTTATTTACAATATTTGTCAAGGAATGAGAAAGAATAAATATGTTTAAGGAATAAGACCTTTGAGTTTAAAAAAAATGACACTTTTGAATGTACATATATTTAAAATGATTAAAAAAATCATGTTAAAAACTGAACTTGTAAAGCTGCAACAATAAAATTACAGATACTCCCATCTAGATCTTCCCAATGGTCTCTTCCCACTGGGTTTGCCAATCAATATACCCTAAACAAGGTGCTAGAAACTTCCATTCACGCTGCATGTCCTACCCACCGTAATCAACGAGACAAGATTATCTTAATAATGTCTTGTAATGAGTACAGGGTATGTAACTCATAATTATGAAACATCCTCCACTACCCAATAGCCTCAAGCCTTTTTGGATCAAATAACTTCCTAAGCACTTTGTTTTCAAACACCATAATTGCTTTCGTCATCTAAGGTAAGATACCATGTTTCACACCCATAGAGAACAACTGGTTAAATTATTGTTTTGCATGGTCAACAATTTCTGCTCAATTTCTTTTTAATTCATTGTTTATTTAAAGATTTTTTTGTTGTAAAAGTGGTATTATTTTGTTTTATAGGAGGATTTTGTGTAACAAGACAATTTCATTTTATTTCGCTCTTCAAAAACATTGTAAATCATATCTAAAAACTATCAAAGGAAAAAGTACTTGATTCCATATTTATATGGTACTTTTTGCTTTATCGCGTCTCACCATTTTTATGGGCCTCTACCTATTAGATATTACACATGTATGTTACTGTATCTTCAAATATTTTAAATAAAGTTTAATCTTCCTCAACCATAACATTTTTATTTTTAGTATACATTCTATAAAACAATTGACCTGAGTTTATAAAAAAAATCTTTTAGCTAGTAATAATTCGTTCTTTAGGGAACTTAGAAAATCTATTAAAATTCTAGGACATTTATGTGCATCTCGAGTAACAATTTTTTAAGATGCTGATACAAGGTATCTTATTTTAATAAAACCTTGTAAGATCTGGGATGAATTGAATCACTAGAGATGTGTCAAAACTCAAAACATTAAATAGTAAGCTGATAATACTTTTATCTTCTTCCATACCATACATAGTTTAACTTTTAATATCAATACTGTACTATTTCATTGCACAATAATTTTTATGCAGTTTCTTATTTTGATTAAATAAAAAAAGAATGAAATATTTTGGAGTGTTTCAATTTTAATTGTATTATAATTTAAATTGCATTTTGATATCATTTGTATACAATTATTTGCACCTTTTATAGAAATCAGTTGGAAATTATACTCCCATTAAAAGTATAATTTCACAGGCTTAAGGTGTTAGTTTTAAGAGTTTAGGGCTGACATCACATCAAATATTGATGTAGATTAACCCAACTTTTTGCTATATAAATTGCTTATTCTGATTTTCAATACAGTGAGATTGCAAATTTATATCATTGTTTTATATTAATAGTGTTTGAAAAGTTTTGAAAACAAAATATCGTGGGTTAAAAGGCGGAGGGAAGATATAGAGTAAAAATAAGGAAATCTATAAATAGTGGCAGGATAAATAGGCACATTAGGAAAGTGTTGCATAAACAGTGTGTTGTGCAGACAAAGCCCATAGCACCACACATTACTTTTCAATAAGAACACAAATGAAGTTGGTACAAGTAGAAACTGTATGTCGTCCACATTTCTTACTTGTATTTACTAGTATTTTTTAAATATATTTGATAAAATTAAAAGCTTTGGCGTTAAGTTAGAGTTATGGTTTACCCACATTATTAATGGAACAATATGCAAGTGGGCACAGATAAAGAACTTATACCTTTAATCTTGGAAAATTTTAAGTTACCTCAGGAAAAAATTACTCTATACTTTCCTGATTCTGATTTACCATACAATGGTTGTACAAGATGTGCAATTCACTTTCTGCTACCACTGTGAGTATCCAAAACAAAACAGCATACCACAAAAATGTTAGATGTGTCAAGAGTACCGTAAACCCAAAATGTTTGCAGAACACTGCATTAGGACACATAAAAAAGCAACATATATTTTTCAATCTGTGCACACTGTCATTGTATATAAATTTTTTTCTTATTTTTTTCCTTCTTTCTTTCTGTTGTGGAAGTTGTATTGCATCATATCATACTACCTCCTGAGGAGTTTCAATATAACAAGACTTAATTCATTTGTTCAATAACTGCAGTGTAAAGTGTGAACTATTTTCATCTTTTCACTGTAAAAGTAATTATATATATGGTTGGTGTTAAAAAATACTAATCAGTTAAAAATAATTCTTTGAAACAAAACATTTTCAATTTTCATGTACAATATTAATATATATGTATGCCTACATATTTAAAATAATATAATATACATATATTTAATAATTTTCATGTACAATATTAATATACATACATATATTAATATTGTACATGAAAAGTGAAAATGTTTTGCTTCAAAGAATTATTTTCAACTTTTTTAATTATGTATGATATCAAGCTGAGCATATGAAAACATATCATGACATGTGAATGAGACAAGAAAACTCCCTTTAAAAGTACGAAAATATAAATTATGTTTACTAAGGTAATTATATAGTTTATAAAGTGCTAAAATTTCTCTTGACATTGGGGATGGTGCCTGCCTCGGATTATTTTATGGTTCATTCAAACGCTTAAATATAACTCATACACATATTAAATGCAATTAATCAAATAGTAATTAGTTGTAATGTATAAAATTTATAGTTTAATTTTAAAGTGTAACAGTTATACAGTCAAAGTTTAATATTGAAAAACAATATTTATAACCAAAATATTTCTTAATAAAAGCTGTTTTGGGGGGAAGGTGTGGCCAAAATATTATTAGAAATCATGAATTCTCAATTTGGTTTGTAGATTTCTTAGGGCAGTTAGTTATTTGCTTTATTCTTGTTTTTCAAATCTCTTGAACTTTCAAGATTATATTTTAACTTTTCAGATAGAATCAAGATTTTTTTTCTCAAATCTATTGAGTCGTGCACATCCCTAATATTTATTATAAATAGGCCAAAAAAGATTTGCTAGGTTTAGTAGCTTCTATTTGAAGACTGGTAAGTGGGGATTAATTATAGATCATGCTTGATTTATTATTTAATGAAGTTTCTTGTATTCAAATCTAAATTATTATTTCATTTGAGCTCCAAAAACCATGTAAAACTATGTTCTACAATGAAATAGATAAAGAAAAGGTCTGTTAGGTTTTTAAAGCAAAACCAAAAAACTTTTATCATTGAGCAGTAAGATAATTTCCAAATAAATAATTTTTACAATCATTTTATTTGACCTTTTCTATTATATGATTAAAAAACAGTATTAATAATAGCCAATGAACATACACTCTGTAAAAGACTAATTATGCTTTTCTAAATATTCCTTTTGTCGATATATTTTGCAAATCAATCATTGCGATAATACTTCAATGTTGTGGCACAGCTCACAATATTAAAAATGACATAACTCCAGAAAAATGCCGGAATTTATTGTCAGGTCACACTATCTTTTCTGCTTCCTATGGCACAGATAAAAAAAAACAGAATGGTGACCGAAGCAGGAAGTGGGTTATTTTTGGTATTTGTTTATCGCTACCTGGTGGTCAACCCAAAAAATAAATAACACCAACCACCACATCCACAAGTATAATCTTATAAAATGGCGTCACCTTGAAGTCCTGACCCCTCACACATGCAGAAACACTTCAACAACCTCTAGTGTTGAGTTATCTACATAATTTACTAATTAAATTCAAAAGTTTGTATCAACTACAAATCAAACTATTTAATATAGTTACTGAGAACTTTATCAAATTTAGTTTACATTTTCTCTTCACTTAGGAAGTTGCCTGTGTTCAGGCTTTTAAAGACTTAAACAAAAGACAAAAAGATGGATGAGAGGTGTAGGTAGTGTAAGGTGTAATATGGGTAGCCTCATTTTAAACAAAAATCCCTTCCCAAGCTCATTCAGTATTCAGATAATAATAATAATAATAATAATAATAATAATAATAATAATAATAATAATAATGGTGTGTCTGGGCTACATCCATCTGTAGCTTAGTTTAGGGACAGATTTTATACTATCGTACCGTCGCACAGTGGATGCTCGAATGTACTAATTATATATCCTTTTGTGGAAGTTCTTTTTATGTCCTGATGAGGTGAGGGGATGATGATAGTGAATATGACGGCACAAAGCCAATGAAGATCTTAACCTAACTTAAGCCTAACAAACCAAACCTTGGGCACCATGGAGATGATTCCCCTTTCAAGAAAAATCCCTCGGTACCAGCCAGGAATCAAACCCAGGACTACTAGGCTAGCCTCAAGTAACTCTAAATACTATACCACAAGTTCAGTTATGATTAAGATGCTGGCCTCCAAGGCCCAAGTAATAACGGTAGTATATATGTTGACTGTATTGGTTACAGCATTGTTCCAAACGATGTACCAATTATACTAACTGGATTCAACAAAGCTTAAAACACATAGCAAGCTAACCACGTCATTGCGAGAGAAAAAAAGGGGGGAAGGGCGGCTTTATTAATGAAGGGGTAAGTTGGTATGGAAACCTTCTAACATCTTTGCTTAGCCTTATGGGGTTTCCTCTTATAAACAAGAGGGTGCATCTTGGCTTTTAGGTGCATTCTAGTGGTACTTGCCATCCACTTAACCTTGTTCTTCAGATCCTTCACCATCAGCTAGTAAGACATTCTATACAACACTTTTCAACAGGTATTTTCTGTGGTTCAAACAAGCTAATATTTAGTTTATTTGTGCAAGTGTTCTGGAAACAGAAATAGTATTTGTACAGTAGCCCCATGACTCCTTTGGTGCTGACTGACAGCTCACAGCTGACAGTTGACGGCTTTGAAAAGTTACCAGACCAAATTATGTATCCCTACGCTGAACCATATGATCTGCAAAATCATGTATTTAGCAGCTGTCACTTCTGACAGTCAAAATTTATGTATATACCTAAATGTTGACTGTCAGAAGTTAGCTGTGAGTGGTCATTCAGCACCAAAGAAGCCTATGTCTACAGTCGAATTTTCATAGCAAGGACTAGAAAAGTTACTAGATTTACTTTTATATATTCATTCACCAGGCCATGTTATTTGCCAGGTGTCACTTTCAATAAATCTTATCAATACCTATAAAATTAATGCTGACCACAAACCCACTTCAGTGGCCGCATGGTCTAAAGCGTCACTCTTGCAAAAGAGTAGACCGCCGATGATAGAGAGATCGGGGTTCAATTGCAGTCGGGTGTACTGAGGATAGTTTCTCTTAAATGGTTTCCTACTCTCTCCACGCAAATGTGTGTACACTTCCTATGAATTCAATATTTCTCATCCCTAACCCATAAATGTAATTAATATATATGGATATAGCCCAAACTGGTAGAAGACCCTGTGTTAAAAAAATCCTGATCATAAAAAGAAGTTTGTATTTTCTAAAAGGCCCATACTATGAAATTTGGATTGTACATAGAGGAAGCTTCAATAGCCAAGAACCAACAGTGTTCGTGGTATGCCTTGTTGCTTATTTTCATTTATATACCAGTAACTTAAATATTAATTTATATTAATGCTAATGAAAAAGTAAAATTTTTCTTCTAAAGATATGAATAATTAATTTGAATAAAATGAAGTAATATTACCTATTAAACATTAAAGTATAGTTTGAAAGGTAAATGTTTCCCTTTAACCAAATGTCAAAAATGTTTTAGTAAACATTTTTGGATTTAGGTAGGCCTTCTTTAAAAAAAAAGTAAACTACAAAAACTGTCTAGTTCCTAATCTATTGAGGGAATTAGTGTTTGGAAACTTTAACTACATCTATATAAAGTTATACTAAATTCTTAGTAATATATTTTAAATCAAATTTAAGATTCAAACTATAGGCCTTCATATAAAACTTTTTCATACTTGGATGCCTGGTAGGCTTACTACCAGTAGGTTAAAGCATCACTCAAAATGGTTAATTGAGATATAAATAATATGGTGATTTTCAGCAGAATTACTATAGCATAACTTATACAGAATATTGTTTTTCAGAAAATTCCCCTTAGTTTGAATTCAACAAGAAGCCAAGAAGCCAAGAGGCAATATGGCAACAATGGAGGTTCTGCAATGGCTACAGGAATCATACTGGACCAGTTCCAATACATTCTTCAGTGATAATCTACCAGCTACAACATGGGGAACTAAAAATCCCAATCATGTTGCCAACATGAGCTTTGAAGATATTGATAGTTTTAATCAAGGTAAAATTTTGTAATAATTTTACTCAGGTAGGTATTGAACAAAATCATAAGAACTAGATTGGTGACTTAAGTGAACTCATATGTGGAATGATAAAATGGGAGATTGGGAATGATTGTTGTATGTTAGAAGTTTGCATCAAAGTGATTGGTAAAATTAATTTGATTTTATTAGACAAAAGTACTCCAACTTGAAAGCCCTAGGTGGCCCATCCACCTACGAGTCTGCATCAGACAAACCGAGTCTAGCTTGGCTCGCTTCTAGCTTGTTATTGGCTCGTATGTGAGTGGGGGGGTACAAGCCATCGTTCAGGAAAGAATTGTGTCACCCTCGGGATTGTAAAAAAAAAAGTGGTGTGTCAGAGACTTGGCTTGAGGTGATATGATCGTGGAAAACTTGAGATCTTCAAATTACCTTCTTGTGGTGAGAAAATGGCGTGTTGCTGCAAAACGTGCACTCCACATCACAGTATTTGGTTTTGATATGAGCAAACATATTTTTTTGAGCAAATAGTTTAGGTTCTCATTATACATTTTGAAGTAGTTTTTGTAGTCATAAGGACTATCATATCTGTTAAAGTTAGGTAGATTCAAATGTATCACTGTTACTTTGTAACAACCAGTTCTTAACCCACATTTTACTATTTTTATTTTTTGTTCTTGTAAATGTGCCACATTTGTTTAAAATTATCACTGCTGCTGCAAATTGCTTTGACCAACTCATTGTAAGATGTTTAAATGTTTTAGCAAAACTGGTGGTAGAATGTGTGTAGTGAAATATGTCTGAGTCTGTCTCGTGAGTCATGATCGCTGAGCCAGACTCTTAAAAAGATGGGCCACTTTAACCTTAACATCATTTCATGGAGAAAGGAAATTAGCTATGTATGTATTTATTTAAAAAATATTTAAATGGTTAAATACATATGATTTTAATTAAAAATCCTGTATTCAATACTATACATTTCCAAGCGCTGTGGTCATAGTGGCCGGTTCGCCCTCCCTGCACGCAAACACACCCCTCTGTGCACATTATTATATTTTATAGGGTAATCAAGGGCAAGCGCTTCTCAGTCACCAACGTGCACTGATCGTTCATCGTTGTGAGTATTTCACTGTTTTATTTTAGTAAAATGTGTGTAGAAGTTGTTAGCCGAAAAAGAAAACCCAATGGCGAGTGTTATTGCTTATTTTGTGACACTTCTGAAGATTGAGTGCAAGAACCAAAACCCTTTTATGACTATTCAAAGAGCTACTAAGAGGCCAGCTATATTTACTGATATATTTAAAATAGCATAGGTTTTCTGTGAAATGAACAGCTGGAATATTTAATTCTGTGGAATGTGATTTGGCATTGGAACAATCTGAAATAAGCTCTTCAGCTGTGGCGGGTGGTTTGTTTGGAATAACTCAAAATGAGGGTGCTATGCAAAGGTGGCTGCTTCTGCGTCCTTTTAAAAATTGATCCATCTGGCTTTATTGATGTTTCTTGATTGTGAGTTGGATGCAACTAGCAATAAGTTACCAATTCTTCACTTCACAATGAGTAGAACCAGAGGAGAACTAATATATATAAAGAAAATATCTGGTGCTTAATTTCTCTTTTAGCTCACTATAATCCATTTGAAAACAATCCTGAACAAAATTGTCTTATGAACATCTATACCTGTTCGGTACTGAGATAAGCTTAGAACAATGTTTACTTTCAGTGAAACATAAGGGAGAACAAGCTATAAGTAAATTTGAAGGAGAGCGCTTGATTTCGAGGGGAAAAAAAGCGTATTTGAACCAATAAAAGAGGCGGAGTTTCTTAATCTTAATTAAACACCTAAATCAAAGCAAGACAGCAAAGTTAATAAATAACTAGACGAGTCTAAAGAAATGGTTGAAATCCAGAAGTTAGTTATGTTAGAAGGCATTTGTGGCTTTGATTCGCGTAGATTAACATCCCTTGAATTAATAGGATAACTAAAATATATTTTTGACAAAAGTGTTTTTTATTATAAAAGTCAGAAATCAAGTTTTATGAAAGAAATAGAAAATAGCCATTCTCGTAAACCCAATTTAAAACTAGAAGATATAAGTGCTCAAAATAACAACGAGGCTTCTATTATTGATGGAATGGCACTGATTCACTCCAGTTCACTCAGTTTTAAAAAAATTCCAAACTTGTGGGCAGTTTGCTGAAGCGTTTTTCAAACAAGCGACATCTTTTAAGTGCCCTGTATCAAGACTAGATGTGGTGTTCGATAGATATGATGACATATCCGTTAAATTGGTTGAAAATTAATTGTGGTTCAAGGGAAAATATTCAAATATAGTCATTATTTCGGGGCCTTTTACAAATGTGCCAAATAATTGTAAAAACATTTTTGCATATATAGAAAATAAGCTAAGCCTCGTTAAATTTTTATGTAACAATGTAAATACAAATATACAGATTGAAGATAATAAAGAACTGTATATTTGCGGCGGGTTTGACGACCCTACGAAGTGTTACAAACTATGCCCTACAGAATTCTGTTTTTGATGACGTTTTAGATTTAAAATCAAATCATCTGGAAGGGGATTCTAGACTTAAATACCATATATTTAATGCAGCTCAATATCTAAAGCAATCAGAAATAGTTGTGCGAAATCCAAATAATTATCTTATTTGTACTTGGAGTTCATTATTGGCTAAAGATTCAAGAGGCTTACAACTGCAAAGGTTTATGGTTTCATTCAGTTCCAGCGAAAAAAGTCGGATGATAGGATCCAACATAGCTGCACCATCACTTGGAGATCAAGTTATTATCAACTTGCTGGCATTATATGCCCTGACCAGTTGTGATACATCTAATCGCCTAAGTTCTAAAAAATGTCTTGTTCATTTGCCGTTTATCCAATCAACACTTTCTTTGCTAGGAAATAGAAATGTCATTACTCCAGTACACATTAATCAGTTGGAAAAGTATGTTCATATCTTATATGCAAACAAAGCATTTCAGCAGATGAGGTTCGCTACAGTCAATTTCTCAAGAGATTGGCTTTAGTGTGAACTTATCACGAGTACTCTGCACTTCTGATACATTATATTTGCACTGTCTGAATGCTGTTGTACAAACTTATATTTGGAAAAATGCATACTTGCCTTTATTTGAACACTAAAATTTTGAAGAGTTTGGATAAGAGCTTAAAGAAAATTCTACCCCGTATTCCAAGCTCATGACTAAAGAACCAGTTCCAGCTGGCATTAAACCGTGTAAATGTAAAACTTAATGTAGTATCAAATCGTGCAGTTTTAGAAAATTTGAAACACTGTGTATAAGTTTATGTAAATGTTCAGAGGAAAACTGTAAACAATTTGAAGTCAGATACATCCATTTTGATTCCCCCCCCCCCCC
>CABEEJ010000931.1:9077-55471 GCA_901482245.1 Timema douglasi | reverse complement strand
CCCCCCCCCCCCCCACTCCTCCCAATTAATATGTTAGGAACTGTACTGATTAATTATTGTTTTATTACTTAAATCTTCTTTATATTATGATGTTAGCCATAGAAGTACATTTATGTAAGGCATGTGAGCACTTATTTTTACTAAAACACATATTTCGTTCTTAAGTTACAGCTATAGCGCCATATGGTATGTAATGTAAAAATGTATTTGACCAAAAAATCGCCTGGAAAAATATATTTTCTTAAAGCCAATAGCCTTCTTAACACATCCCAAAAAACAGAATAGGTCCCTCATATTTTGCAAACGAAACCTCTCCTAGCTCCCGGTCTAGATCATAAGCTTATATTCCTCAGCGAGCCCTGCCAGTAATAAAGTTACAATCCATTCCTCTGAAAAGTCTAACTCGTTATCTCAGAGACGTTGAGCTGTCGACACAATTTGATTGACATATTCTTCAACAGAGTAAGTTAGAGTTCTCTAGTCGAGTTAGGGTCAATCACCTTAATAATCCCACTTTCTGAGTCAATTTTGTATCTTCAAATAGTGTTTGAATAGTGTCCCAGGCTTCTTTTACTGTCATACATTTCTCTATATGGTGTATTAAGTCCTTTTCTATAAGTAATGAAATTTTAGATAGGGCCTTTCTGTCCTTAGCTTGAGTCTCTTTAGGTTTTACAGCACCTTCCACTACGTCCCATTGATCCTCCAACTTTAGAAAGGCTTTCATGTGAAATTTCAATGTAAAATAGTTTTCCCGGCCTCTTGAGTTTGTCAACAAGGCTTAACGCGTTGGCCACTGTATTGTCTCGGATACAAAATTTTTAGAATATCTGTGTTCATGTGCTGATTTCACATCTATCGATCTTAATTAGCACAACTGGCACATTTAGGGCACCAAATACTTGCCAGATGTACTGAGTGACCACAATCATAACCTAAGAAAAACAGTTAAAGCATGAAATAATAATTTACTTTCGAACACTTAGCAGTACCTGTTATTACAGTTTTAATACTCTAGATTTATATCTGCAGGTAAGGATGGCATATTTATGCCTCATCTCAATATCAGCAGCCTGAATATTAGGGACCCTTCTCAGCCTATGACCTCGGCAGCTAACTTGGGTCTGGCTACAGGATTCCTGTTGGTGGTGTTACTCAACTCTCACTTCGAGACCATCAAGGTCAGTATGGCGATAGTAACGAGCAAAGGACCTTTTATTCTATTATGGATTTTGGGAATGAAGTTTATGAGGAGCATGTTAGCTGTCACAAAGATAAACAGGATTAGTAATGAAGTTAGGAGTTATCTAGGAAAGAAATGGGGCACAGGCAGTACATGAGATAGCAGAGAAAGCAACTGAAATGGTTCGAGCATCTAATGAGGATAGAAAAGGTGAGGATAGAAAAGGTGAGAATACCAAGGCGAATAATAGAGATGAAGGATATAGGAAAATTATTACAAGGGAGACTAAGAAAGGGATGGGAGCAGATAAAAGCAAGTGTGCAAGGTATAGGGGTGGAATGGAAGTTCTTAGAGGAGTAAGAAATGTGGAAGGATAGCGAAATATGGAGGCATTTTACTAAACTGACCCACCCATGGGCTGGAAACAGTTGATGATGATGATGATAATTTATGAGAGCACTTAACACAAATGGGGTTATGGGAAGATATAGTTATTCTAGGGTAAATTAATTCTTAACTGAATAATGTACCTACAATAAAAAATTATAATATTTGATTAACTTTTATTTTTAGTGAGATTATGATGAGAATTATTTAATGTAAAGTTTAATTTGTAGTATGGGACACTAGTTGGGAATAAAACTTTGGTCTCCTGGAGGATAGCTATGTTTCATAAACCTACGCCACAGTAGTACTAAGCAACTATAGTAAGAGGGTGATATCAGGGTGGCTACAGACAGGGAAAACTTGGAAAAGTCAGGGAATTAACTTAAAATTAATGACAGGTCAAGGAATTTATAGACTGCAAGAGAGTCAAAAAGCAAATGCCAAGAGATGGAGTTCTAACATGAGTGGTTTAGTGTATTGGCGCAAATATTCCTACAAAGGTCTATTTTGTAGCAAGCTGGACTGTTACTATCAGCCCGTCCAGTGAGATCATCTAATAATAGACTGAACTGAAGTCAGGAAGTGAACAAAGAAAGAGTGAGTCAGTGAGTGTAACTTTATTACACATGTGCAGGTATTGAACAATACATTATATTAATTCAAATTTTAAAACCATTATTCCTGGATTACCTAACAAATAACGATTGTTTTAATTCATAAGAGGACGTAAAAACTAATACAGTTTAATTTTATTTTAACTAGATTTTTGTTAAAATGTCAATTAGACTGAAACAAAAGTTTGCTGAAGTGTTGTTCCATTTCTATAGTTTCTAATCGTAATGACGCCGTTTTTAAAAGTGATAATGTTCCTTGGTGCATGCTGCTTTACCTAATACCTTCCATTCCGGTCACGCTAATTCTAACACGTGGTTTTGAACTGTAACATTAAAGTCAAACCCTTTGCTTTAGAAGTTATATACCTCCCACACAGCTTCTTTGGTGCTTACTGACAGCTGACAGCTGACAGCTCTGAAAAGTAACTAGACCAAATTATGTATCCCTATGCCAAAGCATATGATCTGCAAAAACATGTGTTTAGTAGCTGTCACTTCTGACAGTTAAATTTTAGGTCTATACAAGAAACCTATATAACTGTTTTATTTATTTTCTATACATTGTTGACCTTGATATGTTGATGGCCTAGTATTAATTATTATTTTTTTCAAGAATATATATTTTTTAAATTTAGCATTTAATCCCATATTAGTTTTTATTGTAATAAATAAATAATTTTTAATTAAAAAATTTTTCTTTCCAATTTTTTTTTGTTAATATTGGTATTATTAACAATCCTATAAATGTGAAAAATCTGAATGTCTATTACTACACATAGAAAAAAAAAGTCATAAACTTTTTTAACAGTATTACAACATATTGGTGACCTGGCGGTCTAGGGGTAAGGAAGGTATCAGACTTCTGTGCTGGGGCTACGGGGTTCATTCCTCGGTCCCGGCACAGATTTATCTGAATGCCAAACCCTTTCTTCACCTCTGACAAGATGTGTATTAATCACAACTTGTGAATTTGTGGAATGCCAGGCCTCCACCGTGGTTCGGATCCCATGTTAAACTGTAGGTCCTCCATTTCATCTCACAATCACGCTACCATTACACATTAGCATAAGTGTGTATAACCCAAACGGGTAGTAAGAAGCAGTGCTAATAATAATACGTATCAGAAAACATTCTAAAGTAGTTTAAATTAAGGAGTGGTAATAAAGTTAAAACTTAGATAGAAAACTCAGAAATAGCTATAACAAAGTATATAGCTTTTAAATTGAATTAATTAGATAGTTTTAAAATTGGTATATGAATTAAATATTTGTTTTATTTTTGATAAATTGAGTTTTATAGAATAAAATTTGAAGTTAGAATTGTGGGCGCTTGGTTTTAGTTGCTGAGTTTGAGATAAGGTATTGAGTTTTTTGTTTAATATCATATATTTACTATAAATGATGTTGTCAACTTAGATATTGATGAAGTCTAAGGTTTCATTTAATCAAATAGAGTGAAGTGATTTAGCTAGTTCAAGATAAGTTTGGTAAGATTGTTTGCTTAAAGTTTGTAATTTAATATGAAGAAAAGATATTTTTTGTGCCTGGGGGGAATCACATAACATTTTAGAAAACATTGTTAAGTAGTTTAAAGTAAGGAGTGGTAAGAATTAAAGTTAAGACTTGGATATAAAACTCTGGAATAACAAAATATTTAGATTTTCAATTTAAAGAATTAGATAGCTTTAAAATTGGTTGATGAATTAAATGACTTTTAATATTAAAAAGATTGATTATATTTTGCTTTTAATGAGAAACAAAATGTCATATATAAAAATTTCCAATAAATTTATATAACATCATCAATAGAATAAAAATATGGGTTGACGACGAGTCTAAAATACACATAAAACACATTAAAATTTAGTAACAAAACTTGGATACAACAAATTAGTGACAAAAACAAAGTTTAAAGATCTACAGTGTTGTAATGATGCTATAAAATTGAATTTGTGGGTTAGCATCTCCTAAAGAAGTTTAATAAAGTAAAGAAAATGTTCTTGTTAACAAGTTTTTGAAGAATTTAATAATTTTAATGTTATTTATAAAATTTAAACCTTATCTTGCTTCAGTCAAGTGTTTTCCAATGGGGTTTCAAGATATTCTTCTACATCATCATATTCGTCATCGTCCTCAGCCAGGTTAATGATGATAGGTGTGTGGGTCTCACTTGCAACCATTTTCATCTCCCTGTCCCAATCTTCCTTGATAAGTCTCTGATAATGGTTGACATTCTTACTCAAATGAAACATTAGAATGTACAGCCATGGTAAAATCATCAAGAGTTTCTACATATACTCCAGGCATCGGTTGTTTCTTGCCAGGAGTTTCAACTTTATATATTTTCTTATTTAATAACTGGAATAAAAAAACAAGAAATCATTGTGTAGGTATATATTGATAACATGACACAGATTATTATTATTATTAGCACCGCATCTTACTACCCGTTCGGGTTATACGCACTTACACTAATGTGTAATGGTAAGGTGATTGTGATATGAAATGGAGGACCTACAGTTTAATGTGGAATCCGAACCACGGTGGAGGCCTGGCATTCCCCACATTCACAAGGTGTCTTGTCATAGGTGAAGGAAGGGTTTGGTAATCAGATAAATCTGTGCCGAGACCTGGGATCGAACCCCGGCCGCCAGCACAGAAGAACATGACACAGAGTATTGTTTATTTAAGACTTTTTTCATTGTAACATCATTATATCAAAATATGTTATTGTTATAATTATTCACCCAAGTAGATGACAAATCAAATAACAGGCCTATTAAATAGATATTTATCAGGTTTGAAAATTTCAAATAATTATGAAATTCTATCAAATCAACATCTCAGGAGAAATATAGAAAATTTAACCTTTTTTTTTGTGCTAAAGAAGTAATACATTAATCATTCTAGGAATAAATAATTTGAAATTAAAGTGTTTGAGGTGTGTACCTTAGTTTAGTATTTAGGTGTGTGTGATAAAGATATTTGATATAGATTAGGATCCGGACACTGTTTTGTTAAACAATGGTGACAAAGTTCTAGCTAATTACTTTCTGTTTTGTATTCGTTTGTTCTAATACAATATTTGCACTGTGTCACAAATAGTATCTAATACATCTAAAACTTAAAAACTTATTAAATTGTTTATTATGTTTATGCCTCATATTGTTTTAAGTTAGCATAGGCATAGGTAGCCTATTTGATTAATGTAATAATGGCCATTGATCGAGGCGAACTGGGGAAAAGTTCTTTTCACATTCTCTATTTGCTTTTTTTTTACAATATTTGCACAGTGTCACAAATAATATCTAAAACATTTAAAACTAAAAAACTTGTCAAATTGTTATGTTTAAGCTCGGATTTTTTAAAAAAGATAGACCTTTGTGATTGTTGTAATAAATGTAAAAATTGTCATTCATTGAGGTGAAGTGGGGGAAAAAGAAGTAATGAAAATTTAGACAAAAATTTCTGGAAAACCTGGAAAAATCAGGGAATTTTACAATATAATTTCTGTAGCCACCCTGTAGGAAGAAAGGTTTTTGACATTTACAAAAGTTACTAAAAATGCTTTAATATTTTCATACTGCATCTTCAGTTGTCACTTTTTATAGATAATTTTAATACTTATAAAATAATAATTATAATGTTATTAATATTGATGGAAAAAGAATGGGTTTGTATTTATTTAAGGTACTTTCAATCATGCTCTTACAGTTAATAAATTGAAATGAAAACAGTTTTGATTTCAAAAGACTCAGGTCAGATTATCACCAATGCCTTCAAAAATTTAAAAATCATCAATTTGATTTTTCTTGGAAGAGGGGGTGAATAATCATTTATATAACTTTACATACATTTCAATATGGATTTTATTTTTCACTTTAATTTTATCATTTGTTTACAATTAAAGACTGCCTTTGTGGTCTAGTGGTCTGAGTTCATAGCTACAGATTCAGAAGTGCCAGGTTCAATCTCTGGTGCTTCTAGAATTTTTATGTGAAGAAGCGAGTATGGAATGGGGTCAAACTCATATTCATGAGGAATGAGGAACTACTTGAATAAATAGGTAGCAGCTCCGTTCCGGAAAAATGAGATTAGTAGCCGAAGGGTTCGTTGTGCTGACCACATGACTTCTTCAATCTGCAGATGTTAGCACTATCGTTGCTAACGGCAGCGGCCACTCAGTTGATATAGCTCGATTGCAGGTTCAAGTCATGGAGTGAGTTTTTCTTTCATAAAGAAAAGTTCAAATTTGTCAATAAAATAATATATTTTATATAGTATAAAAGGGAAGCATTGTAAGCAAAACAATAAAATATGTTGTACTATTTACAGAGAGAATGGAGGAACGAGTATCAACAATGGGCAGAGATTGTACTTGCTCGTACAGTTTTTGTAATAGCTTGTATTTTGCTATCCCTCGCTGTGACCCCTTTGGTCATGCTAATTTTCATCTCTCTCATGTTCTACCGACAAACTGTGCAAGTCATCCTCTGGCTGGTTCATGGCAAAAGGTTTGCTGGGCTCATGGAAGGCGCAGACACAGTCTGGGCACTGGAAGATGACATGTCCAAGTCCGTCATAAACATCCTGGCGATGTTACAAGTATCCAGTGCCGATGAAAGCCTCGGTGAAGGACTGTTGACTTCCTTGAGACAACTGGTCCTCTCTCGAATACTCACCTCTCCTCAACGTTGCCCTAAACTTTTGTATTATAGGCGAAAATCAGCACTGGGATATTTCTACTGGGAGCGACAGAACGAGTTGCACTTAGAAAACCATATCCGATGGATGGAAACAGGAATGAGTATCAGCGATGGTATTTCCGAGGAAATATTGGGAGGAGTCGTATCGGAACTAGCTAATGCACCTCTACCTGACCAGCATGCTTCTTCATGGGAAATACTTGTGGGACGTAACTTCATATCTGAACCAAATATTAATGTAAAAACATCCTTAGAGGAAGGTATGTCAGGAAAATACAACAAACGGAAGTATCCGGTACTATTTAGAGTCCATCACTCCCTTGGAGATGGGGTAGCATTATTGCAACTGTTGATGAAAACTTTGGTTGATGTTTGTAACGAGAATAAAACTATTCCGGCCACTCCCCTTAGAAAAACTGTTCTCACTGCTTTTAGGCCCAGGGAGTCTCCCAGCATCCCTATACAAAATAAATATGATCTTGGTGTGGATAAGTTACAAAACAAAGTTAAAAGACCTGATTCACCATTTGAAAAATATCAAAATGTGAATTCAGTAAAACATTCTATTAAAGCTGTTACTAAAGATATCAGTTCTACAATGCCAAATAGAGAAACTATAAACCCTACTTTTCCAGCTTGTAGGCCATATTCAAAACAACTTAATTATAACAGCAATGGTACTAAAATGTCATCCATTCCTCAATATTTGGCTAATCTGTCAAACAAGATGAAAGTTGAAGAAAGTGAAACATCTAAAGAAATAAAAAATAAACCTCTCTCTTCAGCTTTTTTGCAGTTTAAATCTGATGTTGTTTATAGCAAAACAAATACGAAGTTACCTTGCTACTCCTCATCTGATAGTTACATAACCATTATAGACGACACTAAGGGTGCCCCAGTTCAGACAAGTAACCAAAATATGAAAGTTTATTTCAAGAATCCGCTTTCAAAATCCGCGATACACTCAGATAGCACAAACTTAGAACATACAAATAAAATACAACCAAACATGCAAAGTTTAAGACACAGGAATAATTCTGTGAAAGGTGAAGAAAAAAGCAAGTCTGCATCGGTAACCTCCAAAGTATTGTACCATAATGGTAATATTGAACCCACTGTGAGTACCATTATGGAAAGAAGTAAAGCCAATACACCAAAATGTAGCTTTTCAAACCGAATGGAGCATTTAAATAAAACAAATACCAGTCCTCCCCTTGATATAGAAGTTTTGAAACTCGCACTTATTCCCAAATCAGCGGAGAGAAATAGCTTGCCAGTAATAACATGCACATCTGCAACACCTAACAGCAAAATCTCAGTCACACCAATGTATACACAGAGATCCTCCCCTATCCATATCAAACAAGCCCCAGTGGTACAGAGTACTCATTCTCCTTACTTTGATAGTAGGACACCACGGTGCTTATCACCAATGTCAGGCTTTAGTTCATCAAAATGTTCTTCTCCCACTTCAGATATTTATAAACACCGATCTAAGTCACCCAGGTTTGATAAAGAAACACCACGATGTTCATCAGCTATGTCTGGTTTTGTTACGCCAGATTTTCCTTCTGCCATACCAGACAGTAGTCATCACCGATCTCAGTCACACAGGTTTGATAAAGAAACACCACGGTGTTCATCAGCTATGTCGGGTTTTGTTAACCCAGATTTTCCTCCTGCCAAACCTAACAGTAGTAATCATCGATCTTGGTCATCCATGATTGATAATAGAACACCACGGTGTTCATCAGCTATTTCAGGTTTTGTTACGCCAGATTTTTCTCCTCCCATATCAAACAAGAGTGATCACCAAAATTGTTTCTCTCAGTTACAAAATGATTCTTCACACTCTTCTTCTCAGAAACTATGTCTATCTAAATACAATGCTAAATTATCCAAATATACAAAGCTATCCTTCTCAAATATTAATCCTCCTTTTAGGCGAGGTTCACCAAGCCGTCTAGATCTGAACACAGATAAGCCGGTTAATTGTATAAGTTCAGGGAGCCGACCTGACTACCTATATAGTTGCCAAAATACTCTAGAAGCTAATAATTTCCACTCAAATTATAAACAAATTTGTGACAGCAAGAATTTTTCAGCTGTTGTTGGTAGCAATGAGTATCAACCGAGATCATCAATTAATGTAGAGCAGGAAAAGAACCTTAGTAAGGAATTGAAAGACATAAAAAATGATAGTCTATTCACAACAATACCTCTTGACATGATAGGGAAACGTCCGATGACACCAACAGAGTATTGTTCTAAAGTATCTTCTAGCTTGGGTGGTTGGCAAGTACTGAAAAACATGTTTTCTAAAAAAAAAAGTAACAAAATATTTGTTAAGAAAACCAAAAGCAGTTCATCTTCAAATAAATATGTTAAATTATTATCCACAATCAACAATGAAGAAGTGAGCAAATACCAGTGTATTGGTAACTTCATGCATGTCATATGTGCCATAATTTATGCCCCTGCGTCACTTCTTCACCAAGCACTAATGAAAGCTTCTGACGCCAATACACTCCATGGACCTTTACTGTCTGGTCAAAAAGTAATTGCATGGTACACAGATAGCTCTACATCCACCTTAGATGACGAAGGTCAATTGCTGAATACCATCAAACGGATAAAGTCAAGAGCCATGTGTGAAGCTCGATTTACAGACATCTTTCTCACCGCCTTGTCTGCAAGTTTAGAGGCATACTTTGCGACAGGTAGTAATGATAACACCATTCCTGAAAGCATAAATGTTGTTGTACCTATAAGAATGGAACCATTCCCAATAAAAGCTGTCGAGATCATAAAGGGTGAAGATTCATCAAAGGTTTTAAAAAATGTTTCAGCTGAAGACCTTACACAATTCATGCCAACAATTTTAGAGGATCTCAATGAATTGAATCATAATTATGTTGTGACAGAAAAGAGACTCAATTCTATTTTGAAGAACAGATCATTTACAAAGGATATCAATCCAGGTCTAACTTTTGTGGATATCTCGGAAGATAAGACGAGCAGTAATTTATTATTAGATAATCGCTTCTCGGTTGCGCTGATGACCCTCCCTATTGTCCCACCCATTTGTGCAACATCAGAGAAGATTCTTAAGTCTTATACTTTGAGGTCAAGATTGAAGGAAGTGTGTGTTCAGTCTGAGCTATTACGAAAGTCTCTAGATTACCAGATCAACTACTGGCTGATGCGAGTAGTGGCCACAGTACTACCAGTGGCACTGCTGTCACCAGTTCTTCGGAGTACCCAGAGCACCATGGTGGTGAGCAATATGAAAGGACCGGCCGAGGATATTCAGATAGGAGGTTACAAGCTCAGCGATTTGGTCTTCTGGGTTCCAAACCGGGGAACTACAGGTAAGAAGCATGCTTTATCTATTTGATAAAGCAGGATAGATAAGCTTACTTAGTTTGGTAATGATGAGTTAATTACTGTCAAGCACATCAAAGCAATCACAAATATTTATATTGTTAATAACCCCTTAAAAACTCAAAAATTCCTTTTTATGTGATACTGTAAGCCAAAATAATGTACAACTATCTAACTTAATTGGATTTAAGTTTTTGTCAATAGTACATTTTTCAAAATGTTAATCAGCAGTTAATTACATGATATAAACAAAAGTTTAATGAACAGTGTAAATTTCCAGGTGTCGGTGTCACATTGATGAGCTATGCGGGTCGACTTCAGATTGGCATAATTGCCGACCGAGCTGTGGTACCATGTCGTCAAGATGCTCAACTTATCTTGCAAGGCGTTGTCTCCGAACTGAAAAATTTGGATGCTATGACATCAGTTTGAGAATCAAACTAGTGCCTCACCAAAAAAGTATGTGGAATACTTATGGTGAGATTGCGACACTAAATAAATGTTTTGACAATAGCATTCCGATATAATTCAAAATAAAATATGTATGGTGTTTTACCGTTTATAAATGTGGAGTTTAAATGTATTATAGTTTGAGAAAAACAGATATTATATTGTACAAGCCTAGATTGTGGTAGAAACCTTTTTACTTTAGATGATGACCTCTGAGAGTTGTTTATATTCCTGCTGGGGCAGATTTTAGTTTATCAAGTGATGCAAAAACAGGTAAGCTATGACTGATTCAAGTCTTGGTTAAAGTTTGTTCCAAAAGAATCCTAACCTTCATTTTTGATGCTTGTAATTTAAAAAATAATATTGTAGACTTTGTATAAAAAATCTAGCCATATTTATTTCATACAGATGTACCTTTCTATGTCAGGCCTAGCAAGCCGCTAGTGGAAAATATATGGCTTGAATAAAAAACTGACCCAGGCCGGAAAACGTAATGGATTTAATATTATAGATCTGACACCTTAGCTCAGTCGGTAGAATGTCTCCCTAATGAGCTAAAAGTACCGAGTTCAATTCCCGGTATGACCAAAAAATTTAACATTGGTGAAATGTAGTTTTACCCTCTCACAGTGAAGAATCAACGGTTGGGGACTGGCATAAGAAGCTACGACAGGTCTAGTAAGCAGGTAGTGAAAATTATGGCTTGAATACAAAAACTGACCCAGGCCACAGGCTGGAAACAGTAATGGATGTAAAAATTATGTACCTTTAGTGCTGAATAATGAAATATTATAACTAACTCCCTGCAGAACTACTTAGCTCATCCTTAATATAATTTTTAATTAGCTGAAAAAATTCTTGATTGCTAATGTATTTCTCACAAAGTAAAAAATTAAATTAGTATAATACAACAAATCTAATCTATAAATTATTTATTTATATCACTTCCAGAACCTTTACCAGTAATCGAGGAAGGTGTTCATTCAAATAATCACTACAAATTTATATTCAAAATAATTGTGCCATATTTTTTCTTTACAGGAGTGGAGGTGCAACAGATAAAAAAAAAAGCAGCACACATAAAACTGGACAGGAGACGAAAGTATTTTTTAAAACTCATATTTTCAAATAACTGTAAATCAATAAAGCTGCTTTCTCATTAATGTCAAATAAACAATATAGTTTCATGACAAAGATTGTTTTGGCTTTCAATTTAAAATATATACTTTATTTAAGGAATATGTAAGAGTAGTTTTACCTATTTCAGCGGTCACAAAGTCTCAGGAGTCTCTCCCAATTGACTGGCTTCCTGGTGTTAGGTGAGATTTGAATCTTTCCAAGTTCATTGGGGGTGATTTTTCCATCCTCTATACATGCTAATGCAGGTGCATTTTCTTTAAGCTACTTTACTCATCCCTATCCCTTGAATTAAGTCGTTAACATAACATTGCTGTTAAATGTAACAATTAAATTCTTACCTTTAAGCATTTAGGGGATTCTTTTTAATCCTATTCTTTTTCTTTATATAGTAAACATTTTCTTGATAGCTTAGATTAAACACAGCTTGAAATATATAATTTAAGGACATGTGACAAAAATAAATGTACCAGAATCGACAGTGAAAGGAAAGTAAACCAATAGTAGAAAGAAAAAACCTGTAGTAATCTTCCCCATGATTTTATCCCCAGCCTTCAGGTCAAGCATGCTTACTAAAATAACTCCACAACTTAAGAAAATCTCCAATATTATTATGTATACACAACAGTTTATTACTTGCTTTGGTGGCCGGGTGGTCTAAGCCATTACTCTCACAGTAGACTAGACTGTTTGTGATGGGGAGATCGAGGTTTTAATCTTGGTCGAGTGTAATGAGGGTGGTTTTTCCAAAACGATTTTTCACTCTCCCTCCATGAAAATGTGGATAAACATCCTCTAAACATAGCTTTCCCACGGGTAGTAAGACTGTGCTAAGAACGATAAAAAATTTTTTTTTATGGTTTTATATATATAATAAGTATATACGTTATTAGGTAAACATGATAGCACCACAGAAATTGAAGCATAAATAAAAGTAAAATACACAACCAATTCCTCAATATTTTGGCTTCTTCAGGAAGTCGGCTTCAGAAGAGCCAACTTAGTTGTTTATAGCACTGTCTCTCACGACCCATTCAGGTCATATACATATGGAGTAATTATGCTAATGAGTTAGGGATGAGGAAAATTGAATTTAGAGAAAGTGTACCCACATTTGTGTGGAGGGAGAGTGATAAACAATTTTTTTTTAAACCTCAGTACACCCAACCGAGATTCAAACCCTCATCCCCCTGTCATCGACAATCTAGTCTAACACGAGAGTGACACCTTAGACCATGTGGACAATGAAGCAGGTGCCAACTTATTTGTTGAAGAATGTAAACTACTTCGGCTATGACTGAGATTTAAACTCCTGTGCTCTGGTTATGACAATCTGAAACACTCTGTAAAAACATGAATAAGACATGGAAATTACACCAAAATAAATAACTCAGAAAAACCAGTCCCAGCATATACCTTCACTCATAAAACCTCATCTTTGAAGACTATTGGAGTAACAATCTTAAAATCATTATAACAGAATTCAATAAACTATGTTCCAGCTAAGCAGATGGGGCTGGCACATCAATTGAACACAGAGCCTAGAAAACCACCCAACTCAAATATTAGTTTACATTTCAATAAACCTATTTAATCCCTGCTGCATCACTAACACCACCTGGTATACACACAGAATAGCAGAATTTTAAGACAATTACCAATCCACCATACAAACTTACATCCTTCAACAACTAAGTTGGCACCGCTGAAGAGAACTTCCTGTTCCTTCCCGAGGAACATGCCAAGATCAAACTATTGAAATGTTTGTGCGTATTAAATAAGGGTTTTTACTTTTATTAAATGTGAGGAATGCCAGGCCTCCACCGTGGTTCGGATTCCACGTTAAACTGTAGGTCCTCCATTTCATCTCACAATCACCCTACCATTACACATTAGCGTAAGTGCGTATAACCCGAACGGGTAGTAAGATGCGGTGCTAATAATAATAATAATAATAATAATAATACTTATATTAATGCTTAATTTTATAAAATTCTCTAATTGGTTAGATGACCTAACATATTGTACTTTATTTCACACATGTTATATATTAGTAGTTCTGGCCTTATGTGGTCATAAGTGTTGAGATTTAAATGGTAAACCACCTTTTAAAAACCAGTTAGCTTTCATGCTGTGTGAAAAAAAAAGGTAAAGGTAATGGAGATGTATTGTAGATGTGCAGTAATAGCTCCACTTTCATTAATGTCACTGTAATAACACAAAAAAATATGGTTCTTATATCAACTCTCCATGGATGTATTCTCGGTTTAGCCGTGAAATCTAACATGCTTACCTTGGTTGATATGATGATGCAGCTTTAAAGATACACCCAGTGTAATCAGTAACGGTATAATGCTACCTTTCAATGTGTAGTGTAAATTTGATCCGGTGTTCATAAATGATGCACTAGCAACCATAATTGCAGAGAAATATTCTCTCAAAGAGTGGATTTAAATATTTTATTTGAGATATTCAATGTGCACTTTCTGAACCAAGTGATTATATCAGCACAGGAGGATTTCTATGAGTGAGAGCAAAAGAGCCTACCTATTTTGCTGGAAATGTATTTTCACAACCTTACGGGGTTATTTTACATGCCATAATCAACATGGAACCAATGGCTTTACTTAGCCCCTGAAGAAAGTTGTGGCAGGGATGTTTATCACTCAAGAAAAATCTAATGACCCAAACTGGGTTTGAACCCACGAACATAAGATCCTGAGGCGAGCAATTTATCCATAGACCCCTGTTATCGATTAGATCTTCTTAAAACTAAAATTACTCTTTTTGAAAAACATGGTGAAAGTTGTAATAAGGAAGCAGTTAAACTACGATTATAGAATTCAATATAAAATATTATTTGTGATAAAGGTATTAAGAAATAATTAAAATATAACACTTTTATTGAATATATCTGTAAAGATTAGTTAAAGTGGATATTGTCAATTCTACATATAAGATTAGATATAACATATAATTAAAAACACATTAAAATGTGAGTCATACCACACTACATTGAACAAGTAAACTTATAACACAATAAAATTAAATAACATGTTTACTTGTTCAATGTAGCGTAATCTGACTCACATTTTAATGTGTTTTTAATTATATGTTATATCTAAACTTATATGTAGAATTGACAATATCCACTTTAACTAATCTATACAGATATATTCAATAAAAGTGTTATATTTCACATAATTTTTTCTTAATATCTATCACAAATAATATTTTATATTGAATTCTATAATCATAGTAAAATTTCTCTCTCTCTCTCTCTCTCGCTATATATATATATATATATATATATATATATTTAGCACCGCATCTTAATGCCCGTTTTGCTTGTATGTACGCTTATAATGTACTAATTAGAATAATGGTTTTAGGGATTAAGAAGGCATATTTAGAAGAAGTGTATCTACATTTGTGTGGAGGGAGTGTGCACAAAACCATTTTGGAAAAATCATCTTCAGTACACCTGAAAGTTTCAAACCTCGATCTTCCAGTCATCGGCAGTTTAGTCGACTGCGACCATGCAGTCACCGAAGGTGTTTACTATACATTCATTTTGAATTATCAAGTTGGTTTCTAAAATTATGGTATAGGAAAAATACCATGACAACTTGTCCTTTTTAAACTCAACATTATTAAACTTGATAATAGAGATATTTCCGACCTTGTCCGAGGACGATAAAAGAGCTCCATATGAATAATTGTTCTTGATTTTACATTGTAGAAAAAATTATCTTTTTTTGGGAAGGGGGCATCATTTAGGAGAAAATGGAAAACTATTGGAATTTTAATGTTTAGAATAGTAAAAATAAAAAAACATGGGAAAAAATCTATAAACTGTCTTTTATTCACAGCTGTAATTCAACACTATCATTAACAATGCAAATACCTTCTAAAACGACTACTTGCAAAATATCACCATAACAAAATGACTGGCATACAATATTTCAAGCAGTCTAATTGATTTGATATCTCACAAGAATCCAAAGGAAATGTCTACTATTTAGTAGCAAGAGCAAACATTACTTGCTTCGAGTACAACCTGCATAAACATATTCTAGCTAGACATATTTGCCGCTTTATTTGAAACTTTCATAATTAGTTTTATCAGTTATACATTCACTTGTGGTCATGTTTAGTATTAATGGTACATTTTTGAAATACATAATGAAATTGTAATAAGGAAGCAGTATTAAACTTTCATTATAGAATTCAATATGAAATATTTAGTGTAATAAAGATCTTGAAAAAGAATTTTAGTGAAATTACAAAAAAGATTTATTCACATATGTCTATATAATTTAATTAAAATGAATAGTTGTTGATTGATACATATATGATTTAGGATATTAAAACACAATTAAAAATAACACATTAAAAATGTGAGTCAAGGTCACAATATAATAACAAGTATAAATATAACAGAATCACAATTGATTTAACATAATTAAACTATTTACATAATTGATATTAATGACTAGAAGAGTAATAATAGTTTGTAATATAATTAAAAGAATAATTGGGAAAGAATTATTAACCTTTATGAAAGTTGACAAAATGTTGAAATAAATGACATTAAATTGAATTCACTTTATTATCTGAATTCCTTTGTTCATTTACAGTCTTCGTAGAGACGGCCTTTAGAATGTTATATGTTTCGGTACATCTACAGCGCCATCATCAGACTAAATCAAAGAAAAATGGAACAGGTTATGGTGCAAGTAACTAGGTGTTGGCCAACAAGAAAACAAAGTGGAAAAATTGGGAAATGACTATTATTATTATTATTATTATTATTATTACCACCACATCTTACTACCCGTTCGGGTTATACACACTTACGCTAATGTGTAATGGCAGGGTGACTGTGAGATGAAATGAAGGACCTACAGTTTAACGTGGAATCCGAATCACGGTGGAGGCCTGGCATTCCCCCCATTCACAAGATGTCTTGTCAGAGGTGAAGGAGGGGTTTGGTAATCAGATAAATCTGTGCCGGGACCGAGGATTGAACCCCGGCCGCCAGCACAGAAGTCTGACACCTTACCCCTAGACAGCCAGGTCACCCACGAAATGACTATAAAAGTTAACTTGTGAAAGTGACTGATGAAAGAAAACACCACGTTTCAATAAACTTCAAAACTCAAATCTCAAAAGTCAAGGAAGACTTTAAAAGAGCAGAGAAGAAGCCGGCACAAGATGAGCTATAGCTATGAGAAATGATGTCCAACCACAAGGAGGAAATTCATAGACTTGAGAAAGAACACCAGAACAAGCTGAATGGCTCTGGGGCAGGTGGAGACACTGCACTCCTGGAACGAATCAAAATCCTTGAGGCAAAACTTGAACATATGGAAGAACCCCAGAGACTTCTTGAAAAGAAAAGAACATAGGTGGACAAACTTAGAGATCTTCTCAACCAAAGGACAGCAGAGCTAGAGCAGGTGGCCCCGACGACCCATCCAGGTTCAGTTGCCGAGTTTGTTCAAAAAGCTTCAACTGCCAAGGGTTACTAAACAGGCATATGTGGTCTCACAGTGATGTTAAGCACTACCTGTGCACCTTCTGTGGGAAGGGCTTCAACGATACATCTGACCTCAAGAATCACACCCGGACACACACAGGAGAACGGCCTTACAATTGTAACTTGGCGAGAAGGCTTTCACCCAACGTACCCATCTTGAGTTCCACTGCCTCAAGGTCCATAGTGTTGTACCAGTACGCTTGCAAGGAGCAAAGAACAAAGCTATCACTTCAAGTTCACAAACTCCAACTTTGCCAACATGCTGTTGCAGATGCGCTTATGAGGCACACCACAACACGATCTGACACACACACACGGCTTGGGCAGCTCAGACTTTTATATAAGATATGTGGGATTTTAAATATATATGATTCAGTGAATGTTGGTAAAACTTGTAACAAATATTGCTCTCAATGCTAAGATACCATTATTGAAAACAAGATTACCAGAGAAAATTATAAGGTGTTGGTTAATGGAATTATAATTATTTTTTTAAAGGTCGTGTGCATTTTGAGTGAGTTTTGTTACGATGTGTCACATATTATATCAGTTATAGTTTTCCTTACTTAATTGGGACTAAAAAACAAGAAAAATTGGAGGTTAATCGAAATTTGTAGAGCTTAAGTATATGACAGTAATGGTAGAGAGAAGAGCAATTTAATTTGTAAATTTAAAACAAATGCTAATTGGATTAGATGTAATTGAAAAAGACTGAGTGAGAAAGGTGCAAGTTTATATTTTATCTGAACTGGACAAAAGGTTTTTAAGGTAAACATTTCTCAAAAATAGGAAAATAAAGCGGATTTGTAAAATTGGGTAATTTGTGCAATCAGTAGCCGAACTTTTGGGTTTGGGTTGTGGATTTATTTGTAGTTATATTTCTAGGCAAGGGTGTTGTTACTACTATCTTTGTTCTATTCGTTGTAATATACAACTCTTTTTTTCAAGAATTTTAGTAGTCTTAAGTATATATAGTAATTGTAATTAGTACTTACATACATTGTAAACATCTCTTGATGGAAGATGGACATATTAAATGATTTGCTGTCTTTATTTAAAAAATATATTGGTTATCAATTTTGTTTGAAACACATAGTTAATATTGCTATGCCAAAATAAATTGGATAGTTAGATAAATGAAAAATTGCTTTACAGATACTTATTTGATTATTTTTTTTACCATGAATACATGAAAATTAAAGGCTTTAAAACTTCCAGATACTCAAAGGAACGTATCCTCACTGCAGTATTTCTTATGGGAAGGGCAGTTCAAAATTACTAAAATAAGCTTTAATTGGCTTTATATGCTATGTTTTAGTTCTGTTAAAAATAACTGAAGAAGGCTAAATTTTTAATTTTTAAGAATTTAATTTGTACTCAGAAAAAGGAAATATATCAATCTGAGAAATATTCAATTTGAAATCATATTTGGTGCTTTGCAACGCAATCATTTACTATCAATCTACATTAAAGATGATGAACTACTCAATTTGAAATAATCTTGGGCATTTTACAGTTGTGAATGTGTTGTATAGCTCAGATAGGCTAAGGTTAGCTTAACTATAACATGTCACAAACAATCATGTTTTTTAACTTTCACAAGTTAACTTTTATAGTCATTTCCCAATTTTTCCATTTTGTTTTCTTGTTGGCCAACACCTAGTTACTTGCACCATAACGTGTTGCATTTTTCTTTGATTTAGTCATATGATGGCGCCGTAGATGTGCCGAAACATGTAACATTCTCAAGGCTGTCTCTATGATGCCTGTAAATGAGCAAGTGAATTCAGATAAGAAATAAAATCAATAACTATTCATTATAATTAATCTATATAGACATATGTGAATAATTTTTTTTTGTAATTTCACTAAAATTCTTTTTCAATATCTTTATTACACTAAATATTTCATATTGAATTCTATAATGAAAGATTAATGGTACTATAAAAAAACATTTGTTACTCACTGAAATGGTACATCATCATATTTGGACTTAATGTGTAATCTCTATGCGACTATCCACAGGTTTAGATGAGTGGTTAGCATCACCGACGTTGATTTGGGAGGCCAAAGATTGATGCAGAGTGGTTCTCTAATATATGATTTATACATCATGCAATATTTTTTTTCTCTTAAGTGAATACTGATACATTTATTAAAGTTAAATTAGATCACACATTTTTTACTTAAGTTAGGGAATATAAACAAAAGGAAGAATGGCACACAACTGAATTCAATTAGCATTAAAAGGAGGATGGCCTTCTTCGGTGGTCGAATACCAGTCAAGTGTATACATGGCGGCTTTTCCTAAATTGTTTCTCATTCTGCTTCCATGCAAATGTGTGTATATTCTATACCTTACTCCCTACTAGAGCTGCATGTGTGGGGGTATGTTTATATATTCAGTGTATAGTCCTTGCTCTTTTATCCTTTCAATGTTAAATCATTTAAATTACTAAAATATAGACATATTTGTGTGCGTCTAAAAACAATTTTTGACTTGCCCAAACCCCCGCTTCACTTTTGAACCAAAGTCTGATGCATTTTTAGCTGAAAACCTTTGCTAAAATTAGATTTGGGCCATAAGATCAATACAAAATTGTGACATAACAAATGTCAAACATAATAGCCAAGAAATAATACAAAGAGTTTGACCAACATATTATGGCACTCTTGGCTACTGGTCAAATCTTTAAACACCGACAATTTGGTCAAGTTTGTGCCCTGCTTTCCCGATTCCCCACTTCTGTGCCAAACCGTTGTCCCAAATATGCAACATAGTGTGGTGTTTTATATCTGTGGATGCCACATGGACTCATATTAAATATTACAATTTTAGGACAAATTCACTATTATTAAATAACATTTAACAACTGTTCTGTTTATTAAACATAATAACATATCAATTTAGACTATTAGCTTGAAAAAGTTTTCCACGAAATTTATGGCATTAATTAAAAACGTATTACAGTAAACTTTTTGTGATTCCTTACATACATTTTTATTAGTGCCATATTAAGTCATTCCCGACTGATCGAATTATAAATAAAATTTAAAACTAAATATATATATATAAGAATATGAATCTTAAGTAAAATCTCTTCTTATGATGAATGATTTATACTTTGTTCTGGAGTTTTAATGTAACAAAATCTGAATTGACGAATTCGGTAATAATGCAGTTTTCTTTAAGGTGCAGCATAAGGCCGCGTGAGTAATTTTACAGTTTTTATAGTTTTTAACATTTTTTTTGCCAAAATAAAATAAAAAATATTTCTCCATTAGCAAAATAGAGTTTAGTTTTCTGCACTTGCTAATATTAACAGATCTTGAATATATGTAAACGGTGTACTGGAATTTTGTCAAAACTTTTTCTCTTCATTTCAAAAGTTTTGACAAAATTCCAGTACATCGTTACACAATTAAAAATAACACATTAAAAATGTGAGTCAAGGTCACAATATATTAACAAGTATAAATATAACAGAATCACAATTGATTTAACATAATTAATCTATTTACATAATTGATATTAATGACTATAAGAGTAATAATAGGTTGTAATATAATTAAAAGAATAATTAGGAAAAGATTATTAAACTTTATAAAAGTTGACTAAATGTTGAAATAAATGACATTAAATTGAATTCTATTTCTTATCTGAATTCACTTGCTCATTTACAGGCATCATAGAGACGGACTTTAGAATGTTACATGTTTCTGCATGTCTACGGCGCCATCATATGGCTAAATAAAAGAAAAATGCAACCCGTTATGGTGCAAGTAACTAGGTGTTGGCCAACAAGAAAACAAAGTGGAAAAATTGGGAAATGACTATAAAAGTTAACTTGTGAAAGTTAAAAAACATGATTGTTTGTGACATGTTATAGTTAAGCTAACCTTAGCCTATCTGAGCTATACAACACATTCACAACTGTAAAATGCCCAAGATTATTTCAAATTGAGTAGTTCATCATCTTTAATGTAGATTGATAGTAAATGATTGCGTTGCAAAGCACCAAATATGATTTCAAATTGAATATTTCTCAGATTGATATATTTCCTTTTTCTGAGTACAAATTAAATTCTTAAAAATTAAAAATTTAGCCTTCTTCAGTTATTTTTAACAGAACTAAAACATAGCATATAAAGCCAATTAAAGCTTATTTTAGTAATTTTGAACTGCCCTTCCCATAAGAAATACTGCAGTGAGGATACGTTCCTTTGAGTATCTGGAAGTTTTAAAGCCTTTAATTTTCATGTATTCATGGTAAAAAAAATAATCAAATAAGTATCTGTAAAGCAATTTTTCATTTATCTAACTATCCAATTTATTTTGGCATAGCAATATTAACTATGTGTTTCAAACAAAATTGATAACCAATATATTTTTTATAATAAAGACAGCAAATCATTTAATATGTCCATCTTCCATCAAGAGATGTTTACAATGTATGTAAGTACTAATTACAATTACTATATCACTTAAGACTACTATGAATCTTGAAAAAAAGAGGTCTCTTCTCTTTACCATTACTGGCATATACTAAAGCTCTACAAATTTCGATTACCCTCCCTTTTGTCTTGTTTTTTAGTCCCAATTAAGTAAGGAAAACTATAACTGATATAATATGCGACACATCGTAACAAAACTCACTCAAAATGCACACGAACTTTAAAAAAATAATTATAATACCATTAACCAACACCTTATAATTTTCTCTGATAATCTTGTTTTCAATAATGGTATAAAAAAGAATAATAATAAATAATTAGTTACAAGTTTTACCAACATTCACTGAATCATATATATTTAAAATCCCACATATCTTATATAAAAGTCTGTGAGCTGCCCAAGCCGTGTGTGCGTGTGTGTCAGATCGTGTTGTGGTGTGCCTCATAAGCGCACCTGCAACAGCATGTTGGCAAAGTTGGAGTTTGTGAACTTGAAGTGATATCTTTGTTCTTTGCTCCTTGTAAGCGTACTGGTACAACACTCTATGGACCTTGAGGCAGTGGAACTCAAGATGGGTACCTTGGGTGAAAGCCTTCTCGCCAAGTTACAATTGTAAGGCCGTTCTCCTGTGTGTGTCCGGGTGTGATTCTTGAGGTCAGATGTATCTATCGTTGAAGCCCTTCCCACAGAAGGTGCACAGGTAGTGCTTAACATCACTGTGAGACCACATATGCCTGTTTAGTAACCCTTGGCGGTTGAAGCTTTTTGAACAAACTCGGCAACTGAACCTGGATGGGTCGTCGGGGCCAGCTGACACCTCAGGCATCAGGTCCTTGACTTTCGAGTTTTGAAGTGTATTGAAGCGTGGTGTTTTCATCCAGTCAGGATCCTTCTCATTGTCGTCATCATCATCAAAGCTGTCTTGGGGCTTATCATCGTCTATGTCAAAATGATTGGATGTGTTGGAGATTTTCGTTTGATGTCTGGTACCAGGCTTGGCCTTGTTCTTAAATTTGTTATTTTGGTTGTGAGTGATATGCTTCACCTGCTCTAGCTCTGCTGTCCTTTGGTTGAGAAGATCTCTAAGTTTGTCCACCTCTGTTCTTTTCTTTTCAAGAAGTCGCTGGGGTTCTTCCATATGTTCAAGTTTTGCCTCAAGGATTTTGATTCGTTCCAGGAGTGTAGTGTCTCCACCTGCCCCAGAGCCATTCAGCTTGTTCTGGTGTTCTTTCTCAAGTCGATGAATTTCCCCCTTGTGGTTGGACATTATCTTTCTTAGCTCTAGCTCATCTTGTGCCGGCTTCTTCTCTGCTATTTGAAAATCTTCCTTGACTTTTGAGTTTTGATGTTTATTGAAACGTGGTGTTTTCATCCAGTCACTTTCACAAGTTAACTTTTATAGTCATTTCCCAATTTTCCACTTTGTTTTCTTGTTGGCCAACACTTAGTTACTTGCACCATAACCTGTTGCATTTTTCTTTGATTTAGTTTGATGATGGCGCCGTAGACGTGCCGAAACATATAAAATTCTAAAGGCCATCTCTACGATGCCTGTAAATGAGCAAGGGAATTCAGATAATAAATAGAATTCAATTTAATGTCATTTATTTCAACATTTTATCAACTTTCATAAAGTTTAATAATTCTTTCCTAATTATTCTTTTAATTATATTACAACCTATTATTACTCTTATAGTCATTAATATCAATTATGTAAATAGTTAAATTATGTTAAATCAATTGTGAATCTGTTATATTTATACTTGTTAATATATTGTGACCCTGACTCACATTTTAAATGTTTTATTTATAATTGTGTAACGGTGTACTGGAATTTTGTCAAAACTTTTGAAATCGAGAGAAAAAGTTTTGACAAAATTCCAGTACACCGTTTACATATATTCAAGATCTGTTGATATTAGCATGTGCAGAAAACTAAACTATGTCGTTACTGGAGAAATATTTAATTTATTTTGGCCAAAAAATGTCAATTCTATAAAAACTGTAAAAACACTTCCGCTCCCTTCTGCACCTTAAGGAACAACCATTACTGATTTGTCGAGTGGCAACAATAAGTAATGAGAAAAGATTTTTGTTTCACAGTGCAAGGCAGATTATGTTTGCATTGTGTGTTCCTACTACTCTTTCTTATAGGTACCTTTTCCCATTTATAGCTGGTAAATAAGAAAGCTTTTATCAAACACTACAGAGTTCCTCTACTCATAAAAATAACAATAGTTTACTTAAATAGCATGCATGATGTGGTTTAAATATTTATTAAGTTATATGTGTGCTGAAAATAAAATAAATATTTTTGTGATAACTTAAAATGTCATCTCAATTCATAATAAAAAAAAGTACATTTACTACAAAATCACTAATAAAATGATTATAGGCATCATTTGTAAAAAGGGTGTGTAAAGACAGCCAAAACTCTCACCATGTAGGCAAAGAATGATCAAGGGTATGAAAAACTTCTGGGTATCTTAGCAGGGTAATAGAAATTTGTCTCGTATAACCAAATGTCTCTAGTGTCAATCACATACCCAGATGCCATTGAAAAACTTGAAAACAAAACATTGCTGGTTTAATCAACTTTAAAAATATTATTAGTTAATGCCAAACCTACTTCAGTGGTTGCATGGTTCAAAGTGTCACTCTAAAATTGACTAGATTGCCAATGAGAGGGAGGTTGGAGGTTTTGAACCCCAGTAGGGTGTATTGGGGATTGTTTACCTAAACATTTTCCTCAATTCAAACTTCTTGAATACCCCAAATGGGTAGTAAGACACAGCGGATGAAAAAAGCTAGCGTCAAAATATTTCCTTTAAACCTCCTCTGTGGCCTTAAGGTCAGAGTTCCTGGCTAAAGATTCGGAAGTCTCGGGTTCGATCCCCGGTAATACCAAATTTTTCGGTGAAGCAGTGGGTTTGTAAAGGTATTAACCCTGCCTCGTGAGGACAAATGAGGAGCTACTTGAATAAAAGAGTGGCGGCTATGGTCTAGGAAACTTGAGATTAATGGCTTAAAGGTTTGCTAAATCAACCACATGACACCCCGTATCACCAAATCTTGACACTATCTTCACAAACATGTGGTGGCCGCTCGGTCAGTCAGTATATTTCGTACGTAGTTGTTCTATTAATCTTTTCGCTCTTGCAAGTGAAACAACTAATAGCCTCAATGTATAGTATAGAATAGTAATAATAATAATGGATAAACTGGAGTAAATTTCTTAATGGGTTACTTGACATCAAATCAGCACACTCTTTTAGTTGTGAATAGCACTACCAAGTGTATAAAATTAGGAGAGAAGGGAACATGCATTTTCGAATCTGGATAGAGCCCAAGTTGGTGAATTAAGTCAAAAGTTACAGGATTTGAAATACGGGAAATTTTTAATGCATTAATTTTAGAGTGAAATCTTAGGCAAATCTTTGGAAATAAAATATTAGTAGTCAAGCTTGTGCTTGTCTTGTAGATCGAGAAGAAAACTTTTTTGATGTGCTTTTTTTTCTAACGCATTTTTAAGAGCAATATTAACAAGATAAACTGAGTTTTATTATATCATTTTTAATAATTAATCATGAGAAAATTCTATCTTTATAGACTAACAGTTTAAGGAGTTTGTAGATATAGAAAACCCAGATAATACAATTTTTGTTAAGAGCAAAATAGGTAGGGCCTTTTAGAAAATAAAAAATATATATCTTTTGCAGTCAGCATATGAACAAAATTTAAGTAGTTTAGATCAGATAGTTTTATCAGTTACCACCTTTATACCTTGTTTTTACTATAGTTGTGTACAGATCGATATTAAGAAGTCATGTCTTTGATCCCTTAAACTTATTGATGTCAAATAGTGATTTACTTATTTAATTTCCAACAAAATTATGAAATTAGTAGTACTATTTTCTGAGCACACATGATTATCCATACCAGTAACACTTTGAAATGAAGATAATTTATATCGCCTATATTTACTCGAATAATGTAAATTTATACAAAGTAAATAATTAATATTGAAAACCACACCATGCCTTAACCAACAATACATAAAAAAATTAAATTTACTTAATGTAAAAGTCACATTAACATCCTAATAAACAACACTATTAAAAACCTATTGAAAACATTCACAAAAAATAATATTATAAATCAATCAGGCAATACATTTTTTATATTAAAAAAACAGAATGAAATTAAATTCATCTTAATATGCATGCCATTTGTAATTAGTAACAAAATATAATAACAGTGAGCTGTTTAGAGCTGCCCAAAACAATGAAGAAAACATAAGTAATTTATCTACACTTATATAATAACTAAATCAGTCTAGTATTTACAATAAATAGCTCAGTCAATTAGTACAAGATGATGTTGACACAAAACTGTCATGGGAGCACTCAAGATTACACAACTACTTTTTGTATGCAATATCTTGAGGGGCCATCCTTAAACCACATGAGGGTTTGGGGGAGGAGGAGGAGGAGGGAGTCAATATTTTCTTACAAAGGGAGAGGAGTGGGGGTTATAAAAAACCTTACCTAAAATAGATCCTAACAGTTTTTATGGGGAGACAAAAAAAAATTGACAGATTTTTTAAAATGTTAATCAAAAAATTTTAATTTTATTTAATTTACTTATTGGAAATAAAGTATTTTAAAACTTCATATAATTCGCTTTGTTAACAATCTTCATGTCTACAAATTACTAAACAATAAAAATAATCTAATTTACCATAGCGTAAAAAAATTACACAGGATCCCTTACATGAAAGAAAGGGTGGTCAAAAATCAAGAAAGCCTTTTGTGATTTAAGGATGGCGCCTAAGAGCTTGATTACATCCTATATTGGCCAATTTTACTAACTTGAAAACATAGGTATGTCTGATACACTTTTTAGTAAATGATTGTACAATTTTTTTAAATCCAAATACTTGAGAAAAATAAATATTAATAATTATTCAGGTGACTAAACCTCAAATATATTTTGAATGCTCAGTAATTTCTTTTATTAATCTGGTAAAATGAATTCATTGTTTTTATTCAAAGACTTGAGGATAGTTAAGTATTTAAAGTAAATATTACTTTAAAAATTTACTTCATTAAATTAACCAAAAAAAGGTCATCTAAGACATTGTATTTGTAAATTTTGAAAAATTACACCTGTAAATGAGAATCCAACCTAAGACATTTGACTTAGCGTATCATATGTAGCTTATGATTTCCATGCGTCCATGGCAGACTTTGCCTTAAAATATGAGTGAATAATGACAATGATTAAAGTATGAATTCTAGATAGCTTAGTGGTAGAGCATTGATATGCCAAACCAAGGATCTTATAGTTCAATTCCAGTCATTTTTCAAAAATTTACGATAATTATATTTAATGTGGTTGTATAAGATTTTGTACAAAAAATTGTGTTGTGTACTAAAAAGGGATGCAGTGTCCCCCATTTAAAATTTCAAGCTAATCCTCATTTTTATACCTTAGTACACACTCAAAAATAAAATTATGAAGAAATCATGATGAATATAAAAATATTAGAGAAAAAGTGGCTACCTGCCTCTATAATATAATTATAATTTTTATATGAGTTTAATGACAGTTTCTTGTAGATGGAAATTGACTATACCTCTGTAAGCAAAAAACACACTTTTCAATATTTTATACAGTTATTGAATATATGTTTGATGATATTTTTGATCACTATTAATACCAATATAGTATGTTTAAATAAAAAAATTGTCAAATTTATAGTTTGTAACTCTTTGACTGAGCTAATGCGCCAGTAATTCACTACCAATATGTTAATATTTGGGGACACATGTTTAATAATGTCACAAATGTAATAGAAACTGCCCTTCACAAATTAAGATTATGTTCTGAGTGAATGTTCAACAGCTTTAATAATATAGGAGAGGTCAATTTAGTGTAAAATAAAGAAAATATTCCTTCCACAAAATTGGGGTATTGTTTTCAACTCGAAACCATTTAAAATTCAATTTGGATAACAAAATGCAGCATTCAATTTCTTCCGAGTTTTAATTTAAATCCTTATGATTTCATAGTGGGGATGAGAAAAAAGGTCCAAGACAGTGTTTTTACAGTTTTTATAGCAAAACATTTTCTTTGGGCAAAATAAATCAAGTATTTTCCCGGTAGAAATATAAATAGTTTAAATTTATAGATTTAATAATATCAACAGTTGTTGAATGTCATAAGCATACCGGCATTAGATGAGAAACTTATTACATAAAAGACAAAGTTGTCATTACATTCCAGGACTCACCTTGACAAATATTCATTTTTCATTTCTTTTTATTTGATTAATTTAATCAACACTTTCTGAACCGACTGATAGTATATAAGTATTGCAATGATACAAACTTAAATCTAAAATAAACACAACATCCAGCCCCCAGCAGTTAATTCATCACTGTGAAAGAGGAAACCCACATTTAATACATTTTTCAGCCATACCGAGAATCAAACTCGTGGACCTTTAGCTCAGTAAAGAGACACACTACCTAATAAGATAAAGTGTTGGACAAACAAATATTCAAAAAAGTGTTGATATCACCATGTGAAGAAAATTAAAATCAATTTTTTTTTTGTGAAAGAATATTTGATACGTTCTGACCAATAAAATGTTTTGGCATAAAAAATTGCAAAAATACTGCCCTTAACTAGTGTTTCCTACACTCCCACCTAGAATCACTCAAATTCTTTTATTTTCAGAGATATTTTCTAATGCACTTCCCCTAATCCAAATATTTAGGTATATTGTTTCATCTAATAAGCATAATCAAGTAGAAATCATTTATATAGTGTGACCTCAAAACCATGACATTAAGTCTTTAATGCTATTAAAACACAACTATGTCCAGTTGAGGGGGGGAAATATTTATATATATATATGATAATTCTTAAAGCGACAGAGGAGTGATAGTCTGGTGATATATTGATTTTTATATTAAGTACATACTATTCAATCATTAACTCACAAATAAAATCCCTTTTTCCCATCATGGTATTTTGTGACCCATGCAATATTTCAAATGATATACCAATATATCTAACCAACACTATCGTCTTTTTATAATTCTGCCATATAAAAGTTTAATATTACACATTTACATCAAGCAGTTTAAAATTGTTTAGCAATGTTTCTAATAATAATAATTTATAACTGTCCCCAATATTTCATTTTGTATATTCTGTTTTGTTAAATTATCATCTAAGCAATCATGACTTGTTTTTAGTTTTACAACAAATGAGCATCATAGTTCAATGTGGTGGTAGGTTTTATCTAAAAGGATGATTGCACCCGCTGTTCCACAGGGTGGCAAACAATGTCAGCAAAAAATGATAGTTTTTCACAAAAAGCAATTACACAAGAGTCTTTCACTTGCAAATATTTCACTACTAGTCTCAGTCACTTAGGCCATGGGAACGCTTGTCCCACTGAATGAGCTTGATCAACACTTATCCTTGTAACAAGATGATTGTGCAAAAAAAATATTTGACGTCTATGCGTGATGTAGCAGCAAATAAAGATAGGATTCCCAATGTTGATATATTTAGGTTTTATTTGGAGTTTTATAGATATAACATTTAAACACAAACCCTAAATTGTTAAATAATTCTAAAAATAGTTTTATATCGTCAGATTTTAAAAAAAATCTTGAAGTAGTTTTTTGTAAAGAGATTTTTTTAAATTTTCTTTAACTCCGACTATTTGGTTTACTCATTAAAATGGTCAGTAGAAATCTTCCTGCTAGAATGTAGAATGAATAAAAAACAAGAACAAATGTATTTAAATTTTTTTTTTCTTTTGACACCGCGTCTTACTACCCCTTTGGGTTATACGCCTATGTTCTGATTACACTATTAGCTTAGGGATGTGGATGGTTTAATGGAGGGAGTTCAGCCACATTAACATTGAAGGAGAGTGGAAAATCATTTAGGGAAAACCGCTCAGTGCACCCAACCGGGATCAAACCTCAATCTCCCTGTCTTCGGCAGTCTAGTCCAACAAGAGAGTAATGCGTTAAACCACACCGTTAATGAAGTGAGTATATTTTGAAACTAAAATCAAGAATGTCCAGGCACAAATAGTAGAGCGAGTGTTTATACTTGTCAGTGAAAGAGAGGAAGTGTTATCAGCTGCTAAATGAGAGGCCTCACAGGGTGAATTATTCATTCATTTCTTTTAGTATTTTGTGCAGTGGCATAGAGTACAAAGTATGTCAAGTTAAGATACAATATGCTTTGAAAATAATTTAGAGTTCATCAAGTCGGCAACATCCTTTGAATAAATAAAATCTTAATCATATTTTAATAAGTATGTTTAACACCAAGGCTAAGTTTTTTGTACTCTGCGCCTTCCCAGCCGTTCAGGCTATCTGAATATTTACAATGATGTGATTATGAATGAGGAAAATAGAATTTAGAGGAAATGTACACCTATATTTGCATTTTGGAATATCCACCCTCAGTACATTCGGCAGCGATTCAAACTCCAATCCATTGGCAAACTAGAAAAGCTTTACATTTAGTTGGCATTCCCATTGATGCAGGCGGCAATAAATTAAATCTATTGTACTTGTTAAAAATAAAATAGGGGGCAAGAATTGATCAGCTTTAAGCTAACAATAAATGCTCTCGTTAAATATTATTTTACATGCTCTGTTTTAATCACCCATTGTGGAAAAGGGGCAGCAGCTCTCCCATTAAATACAAGAACCACCAGTCCATGTCAAACATAAAAAGTGACAGGACACTCTTCTCCATAAAAAACAAACATACTATCACATGATATTATTTACAATTAACAACCTACATTCATCCAACTTTTCCAAGGGAAAAAATATAAGCCAAGAAAACTGATGTCCTAAAAGTAAATTAAAAGGAAAACCATAAATTTTATATAAATCAGTGACAAGAATACTAATTTAATATTATTTTATATGGAGCCAAGGTTTTAAACAGGCATGTTAAACTTGATACTTTAGCCATAATTTAGTGTGACCCTCAGACCTTTTCTGAATTCGCATAAATGTGGTCTGATTTATCTTATTTTAAACATTGTAGAAATAAATACAACATTGAAGATTATATCATCGATCATTATTTTGGAAATTTTAGCGAAGGAAGTTGGTGTGCCTGATTTTTACTTTTTTTACTCACTAGAAATAGATTTTCAAAAATTGTTAAATTGGCAGATCAAATAATATGTACAGTGTTTGACAACAAATTAATGTGTCAATAGTTGTTTTCTATTGTTAAAAGAAATAAACACTCCGAAAGATCACAAATAATTACAGACATGCACTTGTTATCAAATTTTGAAAGTGAACTCAATTTAAGATTTAAATTATAATCATACCCTTACTTCAAAAATCTTGTAAGGATAGAGAGTATTTTAGTGTTTTTTTTGTAGTTATAGGGTATTTTAATCACAATTGTTTTACTTAAAGATGGTGATATTACAGTTTTTGAAATGCGGACTTCTCTGTATTTTCAATTTGGCACGTTTGATCTAATGAGTTTGACACACCTATCATACAATATAGCGTGTAATATTTCAAGTAAAACAGCTTTTAGTTCAGGGGCATTAGTGTTATTACTTTTTTTTGTCACCATGTCTCACTAATCAATTTGGATTATATGTATATGAACACGTTATGCTGATATGTTAAGGATGAGGATTGTTGAATTTAGTAAAAGTGTATCTACATCTGTGTAGTGGTAGAGTGATAAAACATTTAGGAAAAACTACCCTCACTAAGTACATCCAACCAATATCAAAACCCCAACAATCTCACGATTCAAACAAGGCTCCATATAAAAAGAAAAAAAAATCAACAAACTAGACATAAAACTTGTATGATCAATTTTAACAACCATTTATTCAAAATTCATCTAGTAAACAAATTATATTTGAAAAAACAACATTTTAATACACATACTAATTTAATCTTAAGCAGGAACACACACTAGTAATTGACTACAACTTGAGTTATTTCCAAAGCTTGAAATTAGAATGAAAACATAAAACTATTGTGAATAATTAATAGTTTTAGGAGTGTACAAAGAGTATACTATCTCAATATTAAAGTGAAGTGAAGCGGAACTTTAAAAATAGGAAGAAAGATCATAAGTACAGTAGGGCCCCGCATTACGGTGTTACGCTAACACAGCAATTATCTACTACACATTTCCACTATGTTCAGCACTTGTCTCACTCTTTCAGCATGATGAATTCAGTGAATGGCTTTAGCCAACATTTTATATCAGTAATTCAGGGCAGTGTGCTTACAGTAGTGATGGGCGATATCAAATGATCATTTGATTGTTTTCAATCATTTTCATGTGACTATTTTTTAATCATCTCTTGGCCTACTTCTACTGTGCACTTTATGTGTGATAGTATAAACATGTTATTAGGATTTTATATGCATGTTAACGTTAAAAGAGGCTGTTCCGCTTTACAGTGGGGGCCCTGCTGTAGACTTATTAGCCGTTTTGTAAACTTTTACTCATTCTAATTATAAAGGTAACCAAATATAAGGATAGGCGTATCATATAAATAAGAATTTACAAAATGTATGTTGCCTAACACTTGCATTTTACTTTATAAAGCCTTAGGAATGGCAAGAAGGCAGTGTCCAACTTTTTAAAGAGATGGACCAAATATGCAATAGTTTGTTGTTGGTCAATGTAATTGACTAAATAGAACACTCCATTTTGGAAACGAGTCAACTCCTAACACTAGTGTACGATTAGAATTTTTACCAAGATTTTAGTTTAGACTGACTATAATTGCCGAGACAAAAACGGGACTGGGATGTCTATTTATAAAGACTAAGACAAAAAAAAAGTGTTATTAGGTACCTACATTTTTTTAGGTCCATGTAGAGGGTGAATACATTTTATCATGGTCATACTGTGAATATTCTTCAGACAAACTTACTTTACGCAACAAATTTTGGTCTTTCAATAACTTGTCATAAAATTTATCACACTCCATGTTAAAATTTTGTTTACACAAGGCTACACAACATCCGAGACATGCAAGTGTTTCCAACACATTTTTTCCCCCTGAATTATTCATTGACTTTAAAGTTAAAATATTTATTAATATGGGCAACTGTCAATCTCAATTAATACACCTCAGCCAAAGCTTATAAGAATGACTGGTACATACAATAGCAGCCATTGAGGGAAATTTATTTTAAGTTATAATTGACCAATATTTAAAAATATTTATATAAAAAAAGTTTAAAATTGCATTTTTGACTAAAATGATAGAAGGCCCGGGACTGCAGCAAAAAATCGATAATGTCCCATTCAAAATGAGACGTATGGTCAGTCCATTTCAATTTGTCTCAGAACCTTTATAATATGTAAATAAAATTTAGATATCAATGTCAAAGAAATAAGTTAACTTTAGACTTTAATTTTCAACGCTTTGCAAACTCCAAATAAATTTCATTTGCTTTGGCTAATATACCCATAATGAAATATTGTAACACAATGAACATTTTGCAATTAAAAGCCAGAATTAAACCAATAGAAATAAATCATAATGCAATTAAACTGATAGAAATAAATCATATTTCAACTAAAAACCAGAGTTAAATCGATAGAAGTTATATTGCAATTAAATTGATAGAAAAAATCATATTGCAATTAAAAGTATGACAGACAGTGTTGACCACAAGGTCCAACACTTAATTTGGAAAGCCAAAGTTTGATCCTGTGAAGAAACAAGGAGGTAGATTTTTCTATAAAATAGTTTTTTTAACTTCCTCCTAATTACAGTGCTGACCCACTTGCCATCTTGCCATACCAATTATTTACAATACATTATGCCATCAAATAGCCTTGTGATAAAATGTATAATAAATTAAGAATAATTAATGAAAACTTATATTTAAATTTCATGAATGTGTAATTTTTGTGTATCTATTGTACACTGAGCTGATATAATATAAGTAAATTAACAGCTATAAACATTTATTCTATTCACAGTTTTGTGATTTCAACATTTATATATATATATATTTTAATTTGACAATAGTTTTCATATTATGCATATATAACAAACTTTGATTAAATTGTTATGATATATCCTAGTTGAGTGTTATTTTCGAGCCCTGGAAGCCTATCAATATTTTAGACAGAGGGCATATTCCTCATTTATAGAAGCTCTTGGTGAGAGGGTGAGGTGAGTTAAGTGTTTATAGCACCTAATCTTTAAGTCATTACACAGCCAACAAAACATAGTAGCATTATAAAAGTACTTCGACATACTTTCAAAATTTCATATAATGGAGAATAAATACTGTCCTCCACCTCCCGAACATCACAAGACGATAACAATAGTAAAAGTATATTAAAAACATATTTAGATACATGATAAAATATATGTCAAATTGACAATAAAATTGTTAAAAATAACACTCAATGAATTAAAAGAATTTTTTTGGCAGTAGTAAAATATGCATCGGCATCTCATAAGAACTGGACAATGTTTACCTCAAAACCGGCAGTTCAATTGTACACATAATTTTTAAATCGCTTTTTAATTATTGAATCCTGAGGGGTAAAGAGTATATTTGTTTCTCTGAGGTTCAGTAGCTGATACTGAAGTTATTGGCAAAAATAAATAAATGAAACAACCCCACTTTATATTTCACTCCAATTCAAGACATTTAAAATAGAAATATTATTTTCTAAATAGCAAAAAGATTAAAATAATGTTGTCAAAATCCTCCAAGTTTCTACTGTTTTTCAAATATTATATATGTGCTCAATCTGATCAACGTATTAGAAATAAAAATAAACAGATAACTCAATTTAGCTAGACAAAAAGATGTTTTTACTGTAAAAAATAGAAATGTATATATACAAAAAGGAGTATCCCCTAATTTTTGTGTTGCTACAGTCCAAAATAAAACACTACAAATAATATGCAGGTCGCTGTTGCTATCTCTCTATTCCATCACACTACAGTTTGTGGATTATTGGTAACTTCCTGAGGACTTCTTATCAAAGTGTCACTTTCAAACACTCAATATCTTGCTTCCTGTGATGTGATAAAATTCTTTTATTGTCATATCCAACCCATTAGAACATTAAAATAAGCACATGGTCCATCCAAATTTATTATAATGTCCTTTACTATATACTATATACTTATATGGATTTCGTGATGTTGTGAAATAACCGCTTCCCCCACCAAGATTCCAGATCAAAAGGTTTAAAATCTGAAATAATAATATTAATATTAGCAAAAAGTAATTCTTCATATTATTAATTTAAAAGCTTTAGTACTAGTTCAGATTATCAGTAATGAACCAGTAAACAGAATGAGGGTGGATTTTAAAATAATATACAACACCATTTGCCATTAAAGGGAATTGATAATCACCATCATGGAACCAGGTTGAGATTATAGCATGACCTTTCAAGTCAATACCAAGAACAATAGCAAGGCATATAAACATGTTGGTTACAATTGTTCATAAAATAAAAATAAATAGAAGGAGTAATGGTTTTTATCTGGGTAGACAAAATTGTCACCTGTAATATAATTGAGTTTTTAACTAACGTGAAATTGTTTGTTTGTTTTTATAAACCCAAAATTTTACAAAACTTTATTTGTAAGAATACTAGTACCATAAGACTGTTTCTCATTTTCAAGAGTTTTAAGAAGCAAAATTTAAACTTTAGTATTTCTAGTATGTTGTTGATAATAAAAAGTTATCCAAATAATGATTATATGTGCTCTGACTGTTCCTAAGGTTTTATGTTTTACTAAAACATCTTATAGGGTCCTCGAAAAAGTTGTTTGGGATTCTATAATTAAATATTTGCAGAAATGTTTGACCAATTGAGGCGATTTTTGTTGTAATCAGTGTGGCAACACTTTCTTTTGTGTATGTATGTATAAATATATATAAATTAATTAAGATTAATTTATCACCCTGTCTTACTATCAAATTGGGTCATAATAAGCATATGTATCCACTATTTATGATATTGTGCTAGGGATGAGAAAAATTGAATTTTAAAGTAAGTGTAAATTATAGCCACACCTGCGTGGATAGAGTGGAAAACTCTGTATGAAAAACCACCATTAGTACTAATCTACTGTAAGAGTGACACCTTAGACCACTGAAGCAGGTTCCTGTGATTTCTATTCAATTAATGCAATTTTTCTATATGATTCAATTATTGCCAGAGATATTTTACTATGAAATCTCAAACTGTTGCTTTGCAGAGTAAATGCAGTATACACAAACCTATTTAAATTCTATTATTATCATTATTTTAAATGTCAATGGTGATATAAATTTAGATATACAAACAAAATATTATTAGATTATCATTTTCTACGAGTTTTAGAGTGAAATTACTTACTTGTATTTATAAAATCTTAAAATATATTTTCAATGAATATGTCAAACCATGAAAAAAAAAAATGAGGTCACATATATGAAAATAAAGCCAAAAGTCTACTTCTCTAACAAGATATAAAAAGATCAAATCTTAAAATCTTAATTATTATTATTATTAGCACCGCGTCTTACTACCCGTTCGGTTTATACGCACTTACGCTAATGTGTAATGGTAGGGTGATTGTGAGATGAAATGAAGGACCTACAGTTTAACGTGGAATCCGAACCACGGTGGAGGCCTGGCATTCCTCACATTCACAAGATGTCTTGTCAGAGGTGAAGGAAGGGTTTGGTAATCAGATAAATCTTTGCCGGGACCGAGGATTGAACCCCGGCCGCCAGCATAGAAGTCTGACACCTTACCCCTAGACCGCCAGGTCACCTTAAACTCTTAATAAATGTGGTTTAAGATAAATTTGTTAAAGTGAAATCTAAACTTTTCATAAACGGATCTTAAATGTCAGAAATAAACAATTCGGAGATAATTATTGAAACATGATCAGTATGAACAGAGGTAGGTTGAGCTGTCCTGAAAAACATTAAGTTTATTAGAATATAATTTACTACATTGGTTAGGATATGTTAGTTTCTTGACTTAAGGAAAATTATATAGAACTATATCTGGAATATTACAAATATTTAGGACTAATTTCATATTAACTATTTGCCTATTCTACTGCCCAGAACAAATTTAGATTTTGATAGATCTAAGTTTATATTCCTGTCTTATTTTTTTAATCTCAAGATAAATTATATACCGGTTTCTTTACCGCATTCTATCTTGACCGCAAAAAGGAAGTAGAAACAAAATAAATGGAACAATGCACTACACAAACTCTCTCTTTCTCTTAAAATAAATACATTTACTAAAATTGGTAAGATTAGTATGAAATAATATACATCGTTACAGAAGCATGTATCAGAGAGCATAAAACACACACACACATATATATATATATATGCTTATAGCTTGGAAACTATTGGTTTTATGAAAATATATTTCAAATAAGATTTTTATTTTTAATAGTACTACAACTTTTCAATGATAAGTTATTTCATATCACAAATAGTTATGAAGATGTGATCAAAATTAAAAATCTCTCAAGGTAATTCTTATGAGAAAATTAATATTACCATTTCGTTTGTAATTTTAATCAGTGCCTGGATACAAAAATGACTCAAAATCGTTAGAACAGATTTTGAGCGAATTGATTTTTTCACTTCTTGACCATCAGTTAATTTTAGGATTAGATATCTAATTCCAAAAACTCCTAGGGGGAACCTTATGGAAACGCTAAATATCAAGTTTTAGACAGACAGGTTAAATGATTCCGGCTCTAGGCCGGGGTACAGACAGATAGCATCATAAAAACAACTTTTTTGGTTTAAGGGGTCAGGAAGTTTCGACATTTGTCAAAATCTTCAACTTAATTTTTTTTTCACAATGCTTCTCTCTATGAGGGGTCAAGAGAAACTAAAAGTAAGGTTAGTGTTCGAAAAGATTGAAAAGATGAATACAAAATACATGTATTATCAACTTAACATATACCCATGTCAACTCTTTAATAATTCAACATGTTGACAAATAGGTTACGGTTTTGAATATATTACCTTTCAAGTGACTGCTTGGTTCTCCCGCGTTGTAGTACACAATATTTGGGTGTGAACCTTTAGAACAAACACTAGTGTTAGAAATTATACTTAAGATAAAATGGTAATATACAACATACCATCATACATACTTTCTTTATAGTCTATTATATTTTAATTCTTGTGTACCATAGATTGATGTGTGATGATTAGGATCAATCCTAATAGTGGATTAAATTCAATTAAAATGTGAAAAATTAGAGCGTGGACAAGTGAATAAGACACAGGAGTTTTGGCTCTGCTTACTAATGCTCTATTGCTGAGTTATCCGGGTTTGTACCATATATCGATGTCATGAAAAGCCTAAGGTTCAGTTCCTGTACACAGGGTGTTATTTTTAACTAAATTTAATTAGTATATTATAGTTTGGAACAAAATTTAAAAAAAGAAGCTATTAATACTCATAATTTTTCCCATTTTGATAAAAATATGAAACAACTCTTCACGATATAAATTTTGAACAAAAGTGTTAAGCTATTTAAGTAGTTATTATTATTATTACCACGTCTTACTACCCGTTTGGGTTATACACACTTACGCTAATGTGTAATGGTAGGGTGATTGTGAGATGAAATGGAGGACCTACAGTTTAACGTGGAATCCGAACCACGGTGGAGACCTGGCATTCCCCACATTCACAAGATGTCTTGTCAGAGGTGAAGGAAGGGTTTGGTAATCAGATAAATCTATGCCGGGACCGAGGATTGAACTTTAAGTAGTTAAAATGCTCAAAAATCATTTATTATCTAGTAAACTAAGTACAATTAATATTCGAGCTAAAATCAAGATTAGTCCCAGAGGTATGACCATCATCTTAATATAAAGTTAAAATGAAATCAATCAAATAATTTCAGCTGTAGCCTCAGTTATAGAGAGAGAACACTTTTTGAGTTCAAGGACACACAAAAACAAAGATTCATGATTATCAAGGAATTAATTTTCACAATAACTCTAATTTTTATAAATTAGAAAGTAGATTTTTGAGGCAAAAATAGTTCAATTTATTTAGTCATTTACAACCTATTTAATACAAAAAGGGTTAGATCACTTCTTCTCAACAAGTTAGTTTATAACTACACCACTGCATTTAAAGTATATTCCAGAGTTAATTCACACTCACATACAAATTATATTACATTAAACTAAATTAATTTGATCTAAATTAGCAATACTATTTACTTGTGAAAGCTTATCTTACTACTAGAATGCCTTGAGACATTGCAGACATTCTGAAATATTTTTAAAAAATTTGCATCGTTTTGAGACGTGATTGTTATTTCAAAATATGGTTTATGTCAAAATGGAGGAACGTATCAGCATGTCTATATAGCATTATCAAAAGTGTAAAATTTTAAGTTTTATAATTTTAAAAAGGTCATGATAAAGTTAAATTAACTCATGTTCTACAATGTTTCATGTGAAATATCAATATAAAGTTTGATGAAGATTGTACTAAGGATATTTAGGCTCCCGAAAATATATCCTTGAGGTAGGTGATACAACTAACCTTTATAGTGTAGGGTCAACAGCAATTTAAGAGCTTAATGAATTTGTTTGTTTGTAAAACATAAAAAAAAGCTTAGCAAAACAAAGTTCACGAGGAAATGTTCATGAAGGTGAGTATTTTTTTTATGTAATACTAAAGAATAAACAAAGGCAGAGTTTAAAAAAAATTGAATTTTATTAGTTGATATTTTTAAATTGGTTCGAGCAAAACCAATGTAAATAATTTTTCTTCTGTCCGTGCTGTATCATATTTTTCTACTGTACTGTAGTTTTTAAGGTTTATTAGCAGCTGAGACATTTGACACTTTGAGGAGTACAATTCAATCATGCTTATTAGTATACACTTAAAGTTTATGACGAGGGTTTAGAAAAAAACCTCTGAATGCCCTCATAAGTAGTAGACAATTCCTTATTATTGCTGCATCACACCTTTATCTCTAAAAAAGAAAAGGCCCAGTTTTGTGGGAAAAATTCCTATAGTACTGGTCAGTACCATCAGAGAAACTTTGTCGTAGGTTCAAATCTTTGAGGATTTTTGCTACCCGGGTCTTCACATGAACGTAGAAGAGTTACAAGTGATTCCTGATGTAACTTAAATGTAACCCAAGGTGCTAATAGTGAATCACCTTTAGTTTGTGTCAATCGCTTAGAAAATAAAAAAAAACTTGGTAAAAAATTGTACAACTATATGGCAGCAAATATTTTTTCAGGTTATTTATTTGAGGCATTTGAAAGCTTAGCACACGTGAACGTGAAACATTTCTAATGGATGATGGCCAAATAAGATACTGTTTGTTAAGTTGGGAAAGGGCCAACACACATTACTTGTAAAGTGAAAATAGCCGATAGCTTGAAATAAGAAACATAAAATTAAACACATCACAAACAAAATATGAATTCACACTTAATATAATCATGTTGAAAAATGTCACTTGATACTAGAACTGAACCTTGGTAGTATTTGTGAATTCCCTTAAAATAATCCTTTCTTAATCATGTGACCGCAGATTAGTTGGTGTAATCTGCGAAGAGCCCTAATGGGCTGTACAGCAAGTAACATTATGTATGTATTTCCATGTGGGGGAAGATTAATATGAGTAATGAAGACTTCTTTTGTATGATACAAGATTGTCACAAACTATTAAGGTTCATTCTGTAAACTTAGATATATGACGTGTGTTTCTGATTTATATTAAGTAGTTGATGATCTTCCATGGCCTTCACATACTGGATGACTTAATCTAGGTTTTATGTGTGACCCATGGGTATGTGTGAGCAGCTGTAAAACATAAAAAAATGTTAATTTCGGTGTATTGCATAAGTTACCTATATGATAAAAAAATTAAAAAACTCACCTTCCGAATTTCCTTCAATAGGTTCCTGCTCATATTCTTTGCAAACCTGTTCCCATGCTGAAAACATGTCCACAGTCAATTCGATTGTTTCACATAAAGCATTATACAAATATTAATATTTCTAATTATGAGATGTAAAGGGACTTGAGGCAGTTTAGAAGTATATTAGGGGAGAATAGGAGTGGGGGTTGAAGGGGAGAATAGCTCCTCCCTGGGAATAATTTACTCTAGCACCACGTCTTACTACCGGTTTGGGTTATATGCAGAGCCTATGTATTAATTATGCTAATGAATTAAAGAGTAAGGTTAAATTTCTAAGAAGTGTGTGGGGAGAGTGAAAAATCACCCTCATTAGACTACACCCGGCCAGGATTCAAATCTTGATTTCTCCATCATCGATAGTGTAATCTACTGCGAGAGCGATGCCTTAGACCATGTGGCCAATGAAGTGGATCTGGAAAGAACTACCCTTCCCCCACTTTCCTACTAGATTTATTTAATTTCCCTCTGATATTCTCAAATATGAAGCTGAAAGATGTACTTAAATCAAACTCCAAATAACTTCAAGAGGCATTCAATTTTCCAAAATTGACCAGGTAAGGACCACTCCAAATAGTTCTTCAAATATTTTCCAAGCAAAGCTTACCTTAAGTAGCCTCTTATTTAGAGTATCTAATTAAAAAAAAAATCCATGTGAGGACCACTCCAATAACTTTTGAAACATCAAATTTAAAAAAATATTATCTGGGGAAGACTATTTCAAATAGCTTATAGAGGTGTAAATATAAAAAGTAAGGAACACTAACCACTCTAGGGGTAGCAGCTCACTGAGTCAAGGGGAATCAAGAATCACATTTCTGCTAAGAAAATAATAAGTGTGCACCATTTTAAGGAGAAAAATCCATGCAATGTAATACATACTGAAAGTGAAACCCAAACCTGTAACAAGATATTCTCAATTAAAAATTCAACACACCAAAACAAGTTAGTCCAATTTGAAATCGAACACACACTTTATAAATAAAACATGTTTTTGGGTTTGAACCACCTTTCGACATTTCAACTATAGTTACAAAAGCCATCATATAGGAACTGTGATGTAACAATGTATTGCTTAAGTTCCCTTTATAATTGAAGTTAAAGAAAGAGGTAAAAAAGTAATTTCAATTTATTGCATCCCAGATGATGGCTCTTGTGACTAACTACAGATGAAAAGTCGGAAGTTATTATTTCTTCAACACAACTTAAGCCTGAAAACATTAGTTTTAATACAAACACTAGCTATGAAAGCCTTCAAAACAAATACACTATATAAGTTTAGTATTATGTGATTTGGTTGGTTGTTTACTTAAGTCCTTTAAGTTCATTGAGCTCGTAGTGATACTGATGGAACTTAAGTATCTTTAACTAGGGAATGGCTGATTATACAATTTTCAGTAAACAAAATTCTCAAAATAACACTATGAGTGGCAAAAAAACTGCTTAGTGGGGTGAAACCTATAATTTTGAAAGAACAATATATCTTTGAATTTTTTTTTTAACAATGCTGTTCCAAGACTAGTGTGTGACGTGCTCAGCGATGATCCAAGAGGACGAGATTTAGTTCGAATCCCAGTTAGATGAGCTGTGAAGTACTTACAAATTTTCACTTCCTCCACATGTGCCCTTGATTTAGTTTAAGTTTATCAGTAAGATATGTTGTGTGAAACACATGTGCTACATGTTTTTAATTTATTTTATTTCCGGGTTTAATATGAGGAGGCTTACTAACACTTCATGGCATATTTTATCCCCTTAAATCGGTGTTTGACTTGAACCCAAGTTTCTCGGAAGGGACTGGACATTGTCTAAATAACAAAATATCAACATTCTAGACACCGGCAGGGACAAAATGTTCACTATTAATATTTCATCCCAGTTCTTTGATACATAGATATTTTTACCTCACAGATGCAGATCACATGACCTAATATATGAATATGTGAAATTAAATTCAATAGCTTTTTAATGAAAATTGGAATGTATTTAAGTCTCATTAATTAGGAGACACAAATTTGAGGTTTTAATATCTTGTATTGCTATTGTAAAAATCCCCACTCACTACCCATTTCTCAAGAATCTTAAGTTGTCACTCAGCAAATTATCTCTAAACTTAGGCCTCTTAATTCATTAACTGTATCATGATACTTTACATTAAAAGTTCTTGTTTGAGGGGACCACAATAACTGAGAAGGGGAATGTATCCACCTTGACCCTCTAGTAGACTTTTTCATGTCTCACTACCCACTTGGGTTGTACAAATTATACAATTGACTTAATGTGGTAGAAATAAGGAAATTACTAAGAAGAAACGTATCCAAATTTGTGTGAAGAGAAAATGGGAAAATATTTGAGAAAAAAACACTCAGTACACTTGGCTGGAATTTGAGCTCAGACTTCCCCAACATGAGCAAACAAGACTAAATGAGTTTGACCTTTAGACTGCATATACACCAGTGCAGGCATCCTTGTAGACACATGAGAATACTCTTATACCCATTACTTTATACAGCTTGTGGTCTGGGTTGGTTTTTTATTCAAGCCATATATTTCCTCTACCAGCCTGATAGGCCTACCATAGCTTCATATGGCTTATATTTTAATCTAACTTAAGACTAGAACGGACACAACATGCAATCACAGGCCGTTAATTCATCACTGTGAAAGGGTAAGCCCACATTTCACCAATAATAAATTTTTCAACCATGCCAGGAATCAAACCCGGGACTCTTAGCTCAGTAAAGAGGCACGCTAATGACTGAGCTAAGGTGTTGGATCAGATATGACAATACTAAAATGTTAATAAAATCCCCTGCATTGGAAATATATCTACCTTTTCCTATTCAAATATAAAATAACTTAGATTTGCCTATCAAAACTCCTTACAGTTGTGATTCAGAAATATAAAACTGGAATCACACAATGAGTTATTAAAACTATCTTTGTTTTATGAGTCTTTGTACCCATTTGGATTGAACCCAATCAAACATGCTAATGCAAAAAGAAAGTAATGATGAAGGTAGATTTATTATTAACTTAGCCGCATTTGTATGAGAAGGGAAAGAGAAACCATTATTTATGAAAAGAAAAATTTAGTACCCCTGAATGAGATTCGAACCTCACTCTCTTTCACTGGCAGCCCAGTCCTACATTTCATGTGACTACCAGTATGATGTCTAATCCATTGTCACTTTCAGATGGAATATTAATCAGTGAATAAATTTTCCACTTTATCACATAACTGACAGCAGCAATTGATTGGTTATTTCCATGTTAGATTAAGTTAGACAGATGCAACGAAAACAAACAATGAACACAATTGAGACTGAAATAGACTTCTATACAAAATGGGGTTAAGGATAAAATGAGAGCAGTGTATAGGAAAGAAAAGAAAAGACAATGAAAGTAAAACTGTGTTAAGTTGGAGGCACCAACTGTGTGTGCCTATGCTAATGCCCACCACGCTTCCCAAGGCCAAACAATACGTCACTTAGTGAAAGCTTTACTAAAATAACATAACAATAAACATTAGGTAACACGGAAACAGAAATAAACTAGCATTGAGGAAGATTGAATTTAGCGGAAGTGTACCTCCAATTGAGTAGAAAGCTGTTTTGGAAAAACCACCTTCAATACACTGAACCGAGATCTGAACCCTGATCTACCTGTCATCGGCCATCTAATCTATTATGAGAATGATACCTTAAACCATATAACCACCGAAGAAGGTACTCGCATAGTTAAGGATGTTATTTAACAACCAAAACCATGTAAAGGTCGCTCTAATAATTCACCAATTTTTTTACCTACATAATTAATTAACAATTCTTAATAATCTGCACCAGTGGTTGCATGGTCTAACATGTGACAAGGAGATTGGGATTCAAATTTTGGTTGGGTGTATTAAGATTTATTTCCTACATGTTTTCTTACCCTCCCTCCATGCAAATGCAGATACATTTTCTTAAAAATGTTACCGTCCTCATCCCAATCCATTAGTGTGATTATTAACTATGCATATAGCTCAAATGAGTACTAAAACATGGTGAAAGAATATAATTTCTTAAAGATTTAAACCTTACATTAAGGGGGAATAGGAATGTAACTACCCTATAGTTGAGGCGAGAAACCGATTGAACCAACCAATTTTCACGCAGTGGGGAGAAAATGAACATCAACCTCCTTTGCTAAATTCAGAAATATATAGATAAGTCAAATGTTTTTTAAAAATTATTTTTGAATTACAAAAAAGCTTTCAAACCTACAGACACATTTTACCTTTTATTTAGAAAAAATAAAATTCAATTGTTAGTGAATGTATAAAAAAAATAGTTGGACAAGTTGTACTAGATTGACGTGAAAGAAACATAAATATGTAATATAATTATAATATATATATGTAATTCAAATGTTTTTTAAAAAATTTACCTTTTAATTGAGTGGGTTAAGAATGTTTTTATTTTTATAAGAAAGAAATGAATTAGACATTAAAACCAGATCCAAACAGGGTTAATCTACTTTTACCAAAGTTCACCCCTTAACACAGATTAAAGTCTACAATTACATAGCTTTAATTTGACAACCATTTTATAAGTAGGCCTACAAATCAATGGAGAAATTAGCAGAATGACTTTAGTGCAAATATTTTTAATAAATAAAAGATGATCAATAATAAATGGTCGGAGGATAAATGTTATGTACAATGTTTATTGATTGAATGAACATTTATAATCACTATGTATAATCCAAAACCTTTTAAAAATAATCCAAAGGTCATTTGAAAAGGTGATCAAATAGGATTAATATACATTGATTAAATTTACATTGTGTTGTGTTAATTTCATTAATTCTCAATATTGCAAAGCTATTAAAAGATTCAGACATAAGAATGAGATTTGTGGGCAAAATTACACAAATTTGGATCAGAGCGCACCTCTTGGCCTTTTATAACTCCACTGGGACACGTCTCAACACTACCAACCTTTCTGCAATTTGCCACAAAATTTGAATTTGCACCAATGAGAGAATTATATTTGTCAAAATTTTAAGAATGTTCCCAATGCTATCTTTATCCTAAGGAGCAAAGGTCACGAGCATTCTGCCCACCCAAAGGGAGGAATAACGGATATATTGTGTGGCTTCCCTAGCTATTCACCAAAAATTACCTATCATAGTTCTAATCGAGCCCCATTGTTAATTTTTGGGAACTTTACAATTCTGGGTTATCACAATCGTGAGAACTCTGAACATTAGTATATGACATATAACATATCTCGCCTTGATACACATGAATGAGCCTTCTTTAAGGGTGTGTGTGTGTGTGTGTTTAATTATTGACATATTATGTGCCCTCAGTTATTCCTAACATAATTGGTTGGAATATCCATAACTAATTTTAAACTGCTATTAACCTTAATTATTTTAACCAATTGTATTTATAATTTTAATAACATTCATCTTTATTTGGTAAGGAATAATAAATGATAAAATTATTTTTCTTTTTCTTTCCCCC
>CABEEJ010000930.1:182265-198352 GCA_901482245.1 Timema douglasi | reverse complement strand
ATATTATATTGTTAGTTTTATTAATTTTTCCAATGTTGGATAAAAACGGTTAGTTTATTGTGGATGTGGAGCTTTTCAGCCCGCTATAAATGTAAACAAATCAGACAACTTAGCTATAGATACAAATCAATTTACTTTTAGCCGCCAAAACTATTGATAAAAAAATTTCCCGTGCATAACATTCAATAACTCTTTATTTAAAATAAAAGGCGCTATCAAAGAATAAAACATTTATGTTAATTTTGTATATAAAGGCTAAGCTCTTATATAGGGAGATATGTATGGCTTATAAACATTAAGGGATGAATGGACATCTAAATAATCTTACTTTAAATAAATCCCAAAATACTCTATATTTTTGACCATAAAACGAATTAATTTCAAAAGAATTAAAATTTACATTATGTTTATGTATTATATAAAATAAAATCATTTGATATTTTATCAAATTTTAACATAACATGTACTTATTTAAAACTTAAATTATGATTGAAAATTTTTCTACTAGTGTTTTTTCAGACAGTCTCAGACGACATCTTAAAAATTTCCTCCATATGACTATATGTCTCTCTAATTATTAGATTGTGATAATAAATCAAACATGTACTGCCTTAATATATATTATCTTTGATTTTAACTTCCAACTTTGCTCACCACGTAATCTTACTTATCTTTGCTAAGAATAAACATTTTATAATATACAATAGTTTATTTCTTAAATAAATACATTTTATATAATGGAGGTGCAACCTTCCAATGTTCGACGGCGGGTATTGGCTTTAGCTGTAGCCGCCTCATTAACTGAAGCTGGTTTTGATGGAGCAGACAAAATGGCTCTGGAAACACTTGTAGAAGCTATGCAAAGTTGTAAGTGGCCACATTTGATGAAACGCCAATAGACAATGTACCCAATAACTTTCCTTATCATGCATGTTGCAATAGACTGCAGTATAAATAAATACAGAAATATAAGTTTTTAGGAAATTGGGACCGATATCAATTTTATAAAAAAACAACTCCAGTACAAAATGAGCCAGACATAAGTCTGGACAAACTTTAGATTAAAAGCCTGAACAATTATTTATCTGAATTATGAAGTTTAATAAAGAAAAATACGGTTGACTTATAAAGTTAATGAAATGTAATCAGCCTAAGATTTAATGGGATAAATTAATTTTGTCTTGTATTTGTAGTTCTGAAATTCCTAAAAATAATGTCTTTCTAGAATAATTTTCAATCCCCCCTCCTTCCAGGACCCTAGTGGTCCCTCGGTGAATATAGCTTCCATTTGTTGCTCCAGCACCATTGAAACACTTTGAGAAACACTGAATCATATGGTTATCATAATTAGAAAAAATTAAAAACAATGCTTTGACTGATTAATTAATCTGTTGTTTGGCTTTCCATCCAGTGCTGACTGAGATTGGTAACAGCACCAAAGGATATTGCGAGCTTGCCTGCCGCACCGAACCTGTCGTCGGCGACGTTATAATGGCTCTGATCAACATGGGTGTCAGACTCGACGGCTTGGAGAAATTCGCTTATCGTCCGGGCAGAATCATCTTGCCGGCGCCTACGGCTTCCACCCAGCCTAAACAACCGAGCATTCTTCAAGCCGGAGTGAAACTCTCGCATCCTCCACACATCCCTAGTCATTTGCCCCCGTTCCCCGACCCCCATGCCTATATCCGCACACCGGTAATTATTACACCTTGTTTACTATGGTCATTTTATGTTATATAAGTGGTTTCCTAATCTAGGAAGTTGCATTGCACGTTTCACACTCCCTCCTGAAGAGTTCTGATGGAATTAAACCTACGTTGGGAGATTGGGCGTAAACCGCTTAGTGGAGGATTTTATTCAAGGGGTAGCCATTAGCTCTTTGTCCAGTGGCACGGCACAGTAGCCCCATGGCTTCTTTGGTGCTAACTGACAGCTCACAGCTGACGGCTTTGCAAAGTTACTAGACCAAATTATGTATTTCTACTCAGAGCCATGTGATCTGCAACAACATGTGTTTATCAGCTGTCACTTCTGACAATCAAAATTTAGGTATATGCCTGAATGGTGACTCAGAAGTCAGCTGTGAGCTGTCAGTCAGCACCAAAGAAGCCACGGGGCTACTGTAGGTGTAGAACCCCAACAGGTAGTAAGAGATGGCTTAAAAAATTAAACAAAAAAACCATATCAAATTCATTATAATTTGTTTATCAGATTCACTATTTGTCTTATATTTTTTTAGATGACTAATAAAACTCGGTGATGTGTTGTATACAGCCTGAAATCCTTCGGCTACTACGGCTTAAAAGCACACTGATGACTTTCCTGCATTCTTTTCCTCTTGTGTCAAATCATCTTCTGAGTGACCAAATTTAATTTTACTTACAATCCATCAGTAATATCACACGAGCAATTTAAATAAGATGGACGGTTATAGCCACATCTAAATATAATATTCTTTAAAGTGAAAAATGACACCTGGACACGGGAGAGATCCTGGGTTTGGTTCCTGTTTCATATTTAACTTTAAACAATTTAAATAAGGCTATATATGGTTGGTCCCAGGGATGATTAGATAAAAGGTTGAATGCTATTTCAGACCCACAAGCAGCCCGTGACCGAGTACGAGGCGATACGAGAGAAAGCGGCGAGCCAGAAGCGGGACGTAGAGCGAGCCCTCACCAGATTCATGGCCAAGACTGGGGACACTCACAGTCTTTTCCTGACCGAGGATAACAACATGTTCCCATGTGAGTGTGTGTGTTTTCGGGATCTGGGGTAGGGTGGGCATGAGGTGTAATAGGGGAGTGGGGGGAAAGGTTTACCCCGGCGCGGGCATTGAACATGTTTGTTTGCCTGGCGCAAAGCGCAAATCATCATTTTATTGCAATAAGTTAATGTGGTGCCATCTATCATCAAACCACTGAACTTTAATCAGTCTGAATACTTCCTATTGAAGTTGACGGAGAGAGTTACTAGTTCAATGCTATGACCATGAATAAATAAATAAATAATAAACTAAATGAGTACCTAGCGAAAATATTTGTCAGGTAACAGTATACGATTAATAAAATGGCTGCCGGGCCTACACATATAGCTATGCTACATGCATGACAGGGAACGGCTTGGGTGTCTACTTGGTCACGAAAATAATGAAAAAGTCACTAATTGCTAAAATAAAAAAAAGTCATGAAAGTCCTTGAAAAGTCATGAATTTTCAATATTATGGTGAAAATGCCACAAAAATATTTTTGTTTAAATTTCTCACAAATAATAACGTGAATGTGTCTAAAGTCGCGCCACCCATTACCCACGACGCCATGCGCCAGCCGCAAGTTTTCCGGTTTTTACCGCAATACCAAAGACAAGTTTAACGTTCGCCATTTAGTTAAAGTTTAATGTAGTGCATTATGCCTATATATTCATTATATAATTTTAAAATGTTTACCGATGGAATTTTGTGGTAAAAAATTTTCACCAAAAAGTCACTGATTTTTGTTTCTCCAACTCAATAGACACCATGGTACGACAAACGGGTGTGGGGTGGATAAACCTACCAAAATCAACCTGATGTAGTTTTATGGACAGCTCTTTGCCTGAACTGGTAGTAAGATACAAAGGCCCCCTCCCCCCAAAAAGTGCCCAGATTATGTTTATCTCTACAATGTTTTTTGTCAAACCTGAATTCTAAACCAAGGATCTCATGGTTCAATTCCAGGTTGTTTCTAATTGTATTGCAAGCGGATGTAAACTGTTTAAAAGGTGCTCTTAACATGGCTGAATTTAATTTTTACAGTGATCGCGTGCAAACCCCAGTTCCCACCGTATGCCAGAGCGTTGTTACCGCAGGACCAGATATTTGACTTTGAGGAAGAGTTCACGTCGACGCCACAGAGAGGCAGGAAGAGTCGGGAGGTCGAGGTGGACGAGGAGGAGACCGAGGAGGGAAAGGAAGAGGAAGAAGGGGGGAAGGCAGGCGACGGAGACATCATCGACAACCCTTACCTGCGACCGGTGAAATTTCCGCGCAGGAAAAAGATCAAGTCGTGACACGTTGGGGCGATGAAGCGGGCTGCTAAAAGTGTGTTAAAGGGTGCACAAAGGGTGGGTTCTAGCGCGCTAGTGTGTGCCGGAACAGTATAAGACGTAATCAAATGCATATTGACAGAACCTCTTGTGGTTGTGCCAGATACGATTAGATTGTGATGTTTCTAAATACAAGACAGTGTATCTTATACAATACACTATAGATATGCAACATTACAAAAATTTTGACTTTGCTTTGTAAATTACAAAGCTTTTTCAGTAAAAATATTATTACTTAACAGTTAAAAACTCACTTATGTACAAAGTTTTTTCAATAAAAATATTAACAGTTAAAATACTCATTTATGCTTAATTATTGATGTTCTGAGTTCTTATGTAAATTACAAATTAATAAGCCAAAATATGTAATTAAATAAATATAATACACGTGTAGAAAAATGAAGCACAAATAAAGTTTTCATTTTTTCATTTATTTGTGAACTGATTGATTTTATCAGCACACGGCTGATACACAAACTTAAATCTAACCTAACCCCTCGGCCGTTAATTCATCATACTATTTTTGTCAGGAATCAAACTCGGGACACTTGCCTCAGTAGACAGACACGCTACCGACTGAGGCAAGGTAGTTTCTATCAGTTACCAACACTGCAATGTCTCTTTACCTCTTTTCAAAATGTAAACCTTGTGCTCAAATTTCACACCCAAAAGAACTTATTTAATGGGTTGTGATCAAAAACATTAGGAGTCGCAGGAAAATACAGTGTTGCGATTTCTCCACTCATTTAGATGTAAAATTATTAGAGTTATACACTCACAGTTATTGGCTTTTATTTTTTAATAAACCTAGTGCTGATATCCGAAAGTTCATAGATTTCAAAAATTTAAATATTTCATATCTCTTAGGAGGGGAAAAAACTTACTAATAAGAACATTACAAAACATTTTAAAAATAAGATAATGTATGATTCATGGATTGGTTTCAATTTAGGTTATATTTAATTTTATAATTACAAAATGGAAATAAAATATTTTACATGTAATTTTTTAATGCTAATCAAAGAGTTATCTAAACATATTATAAAATAACCAACAATTTAGTATGATAACTCTACAAAATATGACAAACACAGAACTAAAGGCACGTTAGCAAAATGCCTAAAATTTTTGTTAAAATAACTAATAAAATCAGTCCAAGTTTTCTCTCTCTATTTGTCAAGCAGATTGTATAACGTAGTATTTCTCAAATTTTTCTTAATGGTGGATCACTTGATAAGCGTTCGATACACACGCAGACCCCCCACCTTAATATAAGACCTGTCACTTGTCGAAGATTTTCTAATGAAAGGATTTATCAAGCAGCAAAAACAGCATATTTTTATAACTTTGTTTCATATTCTTTTATAACGATGAAAATTGATTAAAAAAATCCCTGATAAGTGCAAATTTAACCAAGAAAAGCCCACCTATTAAAAGAGCAAACATTTGTGTAAAATCCAATGCGCAAATGTGGCATCCCCCTTTGTACCGACTTTTATAGTAGAAGTAGCCACATACTCATTTAAACACAAATAGAGTAATATTTCAGCAGTGGTGTCCTTATCAAAAAAAAAGAGAAGAGGGAATACACTTTACACAACACTTAATACTCCATTTTGGATTAAAAAATAAACTGTTAGAAACACTGTGGTAAACTGTGTCCCTACACCGAACCATCTGATCTGCAAAAACATGTGTTTAGCAGCTGTCACTTCTGAAAGTCAAAATATAGGTATATACCTAAATGTTGACTGTCAGAAGTCAGCTGTGAGCTGTCAGTCAGCACCAAAGAAGTTATGGGGCTTCTGTGAGAATACATAGTTTTAATAATCAACTTTTCCTTCTACAAATAGTTATCTTAGTTGATAATAGGTGCCATTAGTATGATCATTACCCATTTACAAGCTAGTATCGTTTGGCAAACGTTGGCTAACCTGGTGTATCGGAATTCAGGCGGCAGTGGAGGGTTAAGCTAATCTCTGTGACCTTAAACATTAATACCATGTGCATTGGGATAAGAAGGGCCAATGTCCGACTATGAAAATATGCGTAATTAAATATAAACATCTTAATATATTCAGTAACTACTATAATAACAAAGTCTTAACTGCTGTGTGAATAAAGATAGTTGGTCCCTACTTACTTCAATGAGAGTGTTACTCTAGTGATACATTATTTTCAAAGAAAAAAACACACACATGCTTCTCCATACACAAAGTTTTATGACATTAGCTCTTATTTACCCGAGGCAGTAAAACATGTAAAATTCTTCACTAGTATCCTACATTCTTTCACGGATTTATCATTCTTGAGCACTACACGTTGTAATAATAAGTGTTAATATTCAGAGTATAAGAAAACTACTGTACATTCAATTTTTAATCAACTATTATAATAAATAAAAATAAACATTCCTGATAATATCAAACATAGTTATTTTAAATAAAACTGGGTTTAAATGTAATTCGGAGACGTTTTCAGTATGTTTTTATCTACTATATTGTTTTATGGTTTAGGATTTGACTTTGGAATAAGTTATTTTTCATAAAAATTAATGAACGAAGTTTTTGGTACTCAAAGTGTGAATATGTTAATTTTATTTTATTAGCTTGTTAAATGTGATTACTTTTAACTTGAATTTGTTGCATTCTCGCAGTTTGTGCGCTATTTCCAGAAGAAATGTATCGAATCCCGAACAATAAGTACCCACGGAGATTATTTTTATATAATTAATAAAATATGACTATTTTTGCTTTCGAACAAGATCCAATGGATTTGTATAAATTTTGAGGTGGAAAAGTATTTACACAATATTATTTTATATCCTTGTGAATAACAAGTTTGTGAAGCATGGGTCGATGGACGAAAGGGCGCACAAAGAAACTCAAAGGTATAATTGATTATTTAACTGCTTGACGTAAAGGGCAAGTTTTGTTTAATGGTATCATATTACTGGCGTTTAGGCTATCTGTATTTACTAATTTAAGTACAACGGATGAGTAGCGATACTATTTTATTTATTGTAGAAATAATACCAAAATTAAGATACAAATAAATATTTATATATAACAATGTGGCGATTATTCTGATGTTTCAAGTACTTTTTCTAAAAAAGCTCTTAGCTGAAGGTAAATGTTACTAACACACTGTAATGCACTTATATTATGTTCAAAATCTCTGGTGCCTTGGCCGAGTTCGTATCACGCTAGTACTAAGTAATTTCAACCTTACAGGAAATTGAACTATCAAAGTTACTAGAGCTGATTAATTTACGCAATCATTACTCAGTCATAGTACTTCAGCATTCTTGACTACGACATGGAGTCGATGATAAGTAAAATATATTTAAAACCATTAAAGTTAATGAATTTTTGTGTTCCCAATGCCACCAAGTAAGTAAGTAGTAAATATCCAACAGCCTCTGTGGTATAGTGGTCATATTTACTGACTTCAGGTCCCGAAGTCCCGGGTTCGATTCCCAGTGTTTCCAATTCTGTCGGCGAAGCAGTGGGTCTGAAACGGCACCAAAATCAACCTCGTGAGGACAAATGAGGATCTACTTGAATGAATCAGTAGCGCTTCAGTCTAGAAAACTGAGATAGAAGGATGGAGGGTTCGTTGTGCTGACCACATGACACCCTCAACCCTAAAATGTTGGCACTATTTTCGCCAACATACGGAAAGCCTCTCGATTGGTATAGCCTGCTTGCAGGCTGACACTATGGAGATATTACTCAAGTTAAAATCTACTAATAGGATGAAAAATTATTCCCAAAAACATTTATTTCTGGAAAATTGTGTAATTCCTATAGTTGTTTGAAAACTGTAAACACCGTATTAAATAACAGATACCCAGCACATGGCATTTCAAACATTAACATAAACTAAGTTTGATATACTGTCTATATTTGCGTTTCATTGAATAGAGCTTCTTCTCGCATTTTCATTGAGGTCTCGAATCCAATGATTGTATTATACTACTCTCAATGCATAATGTAAAGAAGTTAATGTTAAACCAACTTTATTAATTGTGACTATTCACTAGTATACGTTGTAATTGATATAATTGAAAATAATATATTTCAACTTCTTGAGTAATATTCGTTATGCGTTACTTAAAATGTGAAAATAAAAGTATAAAAAAATTGTACTCACATATATAGACTTTATTTAACTTAATTTAATATTTATTTATAATGTGTTTAATTTATTCTATTAATTTTATTATCTTGATCTTTCAACTATTATTTTGGTCTGCAAGTAATGAGAATCTATTCCAGGGTTATAATATTGAGTAGCCCAGTAGTTGGTATTGATCTATATTAGATATATTTTAATTCTAAGGTTGAGGGAAATGTATAATTTTAACGTTATAAACTTGAGGTAGATGAGTTGTGTATTTTAGTGAAAAATTGTAATATATTTATTAAAGTGTAAGACAAAACTATATTATATCCTTTTGTTCTTTTTTCTATAAGTAGACTTGTATAAACATGAATATAACCTCTGCAGCAGGGATTATATCCCTTCTTGAAGAACCGATGCCAGAATTAAAAGTATTTGCTTTAAAAAAATTGGATCTTATTGTGGATGAATTTTGGCCAGAAATATCTGAAGCGATTGAGAAAATTGAAATTTTGCACGAAGATAAAGCTTTTAATCAACATGAACTGGCTGCATTAGTTGCTAGCAAAGTTTATTATCACCTGGGTTCTTTTGAAGACTCTTTAACGTATGCTCTTGGAGCTGGAAATCTCTTTGATGTCAATTCTCGCAGTGAGTATGTCGATACTATCATAGCCAAATGCATTGATCACTATACACAACTTAGAAAGGAGCTTATAGCTGAGAATTCGAAAGAACACAAGGATATGGATCCTCGTCTCGAAGCAATCGTCAACAGGATGTTTGATCGGTGTTTGAATGATGGTCAACATAAGCAAGCTATGGGCTTGGCCTTGGAGACACATAGGATGGACATTTTTGCAAGATCAATAGTAGAGTGCGAGGACTTGAATGGCATGCTGATATATGCCTTTCAAGGTGCCATGAGCTTAATTCAAAACAGGAGCTTTCGAAACAATATATTGCGCTCCTTGGTCACCCTATATCGTAGCCTGAAAACGCCAGACTATGTCAACATGTGTCAATGTTTAATATTTCTAGATGATCCACACTCAGTAGCAGAGGTCTTGGAAAAGTTAAGCAAAGAATCTGAGGACAGCGTCTTAATGGCATACCAAATAGCTTTTGATCTTTACGAAAGTGCAACACAACAGTTTCTAGGGCGCGTACTTCAAGCCTTAAGGGCGACTGCACCCATACCGACCGCAACTGATAAGCTGGTTAAAGTCCCTGTCGAAGGAGCTTCTAAAGAAACCCCAGAAAAATCTGCAGAACCTTCGGAAGAAGACAAGAAACCAGAAAGAAAATTAGAAAGTTTAACTGAAGAGGAGAAGATCCACCAACAACGCATTGAAAAATTGACCAGCATATTGAGTGGTGAGGTATCAATTGATCTCCACCTCCAATTTTTAATTCGTAGCAATCATTCGGATATGTTGATTCTTAAAAACACGAAAGATGCTGTGCGCGTGTCTATATGCCACACCGCAACAGTAATTGCAAATGCATACATGCACAGCGGTACGACTAGCGATCAGTTTTTGAGGGACAACTTGGAATGGCTGGCCCGTGCCACAAACTGGGCCAAGCTTACGGCGACGGCCTCGCTTGGAGTGATCCATCGAGGGCATGAACAAGAAGCCCTTGCCCTGATGCAGAGTTATCTTCCTAAGGAGGTCGGTACAAGTTCGGGATATTCTGAAGGTGGTGGTTTGTATGCGCTGGGGTTGATCCATGCTAACCACGGTGCGGCAATCACAGATTATTTGCTGGGGCAACTCAAGGATGCGCAGAACGAGATGGTACGTCATGGTGGTTGTCTAGGTCTTGGACTAGCGGCGATGGGGACCAACCGGCAAGATGTCTACGAACAACTCAAGTTCAACCTCTATCAGGACGACGCAGTGACTGGAGAGGCAGCGGGCATTGCTATGGGTGCAGTCATGCTAGGTTCTAAAGCCACTCAAGCCATCGAAGACATGGTGGCATATGCCCAAGAAACCCAACATGAAAAAATTCTCCGAGGGCTTGCCGTGGGAATAGCCCTCACAATGTACGGGCGTCTGGAAGAGGCTGACCCTCTCATAGATAATTTATGTCAAGACAAAGATCCGATATTGCGTAGATCTGGTATGTACACGATTGGCATGGCTTATTGTGGTACCGGCAACAATCAAGCTATACGCAAACTTCTCCATGTGGCTGTCTCGGATGTAAACGATGATGTCCGTCGAGCGGCTGTAACAGGGCTGGGATTCTTACTGTTCAGAACCCCAGAGCAGTGCCCCAGCGTGGTGTCTCTTCTAGCTGAAAGCTACAACCCCCACGTACGCTACGGAGCTGCGATGGCTCTGGGGATCGCATGTGCTGGCACAGGCCTTAAAGAAGCCATTTCCTTGCTGGACCCCATGACCAATGATCCGGTCAATTTTGTTCGTCAAGGCGCCCTTATTGCATCCGCCATGATCCTTATCCAACAAACTGAGCACACTTGCCCCAAGGTAAAAGATTTCCGCACATTGTATTCCAAAGTGATTGTAGACAAACACGAGGATGTGATGGCCAAATTCGGAGCCATTTTGGCGCAAGGAATCATCGATGCGGGAGGCCGTAACGTCACAGTGTCCTTGCAATCTAGGACAGGACATACCAACATGCTGGCGGTCGTCGGAGTCCTCATCTTCACGCAGTACTGGTATTGGTTCCCTCTGGCGCACTGCCTAGCGCTCGCATTCACGCCCACATGTTTGATTGCGCTCAATGCGCATCTCAAGATGCCCAAGCTGGACTTTCGTTCAAATGCTCGCCCATCCTTGTTTGCTTACCCGCCGCCTCTCGAGGAGAAGAAACGGGAGGAGCGAGAAAAGGTGACAACAGCAGTGTTGAGCATCGCGGCTAGAGCTCGCCGCAGGGAGGCCGAGAAGAAACTGCGAGACACAGACAAGATGGATGTTGACGAGGATGAAAAGAAGGATGAAAAAAAGGAGGAAAAGAAAGAAGAGAAGAAAGAAGAAAAGAAAGATGATAAAAAGGAGGAGAAGAAGGAATCGAAGAAGGACAACAAAGATGAAAAGAAGGATGATAAGAAAACCGAAAAGAAGGCCGCAAAAGAAGAGGAGACTAAGAAAGAACCAGAGCCCAACTTTGAGATTCTGAGTAACCCTGTGAGAGTGATAAAGCAACAATTGAAGGTTTGTCAGCTTTCAGTTCCCATCAACCTGATTCGGTGGTCGAAGGGCTTCACTTTTGAAAATGGCTAGATTGCCTATGACAGGGAGATTAGGGTTTGATCACTGGTTGGGTACACCGGGGGGTGTTTTTTCCTAAATGGTTTTCCACTTTACACACAGATGGGGGTACACTTTATCTAAACTAAACCTTCCTCATCCTTAACAAATTTGATTAAGTAGGCCTATTACATTTGCATGTAATCTAAACAAAAACTGAGACACTATGCTAAAAAAATACTATTAAATTCACGTAAGACACTTGGGAATAAAAAGGACCCAACCAAACTCTTTATAGACTCGACCTAACTCCTTTAAAAATTTGAAACACTAGTTTTAAGAGACCCGCCTTGGTGGCGTAGTTAGCTAATGCGCTAGTTTCATATTGAACTAGACTGCAGAGGATGGGGAGATTTAAGGTTCAAATCTTGCTCGGTTGAACGGGTTGGTGGGGGTAGGGGGGATGGTTTCCTAAATTTTTTCTACTTCCCCTCCATGCAAATGTGGGTTCACTTACTCTATATTCAACCTGGCCAGAGCAGAGTTTGTTCACAACTTTGTGTTGAATTTCAGGTGTTGCAGTTGGTCGAATCGAGCAGCTATATACCTCTCAAGGATATTGCTATCGGAGGAATAGTGATGGTCCGCCACGCTAAGCCAGGCACAGAAGAGGAGCTCGTCGAACCCGTCGTTGCCTTTGGCCCAAAACCTGACGAGGAAAAAGAGCCTGAACCCCCAGAGCCTTTCGAGTACATTGAGGACTAGATATGCGGGTGGGTAAAATTTATACTACCGGTACCTAAATGATACGTAATGTATTTCATTTCTTACATGTGTGGATTTTATTTTTCTTGTTAGGCCTACCATTTTTAAATAAGTTTTCCCCTTCAAATGTAGGCAACCCACATCTATCAGTTAAGGCGTCAACCTTGTCTGGTTTGATTGTCGGTGACAAGGAGGTTGGGGTTTGAATCTCAGCCGAGAAGGGTTTTTCATAACTCCTCAATGAAAAAAAGGGTACATTTTCTTTAAATACCACTCTTCTCACACTTAGCGTAAACAGGCACTAAGACATGCTACAAAAAAAAACCTCAAAACGAAAGCTATTTTGATTACCGATTGCTAATGGAAATGCATTTTTCACTTTTTGTTTCTGATAATTTTTCTCTTTCTTTTTCAGTTGTCCGGTCAAGAAATAAGTCGCTACAACCTTTTTTTAAACCTGGTTTGACTACAGCATTCTTAACTAATTTATGTTGTTTCATTTCATTACAATTTATTTAATATATTTAAGTTAAGCTTACTAAACATTTGTTGTAAAATTCTATCATGAATAATCATCCCTTCATTAATTTTACAAATGCATTTGAAAAAATAAAGTATTATAAATATATCAACTGGATTATTTGTGTGTTGGCCCAGCCTATTCAAATTTTTTTTTTATATACATGCTTTAGTCCACTTTTGAAATGTAACGAATAATTTTTTTAAATAATAAAGTATGTCTAAAACAGTTTATTTTTACTGATAAACCCGCTTTGGTGGCTCCATGGGGTAAGGCGCCAATATCGCAGTAGCCAGTACTGCCGATGACATAGGGGTTTGCATCCCGATCAGGTATTACTGAGGGTACGTTTTCCACTCCCCCTATACACAAATGCAGGTACACTTTCTCTAAATATAGCTTTACTCATCCCTAAAACATCAGCATAGTTAATACCGCTTATAAACCTCATGGACAGTAGGAGCTCGTACTAAAATTTTTTTTGAAAATATGGGCATCGGAAACTCTTTACAGTCTGGACTGCCGATGATGTAAAGATCAGGATTTGAATTCTGGCTGGGTGTCGAGTTTTTTTTTTTCCTTAATGCTTTCCAGCTCTCACTCCACACAAATGCTGGAGTAGAAATTGTTCAACTATTTTATTAAAGTTCGGTAGAACTAATTCAATGAATAAAACACTTGTTTTCATTAGAACATAAAGTCATCAATAGTTTTTTATTAATACAATGTGCACACTCTACAAAAAGTTAATCATACATATGGTTTTTTTCGCATAGAGATAGATACAAACTATATTTTCCCAATATTGCACTAAAATAACATAAATTTGCTCGACTTGGATATGATGGTGTATGTTTGAGCGCGAGAAATTATTTACAATTAGTGATTTGAAACAGTTCTACAAATTGTAACAGTATTAGGTGTAGACGAGATTCTCTAAAGTATTGGGAAATCACAACTTTTTGATCAGAGATTATTTCTCTCTGGCTAGGAAACACAATTGGGGTGGTTTTACTTATGATTAAACTTATCTAAAAGTCCCAGGTGTAAGAATGTGCTAAGTCCACATTTTCAATTTGAAGTGGGAGTATTAAAACATTTGATAAAAATATATTTTGAATAACTATGTAAATTTAATTCTATTATTTTAGATTATTTTTCACGCAAACATAAAAATAAAATGTGTCTTTTAACTGTAAATGTCGAATCCAGAAGTTTACTTTCGAATCAAAGTTGAAGCAAATTAATGTGAAGTGAAGTCAAAAGGTTCGCATACCCTTACCCAGGTGTAATTGTTCCAATTTTTCCTTGGAAGTTGTTCCTTTATATTCCCTAATTCGGAAAGGAAATCTTTTAGTTTCAAGTAAAACACCTAAAATATGTGCATAAACAATTTAGATAATTAATAGGAGTAGAAAACAAAGTGTGTAAGTGAGAGGAGAAAAATGGTTGAAAGAACGAGGAAGACGGGAGACATTTTACTTAACAGACAGCCGCCTCGGTGGCGTAGTTGGCTAACGCGCTTGTCTTGTTGAGCTCGACTGCTGAGGACGGGGAGATCGAGGTTTGAATCACGGTCGGGTGAACTGGGGGTGGTTTTTCCTAAATGGTTTTCCACTCTCCCTCCACGCTAATGCGGGTTCACTTCCTCTAATTAAACCTTCCCTATTCCTAATCCATTAGCGTAATTAGTACGTAAGTGTATAACCCGAACGGGTAGTAATATGCGGTGTTAAATAATAATAAAAAAACATTATAAAAATGTATATGACAGCTCAAAACATCCAAATATTAAACTCAAATGTGTATTTTAATTAAATATTTTTATCGGCAAAGCTTTGTAATTTGTCGAATGCGAAATTCTATTTTTGAAGCTTTGTACAACTTTATTATATACTATTCCTCAGTCTCAAAATGTCATATGAAAAGACGTGTTTATTTAACCGTTGTATTCCGACTGTGGGCTAATACAGAAGATTCCAAAATTAAATTCACTGCTACCTGCTTTATTGGCCGAGTGGTTTAAGGTGTTATTTTCGTGTGTGACTGGTCTGCTAGTGACAGGAAGATCACGGTTTGAATGTATCTAACCTTAACAGGTAGTAAAACCCGGTGATTAAAAAAATCACCGTTGTAATACAGTAGTGCACTTTAGTGGTCAGTGGTGTTAATATTACACAACTAAACCAGTATATTTGGAGGTTTTTATAGTTTTTTTTAGTGCCGCATCTTACTTCCCGTTTTTATAGAATCAACACAGGGACTTGAAGGAAATCCCAGATAGATCTGTCGGTGTGTAAAGCCTGGCGACCAGGGTTTAAATCTTTGAAAATACGCATTTATTTAAACCACAGAGTCGCAACAGTTTGAATAAGTATCCGCACTTGTGCCTTTTTTTGTTTGAAGGCAACGCAGAGATAATACACCAACATAACCATAGAACAAACTTGATGTTATTTCAAAAATGTAATAGCCACGAGTTAAATATTAATGCATTACATAAATCAAGTCATCATTAGGCAACAATAAAACAAAACCAACATTAAAAAAATAGCTAACAACTATACTAGTGATAATTAACATATTAAACATTTTTCAAATGAGATTTTATATTAATAACATATGATCTAGGAATCTATTAACTTTATTAGGATAATTCGTTAACATATTTACTTAAATTATTCGTAAAACAATGCAAATTTCACTAAAATATAACCATTTTAAAAGCAACATAAAGAGAGATACATTTTAGGATACTTTTTTTTAAATAGGTAGCCATGCTTTTAATAAAAACATTTTCAAAACAATTATTTTGATTAATTCCTATGTATAGCACACCTAATTAAGCTATATTTAAAAAAAATTATCCACTATTTAGATAATCCTTTATCAAGTGCTTGTATGCTGAGAAAACAATATTGCACATCAAAGGGAAACAAAGCAGAGGTATCATTTAAAAATGTCACGGGTCTTCATGTTTAGTTACCCCTAGTAATATTTATAAAATAAAGTTCCTTAAGCTTGATTTTTAAGGATATTAGGGGACTCAAACATTCTGAAAAATTACTTTTGTTATTAATTACACAAAAAACTAAGAACGTTGTTATAATTTAAAAACTGTTTTTTTTTTGGCAAACCATAAAACATCGCATAATTTTTTGATTTGTGCCAGGATTGGTTTTACTTATGAAATTTAAAAAAAATACTAAAATTGATTTGAGATAAATAAAATTGAGTACTGTGTCAAATCTTAACATGAATGTCATCCTTTTAACGGCGTTGCCTATTTGGTGATTTTAAAATGGTGTGCGTACAATCTTGAAATCACCCTACTCCAGTTGTTGAAACCTGAGAGCTACCCCCC
>CABEEJ010000930.1:164359-182049 GCA_901482245.1 Timema douglasi | reverse complement strand
CTCGGTGGTCTTGGGGTAAAGTGCTCGCCTCAGGACGCAATGTTCGCGGGTTCAAACCCAGCCGAGGTCGACGGGTTTAACTTTATCGATATAAATCCGTAGCACACCTTCCTTCGGAGGGTAAGTAAAGCTGTCGATTGTAGCATGTAAAATAACTTTGCTTGCAAAATTGGTAGGGCCCTTTCGCTGTTGCTCATAGAAATTCCCAAGTGGTGATATAATAAGTCGGTTCAGAAAGTGCTTGTTAAATATCTCAAATAAATGAAAATTAACTTGACTAGTTTCTCTTTTTTTGCGAGTGGCGACATCATTAAAAACAAGCTCTGACAATATTTAATTTTGATATTGTCATTTGAACCGTTCCAATCTGTAAACTAAATTAAAATCATTCTATTATAACCCTTGTTATATAAAATGTGCACACACTTTGTAACAAGTAAGATTTTCCCACCCACAAATATACACATCACAAGATTCAAATACTATTTTTACTAAACAATTACATGTGTAGCTATGTCACTCTACAGAAATAATGGATTTAGTGGGATTCAGTTTGGAATTGACAGGCCATTTAATAACGTATATATTTGTCCACACCATCCGACCGACACCTTAGTTTAGTTGGTAGTGTGTTTGTCTACTTAATAATTAGTATTTTTGCTTCAGAATTTACAAATTTACTAATTATATATAAAAAAAAATCGATGTTTATGATGTAATTTTGACAAAAATTTTCAACAATGGATTTGATAACTAAAGTGGATTTAGTGATCATTAAAATTAATACAGCATTTTTCAATGCAGATTTTTTTTTTTTTTTTTCCTATTTCAATGTATTTTATGGGTGTGGTCTGTTTTCGAGTCAATGCGGTATTTTTCGGGGAACATGTGGTGTTGTAAGAAAATGATTAACTTTCAGCATATTGATCAAATAATAGTTAAACAGGTTTGAAATAATAAATAACTTTCTTTTTTTCATTTACTGTATTTCTTCAATTATTAGTGACACTAACAATCTCGATGGCTTAGACGAATCAGACTGATAATGATTCAGAAGGAAGTGATAAACGGAAAATCTGACATATGAAAGGTGGCGTGGTCCCAAAAAGTTTGAGATCCTCTGATATAGGGTATTTTAGCGTTTTATTTTTTATTTAATTTCTTAGGGCCAATTTTTTTTTGATTGGTGGTATTTTGCGTCTTACATTCAATGGTATCTTGGAATCAAAGAAATACGGTAAATGAAGTTGAACAAGTTTGTTAATCTTGTCTTTAGGTAATTGGCACATCACTTGCAAAATATATTTCAACATATTAATTGTTATCTGGTTATCCGGACAGTACCCCACTTTACCACATCAAGTCTTTTTTATTCTCTCATTCAAATGATACCACGCTAAAAACAAAAATTAAGATTCTAGATTGATGCAGAAAGTGAGGACTCAATTAATGAGGCACGACTATCCTTTTGATTCCTATTCTTCAAGTTCCCTCAGTAATAGAGGTGGTTGCTGAGTTGTTAAAAACCAAATGAATGGCTCTATTATTTAAAAAGTGAAAACTTATTATTTTTGAAAATGTTTGGATGTTAAAATGTATATATATCTGTGTGTCTTACTATTTTTTATCAATTTACTTGTGCTCCCTTTTGTTTATTTTTATTTTTGTTTCCTCTTTTTGAGAAGTTGCGTCACGCTTTTCACTCTATCGCTTGATGAGTTCCAATAGAATGAAATTCTAGGTCAAGGGATTTTCTTTAAGAGGCAGCAGTGTAAAGTGTGAACTGTGTTCCTTTTTTAAGACTAATATTACTTGCAATATATGGATTTATTAAAAATTTAATACTACTTTAAAGTTTACTTGATTCTGATATTATTGAACGTGGAAGATGGAGAAAGTAGCTCCCACACCTCATCATAAGCAACACACTTTCTGCCAACAAACCAGATATCTTAGGTCCAGTACGTCTAATTACATCAACTTTACGTCTTATGAAGTAACACTCGGTGTAGTTGATGATAACATTCCCTAAACAACGTTTGTGCAACATTTTTTTTACCATATTTGCGGGTTGAGATGGCAACGAGGAAGAGAGTGAGGGGCGAGGTTTATTTTAAACTTCCCCGTCGTTCCATATAACAGCGAGTGCGTAGAAAAATAGAATCAAGTTTCAATAGTCTTGACTTTTGTGCTTATTAACATTGAAATTCACACACCAGACAATTTGGCTACATTACCTTTAATGAATACCATTATAGTAATAACAATGAATGATTAAAACAAGTTGATTAAAATAATAGTTTTTTTAAACTAGGTTTAAAAATGTGTAAAATGGAGATAAAATGTATTTCAGACTTTTATCATTCGATTATTTCACATTAACTATAAAAGGCTATTTTAAGGAAAACCTCTTTTCACTCTTTTGAGGTACATAATACTACACATGAATCCGTGTTCCCTGAACCTTACTCCATGAATAATATATAACAACTAAAGAGTTATATTTTACTACACTGCCAAAAGAATATGGCTAAAAGGATATGAATGACAAGTCTTGAAATTAAAGCTAAGTTAGAGCACCCACCAAAGTGACATTACATATGATTTGGCAGTAGCATGGCTGAAATACAACAGTGACGATACGTGCGAAAGCGTACCAGAATGATTTAGCATAACTACATTTAATAATAATGTTTGCCTCCGACGATGAATATGCTTTGCTCTTGTTGAATTTAGTCAACGTTATTAGAAACAATAATTATGATGGCAGTAAACAACGCTTTTAAGTGCAACTGTTAAAATAAAACATGGTGCTTTCAATGTTTTTTAAGAGTTAATTTTGTATCCAGAAAAATTTCAGTTGTTTTAGAGAATTAGTGAATAAACTTTAAATTTATTTGGATTTGGTAATCAGACAAATCTTTGCCGGGACCGAGGATTGAAGTCTGACACCTTACCCCTAGACCGCCAGGTCACCTTCTTAAACAAATGTTCTGCGAATTAAACAAACTAGCTTGTCCATAAAATGTGGCAAAAATTGAAGCATACATATATCGGTTTAACCTGAAGATGCACGTTAGATGCCAGGTCACATGTCACATAATTTTGGTGGGCACTCCAATATTTTGACTTTTATGTTAATCAACCTACTTTATTTAAAGACAACTCTTAAAGTTAAACCTCATCACTTATGAGGTGTGATAAATAGCAAACTGTTTAGTATATAATTTTGGGGTTGGTGCATAAATAAGGCTTATAAATATTCTCAAAAATAGTCCTATCTATAGTTTATGTTTATGATAAAAAAAAAACCTACATGACGCCAAGCAAAGATTGAGTGCAATTTTTACTCATAACTGTACCGTCTTAAGTTTATAATATTTTCGTTGAGTGCGCAAAAGTCAACAATTTTATTTCTTCTAGTCTTTCCACGATTAAAGACCATTTACCCAAACATTTTAACATAATGCTGACTTAGTTTTACTAAATTGTAATATGTTTAAAATAATAATTAAAGATTAAAACTTGAAATAAATTAATAAAATAAAAAATAAAATACAGACCTAGAAGTTAATAATAATAATCATGATAGCTAATGTTATAAAAAAACATTAATTAGTTAACTCTTATATATATAGAAATACATTTTTATTCTGCCACAGTAATGATATTTTGATAAAAACAAGTATAACTTTGATTTCAGTTACCCAGATCTTCTTTAACAGTGCGACACGAGACATTTTCTCAACTGATGCAAAGCTGTAACTTGAGGAAGAATGGGCGTTGGTCTCAAATATACTCTTCTTTAGTTCATTCACAATTTGCCCAATACTTAAAGTCCTATGATTATTTTCTTTTGGACGTTATAATAGGAATTTGTGTATCCAAGCTATAAAAGCTCAACTTTGCAAAATATGAAAACACTATTTTAATATATTTTATTATTTAGTAGACCTTAATAGATTTCATCTAGCATTTTACATAACTGGTGCATCCGCCTGTTAACATGACAGAACAAACCACAGTAAGAACTACAGTCCAATTTTTATAGGAAGAGCTTTTAAAAAAATAAAATACAAACACATCCAAAACTGACAACATTTAACTAATCTCTCAAAAGTGACAGCTGAGTATCAAATTACATGACGTTAGAATATGTGAAAGTAGTTCTAGTAGCTTTTCTGGTTGTTTGTTAAGATTCTACCTACCTGCTTTGATGGTCGAATGGTTTAGGGAGCCTCTCTTGCAATAGACTAGATTGCCGATGACGCGGAGATCAGGGTTCGAACCCGACCGGGTAAACTGAGGTTGGTTTATCTTAAATAATTTCCAACTCTCCCTCAACACTTCTACAAGATTTAACTTTCCTTGTACCTGACACATTTGCGTGTATTGGATTCCAAAGGGCAGTAAGAAGGGAAAAAATTGGTCCTCCATATGAAAATTGGACTGTAGCAATAATAAAACTCCTTTTCGACAAATAAAACTATACAACATTACTGAAGGAAAAACATGTCGCAAAACATATTTCTAAAGAGATTCTATGTTATTTATTTTATGACATGTTTGGTTTTTATATTATAAATCACTAAATCAACATTCAAAAGTTGCAGACAGGTAAAAATAAAAATAAAATTACACCCCATTAAATATATCAACAAATATTTCGATTGCTTTATCCATTGGTGATGAAGTTGAATCTTATATTTAACTAATTTGGCACATAAAAAGCTGAATTTGTCGGGAGGTAATCTATTTTAGTTTGTGGGATGTTTGAATAGACAAAAAAACATTTTAGTAAAATTACAAAATTTTCACTATCGTCCAATAATTCAGTATACACTAAAGCACTCTATTATGTTATAAAATATTTTACTATATAGTAAAGTTAAAAGCATTTTTTAAATTATTTATAGTTTTTTTTTGTGCAACAGGACGGGTGTCATGCGACTAAAAAAGACTAATAGATTTTAATCTTTCAATTTGATACAAATTTTTGACATACACTTTTAAAGATCTTACCAAGGTCAAAAAAAAAGTGTTTACATTTAGTTTATATTTTATAAAAGAATTATGCGAAAAAAAAAGAGAAATGGGGATAAAAAAAATCAACCGACGGTGTGAAAATTAAATTCTTTCAATTAACATGTCTTATAAGATTTAGATTCAAATTCATAAGTAAAATTAAGTTTCGTATATGACCCATCTCTAGTTTATTTGCTGGTACAGATTGTATGATAATTTTAAATTATAGGCATATGTAACACTTAACATCTTCATCAAATTGAAAATTGCTATAATTTATATCTGCATACCTTTTATATTACCAGACAACTTTAAAATTACTGCATTTCAAAAATTATACTCGATTTTCCATTTGGAAAAATAAGATTTTATGTGCTAACACCACGTCTTAACTACCCAATCAGGTTATATGCCTATATACTAATTATGATTATGGGTTAAGGACAAATAAGGTTGAATTTAGAGGAAGTGTACCAACATTTGTGTGGAGGAATAGTGGAAAATCACTTAGGGAAAACCACCCTACGTACACTCAGCCAAGATTCGAAACTTAATCTCCCTGTCATCGGCAGGCTAACATATTATTTAGTATTTTGGGTTCAGGATGGGGCCCCCACTTAGGGGCCCGTTCTTAAATTATGTAAGGGTTTTTGGGTGGGGGATCAGAATCCATCTTCTCTAAGGCTTTTTGTTTACCAATGTTTATGGTAAGACAAAATCTAAAAACTTTTTGTCTGAAAATAAAATAAAACTTACAATAATCATAAAATTTCACCTATATTTCCTTTACTTACTGCAATAAAAATATTTCAAAATTTCATATCGGTCGATTTATTACCAATCCTTCTTTATTACTAAAAATAACTAAATGATTAAAAAATAATCTAATTTACCAAACCATAAAAAGAAAAATATGTAAGATAGAGAGAGGGGGACGAATGGAAAATTTTACGATCCTGTAAGTGGGGGGAGGCCAAAACTAATTAAAAAAAAGCCGTATCTGATTTAAGGGTGGCCGGGCATTGTTCCGGATTGGTCTGGTTCACTGATGAAGGGGAAGGTCGGGGTTTGAATTAGATGCTAGTTTATAGATTTGAAAAAAAAAGTTTTCCAATCCTTAACATAAATGTGGGTCTTTTTTCTAAATCTATATTCTATTCCTGTCCCTATTTAAATAGTTGTTTTTATGCCTGATATCCTTGATGGGTAGTAAGACATAGCGCGTATAAAAAAAACTTTGTTATGGTAACATATTAAACGGTTGGAACTAACAACCGTTCTCTTCACTATATGAACGCAGATTCTTTAACCAACCTGATCCAATAAATTATATTAAAATATACATATGAGTTTGACAAAAAATATAATTTTTTTCTTGGTTAAAACAAATCTGATGGCTAGAATTCTCAAAATCAACTGACGTAACCCAAGTGATTTTTAAAAGTATTTCGGACGAGTTTCGACAGTGTGCTTGTTGTCTGCAGTAGTTTTAAAGTGACCTTGAAGAGAGTAGCTAGTCCGACGTGACAAATGTTGGAGTGCCGATATTGATGCTTCCTCGGAGTCTCTGCAAAGAAAACAATATCGCTCAACAAATTGTACGTAGATAATATACAGCTAGCCAATCAGCACATCAGGTTTAGTGTGTGTGTTTTGATACTATGTGGAAGGGAAGCGTTAGCAGCGGGACACTTGCCGGGTAGTTCACGAGCTAGGAAGACGTACCAAGGGGTACGAGTGGTCGTTCTTTTTGTGTTGTCTTTAGGGTGTTGAGAGATGGGTGGACAAAAAAGGGAGACCCCCTTGTGGATAATTTACCACAACTATAATCATATTATATCTATCTTAAAGTAATAATTAATTTTTTTTCTTTTCATTATGTATCTAGTGGTTTAAAAATGTAATAAAACGTCAATTAACGTTTCTCTAAAATAAAACTTCAGAATCAACCTAATAAATTTCAATTTATTTTTCGACTACGTTCTCAACCCCCACCATTATTTAATTAACCCCGAGAAATATAATCAATCCAACATCACTTTGAGATGAAATTGTCGATTTTACAACGCCTGATGGTTTATATTAGAGACGAGACACTCGAATAATTAAGGATGTTTGAGATTCAAGGATTCAAGAAAATTTTTGATTCAAGACACAAAGCCTTAAAAAGAATTTTTTTTTTCAATTTTTCAAGTTGTTTTAGAGCTGTAATACTGCTTATTGGTGGTTTAGAACCAATTATAATTATAGGATGAGCTTAACAACCAGAACCCAGACCAATACTTTAACATTTAAGTAAATATCTGAGTGTTATAATGAATGGATTATAAGAAAGAACATTAACTTTAGGTCACATTTTTTATTTTATATTAATCTATTATATTTATATTCGCTCTTATGTTCATAATTTTCTTCAAGATTCAGAGAGTAGAGTGGTTTTTTTTGCACCCTGTCTCATTACCTGTTCGGTAACACACTTATGTACTAATTACCCTAATGGTTTTAAGTATTAGGAAGGTTACATTTAAGGGAAGCGTACCCGCATTTGCGCAGAAAAAAAGTGGAACACCATTTATGGAAAAACCACCTTCAGTACACTCGACTGAGATTCAACCATCGATCTCTTTGTCGTCGGCAGTCTAGTCTACCGCGAGAGTAGCGCCTTAGACCATGCACCCGCCGAAGCGGGTCGAAAGTAAATTGGAGATTCAGATTCGTAAAATATTGAATTAGACCAAACTCTAATTTATATATGCACAGTTGAAGACAATGCAACAAGTGGAGTATTGAAAGATATACCTACCCATAATGCAAGTTCACTAATACTGGTACCAGGGCTGTTTGCGAACCCATCTCAGCTGAATACCAGCGTCTGTCCTGATCTTGATGGAGGCGGACTCTGCCGCGCGGACCGTTTCTTTCACGGACTGCATAAGGTTCTGCGCGTTACCGACCAGCATGTCCGTGGCTTCCTGGTCTTCCTCCGTACCTAGCGAGGAGAAATGGTGGTCAAGGTCATATCACTAACATTAAAATAAATGACGATTTCCTTTGAGAGAAATTATAAAGGGACTAAATTTTTAGTTAAAAGCCCATCTCACCTCACAGATACCACCTAACTTAGGTAGGTAATACAGCTCCAACCAGACGTCTTAAGAGCCCGTCTCACCCCACAGATAACACCTAACTTAGGTAGGTAATACAGCTAGAACCAGACGTCTTAAGAGCCCGTCTCACTCCACAGATAACACATAACTTAGGTAGGTAATACAGCTCCAACCAGACGTCTTAAGAGCCCGTCTCACCCCACAGATAACACCTAACTTAGGTAGGTAATACAGCTAGAACCAGACGTCTTAAGAGCCCGTCTCACTCCACAGATAACACATAACTTAGGTAGGTAATACAGCTCCAACCAGACGTCTTAAGAGCCCGTCTCACCCCACAGATAACACCTAACTTAGGTAGGTAATACAGCTAGAACCAGACGTCTTAAGAGCCCGTCTCACTCCACAGATAACACATAACTTAGGTAGGTAATACAGCTCCAACCAGACGTCTTAAGAGCCCGTCTCACCCCACAGATAACACCTAACTTAGGTAGGTAATACAGCTAGAACCAGACGTCTTAAGAGCCCGTCTCACTCCACAGATAACACATAACTTAGGTAGGTAATACAGCTCCAACCAGACGTCTTAAGAGCCCGTCTCACTCCACAGATAACACATAACTTAGGTAGGTAATACAGCTAGAACCAGACGTCTTAAGAGCCCGTCTCACCCCACAGATAACACGTAACTTAGGAAAATAATAAAGCTATAGCCAAATGTCGTATTGTGGTGTGGTTTTATGTATTCTATTTTTAGAAAGCAGTGAATTTGAGACAATTGAAATTTTCTTTAGTCACCATTATAACAAATACAACACAATTTAGAAATAAGTTGGTCTGTATTAAAATCATAAAACTATTAAACTAAGCTCAATTTGGCTGAAAAATTAAATATGTAGAAAATGGTAATTTGATATGATTTCAATTTTGAGTGTAATTTTTTAAATCTAATTTATCGGTTAAATGAAAGTGATATGTGTTAAAAGTTATTACCTCTTGAAATATTAAAAAAAAATAATTTAGTAACAATTTTTAGACTAACAAATAACAAGTCACAGACTTGGCCTTTAACTTTAAGTGAATAATGAGCCTTGGATAGCTCAGTGGTTAGAGCATTGGCGTGCTAAGCCAAGAGTCTCAGGTTCAATTCCTGTGTCCAGGTGTTTTTTTTAAATCTACGAATATAAACATAGATATTATTGCTTATTTGATTAACACCTCCCAATGCAAAAGTTAGAGAAAGAAAGAGAAAAAAAAGGTAGAGAAAAAAAATGAAAGAGAAAATAAGAGAAAAAAAAAGCGAGAAACCAATTAAGTGAAAGGTGATTTTTAAAAAAATTGTTATTAATGTCATGGTTGACCTGAAAAAAAAAGAAGAAAATATTGATATTTAAAAGCTCCATTTTATATACATGTTCTCTTGATTTAATATCAATCTTGATCCATGAAAATGATTAAGTTCTAATTTAAAAAATAAGATCATTAAAACAGTCTCATTTTGTGTTTTTATTTTTAAACATAGTGAATGAAGAAAATATGAAACAGATGAATTAATGGGAACCTACAACTGACAATTTTCATAGGAAGGGCCTTTTAGTGAACACAATCATGTTTTTTTTGGTGACCAACATTGATAACATTTTACTATATTATTATTGTTATTTTAAAGGTACTGTATTGAGAATATATATCAAAAAAGACAACTACAGATCACATGACTTGACATATGGATATGTGAGAGTAGATCTAGTAGTTTTCCTAGCTGTTAGATAAGGGCCTTCCTGTGAAGATTGGACTGTACTGTTAAGGCTGAAGGGAGTCAGATCATGCTTATATCCACTGAAATAGGTTTTATCTTTGTACTTACTGTTGCCAATCATGCTGCCTGTTTGTCAAAAAAACAGAAAGAAAGAGAAAAAAAAAGAAAAAAAAATAGTTGTGAGATATTCGACCAAAGTGAAAAACATTCACACAACCAACTGTTACCAACTCTTAATTGAAAAAGTTTATGCACTACTTTTTTTACGAACAAACAATCCCACAAACTTGTCAAATAAGCGATTGTAAATCATGCAGTTTTTTTCAGTGTCCTTGGATTAAAATATCATTGGATGGAATATCAAGTACAGTTAGAGTTTAAAGTGTTTACGAGTTCATCGGAAAGTTGGCTTGCTTCCCGAACCTGCGTAACGCCAAATTTGTAAATTGTCCATCCACAATTTCAGTTTTACTGGCCTGTACATCACCGGACAATTATATCGTAGTGTGTAGGGTGGGGCTTTTATTGAAATTTCATTAAATTACAAATTCCACCCTTGTTAATCATCTGCAGCCTGCATAATGTGACCCTGGATAGTCAAGAGTCCATGGTATATTCTTAATTATTCAATTTTTTTTTCCTAAAAGAGTAAGAAATATAATTTTTTGGGGAAGTTTGATTTTTAAGAATAAATTAATATAAGATGTAGAGAATAAAAAAAAAAGTGGAGAAATTATGGTTGATCACAGGATTGATAAGTTTATTAGTCGATTGTGGCCCAAAAGAGGTTGTCGACCCACTACTTTAAGGGATACTAGTGCAAGTTTGGGAAACACAAGGCAACAATTAGATCCCATTAACTCATAATTTTAAAAAAAATCTCAGTATTTTGTGATTATGAAAGTAAGCTATATAAATAACACTAATAAATATAGTACATTAAACTAAAAGCTGATTGTTGTAAGTGTTCAAGAAAACACCGTGCAGGCATAACAGTTATAAGCAACTTCATTCCCAATAACTAGGCACCTTAAAAGTATTTTAAAAACATAAATCTACTTGGACAGACTAACTACTTCAGACGTCAATGTAGACCAAATTAATTGTAACATCGCCAAGAGAATACTTTTAAGAAATAGGGAAAATCCGAGTAGTCTTCAACCACATAAGTCCAAACAAAAGAGCCAATATTTTATATTTACTAAAATAAAACAACAAACTAAAAAATATGGTATTTATAAACAATCGTAAACTAAGAAATATTAGACTCGTGCTCAACATTACTTTATAAATAATTTCAAGTGTACACATACATATTTATGACAACAACCAAATTAACCCTAAAATATCATCCCATTGTTGTATTACCATAGAGCTTCAAAATAAACTAAATGTCGTTAAGTGAAGAGGTACACATCACGTGCATCAACTCAGCTCCCGGCTCACGAGAGGTTCGGGAGTTAAAAGGGAAAAGAAAAGATCTACGACATAACAAGATATCACAAATTTGGTTCTACTTGCAATCATTTTCTTATGTACCTCATCTCCATCTTTATATTTGGTATTAATTCCTTTTCAATCCTCATTACACGACCATACCATTTAGTTCTTTCTTCCTCAACTATCTCACAAACTTTTATTGGCCTTCCTTTCCACCCTTCCAGTTTTTAAGCTTAACCCCATGAGAGTTATTATTAAAATTTGGTACGACCGTTTGTACTTAACACAATAACAGGCATTTGTTTCATATTTTATGAAGAGTTTGGAGGGGTACATTGGTCATGGCCCCAGAATGTGTAAGCGACTGACAATAGTTTGAGAAACATTGTTCTAAAGCAATACGCCTTCTTACAGTTAAACGGTTGCACTCAAAGCTAATTAAGCAAAATGTGTTGAAATAACATCCTAAATATTATCTTCAACATAGTTAGATAGTAGCTTTAATAATTTTTTTAACAGTCAACCTATTTATGATAAATAAATAATACCCAAACTTGGCTGTATACATGAAATAAAGTACCTCAGGCACGATATACTGTGATTTGTCCTTAAATATAAATGATAGAAAATAATGGATGTATAAAAGTAAAAACCCCAAACATACATTTGCAAAGTTATCTCTGAATATTAAATGGGTTTAAGAGCGCGTTTGATACCTGGCTTAGGTAGGCAAAACACTCGAACCAGACTTTTATCATTCAGAGGATTTTTATATTTTCTTTAAAAAACAGTGGAATTAAGACCAGTGAAATCCTTCTACCATTGCTTGAAAAAACAAAAACAAATTTAAAAAAACCTTAAAATTATCCTAATTTAACGGTTGTCAAATGAAGAATGTAGAAATCCCCCTTTTGAAAACAGTTTATGGTTTGAGCGTAGTCTTGTATCTACTTTCCAATCAGCCTTAAGAGGGTCTTTAAACCGCCCACTGTGATTTAACCAAGGTCATTCAACTAAATGGCTAGCGTCCACGCCCCCGAGCCACAAATAGGAGAATGTAAAAAAAAGTTTTTTTAAATGCATGCTCTGGTGAATAAAATCAAACGTGCAGAGAGAAACGTAGCTAGTGGTTGCAAAGTTAACAGTGTAATAATAGGAATAAATAAACAAAAAATAACAACATGTGTAAGCGAATGGTAAGTTTTACCCCCAAGGACCTCTCCTAAGTCCATCCTGGGAATGGTTTCTGTTAACAAGCCAAGGAACACCAAAGAAGACACATTAGAAGCGCAGACACTATGTACAGCAACACTAAACATTGGCTTCACCTGGCGGTGATCGACTTCACAGATAAAATACACAAAGTGTTTGTTTCTATATCATCGTGTCTTACTACCCCTTCAGGTTATACGATTATGTACTAACCAATGTGCTAGGAATAAAGAAGGTTGATTTTAGAGGAAGTGTACTTGTATTACCCTGGAAGGAAAATGGAAAACCATTTATAAAAAAACACTCTCAGTACATTCGATCGGGATTAGAACCCCAATCTCCCTGTCATAGGCAGGCCAGTCTGTTGCGAGTGTGACGCCTTAGACCATGCGGCCACCGAAGCGAGTCATGAAGTAATAATTTAGTTATTTAGACAATCTGTTGTGAAGTCGAATGTATATAGCTTTTAGTACTGGCTTCAGTGGTCAAAGGCATCCCCCTCATGTTAAGACTGGCCTGCTGATGACGCAGAGATCAAAGTTTGAATCCCTATGGGTCTACTGAAGGGAATTTTTTTCCTAAATGGTTTCCCACTCTCCTCCCACGCAAATGCCGATATATTACCTCTAAACTGTTTCCTTCCTCATCCCTATTCCATTAGGGTAGTAGTTGTCATATAGAGGTATAATCTCCTACAGTTAGTAAGACGCAATGATAAATAATATTATTAAAAAATAAGTCTTGTTTTCTCATCCAGATATCTATTTTAATAAATATTAATTTGTTGCAATATATATATTAAATAGGTAGATGACTAAAAGATGGAAATATAGAAATAAGTGTGAATCTTTCTCTGAATTAAACTTAACGCACTATTATATATTGGTAATCGTGCCGAGGATAGAAATTGTCCAAGTCAGAGTTTGTATTAAAGGCCAGCGACAATTCAGAATGTTTTGTGATATTTGTGTAAATCTTCATCTCAAGAGGTTCTTTTAAAGAGACGTTGAACACTTATTTTTATGACATTAATATCCCTGTTATATTTGTGTCTATACATTCATTGATTAATATAATTTATATATTAATATTTACACCCAGCAAAAAAAAATCATGCACGGAGACAGAAAAGCTTGATAAGATAAGATACATAGTTTTCTAGTTTATTAGAACAATTTAAAAATACGAATAAAACACTGTGCACATTTTAATTTTTTAATTTTTTAGTAGGCCTATCCTTTAGTTTTAGAGTGTTTGTTAATAATGACTTAAATTTATCTGCCGCGACAGTATTGGGAGGGGATTGATGTTGAGGAAAAGTGTCAGCAGTAGATTAGAGAAAAAAAGACGAGCTAGATAAGGAAGGAGGGGTGGACGTGGGGGAAGGGGGCTCACAGCTGGCTCTATGTTTAGACTATATAGCACACACTTTAATTCAAAACAAAAGTTAAAAAATAAATAAAAAAATAATGAAATGTTGATTTCAGAAAATCATCTAGTGCAGTATGGATTACTTTATAGGAAAAAGCACTAAAAAACTGGATCATTTGAACGATAATAGTGTTGGATTATTAGAAACCTAATATATTAATACATGGACAATATATGTATGGGGGACTAGGAAAGTGGAGGCCATGGGGAGGAAGATTTTGAGGAACATGTTAGCTGTCATGAGGAGAAACAAGATTAGGAATGAAGTTATCGGGGAAAGAGTAGGGGTACAGGGAGTACATGAAATAGTAGAGGAAGTAGGGCTGAGATGGTATGGGCATGTAATGTGGATGTTGGAGTACTTGAGATAATAGAGGAAGTAAGACAGAGATGGTAAGGTCATGCAATAAGGATGGAAAAGTAGAGCGTTCGGCATACCAAAGAGAACGACGGAGATAAAGTTTGTATGAAAGGAACCGCGAGGAAGACCCAGAAAGAGATGGGAGGAGCCAATGACAAACAGGTGTGCGAGTATGAGGAGAGGAAGATAAAGGAAGACGAAGGAAGGAATTTCATTAAACTAACCCGGCCACCGGTTGGAAACAATTTTATCATAATGATAATTACATAAAAGTTTCAGTTAGAAAGTCAAAAACATTTTACAGCAAAAATTATTTATTTAAATCTTGCTCATTTTAAAAGGAGCTATAAATAATCTACAAACCCCTCCATTTCACAATAGTGTGTGTATACATTATAATAGTCTGATGTGTGCTGAAACATATTTTTAATAAGACTATAGACACAAGTTATTTTTATAATAAGCGATCCAATAGAAACAAAATTCTACAAAAAATAAATATTCATAATCTAGCAAAAAATAAATCTTCAAGACAATCAATCCAAGCACAAGATGTTGTATTATGTAAGCGGTTAGAACAAAGCCGAGTAAATATTATTTTTATATTTGGCAGAGCATACACATTTAAATTAATAATTTAAAAACAAGATTCAAATTGATTAAGTGGATAAAAGATTATGCATTAAGATGTATTTTTAATTGATATCATTTATTTAAAACACTATACAAGTTTATATCTGTCTCTGCCCAACTATCTTGACGACTATGAAATAAATCATAAGTCAAAATAATATATACATTTATTAACTATTGATAAAATTTAATATCTCAATCCCACAGCCAAAGTTTTGGTAATAGTCTTTAAAGCCATAAGATTTGAGAGTAAAAAAAAAAATGGCTTCAGTTCGATTTTAATAGGAGAAGCCTTTAATAAAATCAAAAATCTATTTATTGTGGCCAAAAGAGATAGCTACAGAATGCATGAATATGTGAAGGTAGATAAGGTAACTTTTCTAATTGGCTCTTTCTGTAAATATTTAACTGTAATAAACCATGATCATGAGTATTTGAATGGAGGATTCAGCAATCGTTATTACAACCTATTTATTAATAGAAAAATTAATTATGGTTGATTATAAATGTTTAAATGCCTTTACAAATCTTTAAAATCTACACTAATATTATAAAGATTTGATTTTTTTTTGTAATGGATAAACTCAAAAACTACTGGACCGATTTTAAAAATTCTTTCACCAATATAAAGCTACATTATCAGCGAGTAACATAGGCTATATTTTATTTTGAAAATTTAATTTATTCCTCATAAAAATGTCGATAGTTTTACACAAGGTATAAAGAAATTGCTTAAAAATATGCTTTCTCTGCGTGCGCTGCAAAAACTATTGTTATTACATAAAAAAATACTATACATATTGAACGTTCTCACTAATGTGAACAAAAAATGCCGCAAGACAATATATGTAATTATTATGGCTATGTTACAATAATACGTTTTTTGTTGAAATTAGTCAACTAAAACACGGATGCGAACAAAAAGTGATTATATCTGTATCATGATATGAATCCTTATCCAAATCTATTATTTAATCATTTAGGCTGTTTATGTAGGAGTAAATTAATTTTTAAATTATTCAAATCTGTGTGTGTTTGTGTGTAATGCCCAGACAAATCTGTGGCACGCAGAGATCTGAAATTTTTAACATAGGTGGGTGGAAGTGGGGTCCGAATGCACCTCGAATCCGAATTTTTAATCTCTAATTATCTTTTCAATTAGGCTATTTTTAACAAATTTTTGAAGGGTCAAGGGTGACGCCGTGCGGGATTTCTAGTTACTAATAAACTGTCTAGGTGCTGAAAGTTTGAATGACATAAAATTACCCATCCATCTTCAAAGGTGAAAATTATGTCAGTAATTCCTTTACAACCTTTTTAGGTTAGTTGTTAGTGTATCTACCTACAAAACTACAATTTTCAGATTCTATTCCTGGGAAAGAATCAAATAGATATTTATCACTGAGAAATTAATTTTGTTTGTTTTCCGCTTAGCATTAAATTAACTATATGAGTAAAAAGGTGACCCGGAGGTCTAGGGGTAAGGTGTTGGACTTCTGTGCTGGGGTCTGGGGTTCAATCCTCGGTCCCGGCACAGATTTATCTGATTACCAAACCCTTCCTTCACCTCTGACAAGATGTGTATTAATCACAACTTGTGAATGTGGGGAATACCAGGCCTCCACCGTGGTTCGGATCCCACGTTAAACTGCAGGTCCTCCATTTCATCTCACAATCACCCTACCATTACACAATAGCGTAAGTGCGTATAACCCTAACGGGTAGTAAGACGCAGTGCTAATAATAATAATAACTATATGAGATTTGTTTGTTGTGTTTGTCCTAAAGTTAAGGTAAAATAAAATGGCGATAGCCTTTGAATGAATGCTAGTTAACCTACCTTGCGCGCCAAGCATTGTGGCCTTGACAGTAGACAAGATCTTGAGCTGAGTTCCAATAGTTGGGATTCTTTCGCAAACTTGTAGAAGGTTCTGAAAAAATAAAAACATGAGGGTTCACACATCTATTGAATGGACACGTTTAGCTTCAGTTTAATACCGAGGCAATGGGGCAGACTGGTTTCGACGAGGACAAAACAATTCTCATCGACAGCCGTTACTCACCGTCCTCATCCTTTTGTCCGTGCACTCTCGGGCCAGTTCCTTAGCGAGGCGCGTCACCTCCTCACTGGCCTCCGCGATGGCCTTGGCGCAGGCAATAAGGTCCCTCTTACTGCCCCCTTCTCCCCGCACGAGACGGCTCAGACGTCCCATCAGAACCGCCATCTTCTTGGCTGCAACAATGATGTTGTTGTCCTTGCTCGACCACTGGCGCACCTCCTGGTGCAGGCCGTGTGCCGCCATCTATGGAGAGATATACAAACTATGCTTAGTTCCACTCAAGTGGTGTGAGAGTGACTTTTTACAATTAATTTTATTATTATATGAAAAAAAAAGTGAAATTTGTATTCAGAATGAATCAAGTTGACGGGGAAAGCTTATTTAAACTTGTCACAATGAATTTATTTTCTTATGTATATTAAAGAGATACATTATTTGGTATTGAGGAAGGGGTGAGGCATATTGAATCTAGAGGAACTGTACCCACATTTGTGAGGAAGAAGAGTGGAAAACCATCTAGGAAAAATCACCCTCAATACACCCGACTAGGCTTTGTAACCCAATTTCCCGGTCGCTGGCGGTCCCAGTCTATTGCAAGAGTGACACCTTAGACCATTGGTTCCCAACCTTTTCCATATCGTTCCCCCCCCCCCCCCCCC
>CABEEJ010000930.1:137878-164339 GCA_901482245.1 Timema douglasi | reverse complement strand
CCCCCCCCCATAAGAGGTGAAATTAAAAAACTAATGACACATTTCTAGTATGCCATGTAACCCATTTCATATTAATGAAAGAAGAAATATGTTTAACCGGACAGTAATATATGTAATTTTTTTTAAGAAAATTGTGATAACGAATATTTTTTAAAAGAAGGTAGAGTGTGTGGATTAGAAGGAAGGGGTAGACCATATAAGACGTGGCTAAATGTTATAAAAGAATGTGTGAAAAAGAGAAGTATGAAGAGTCTTAAGAATAAAAGAGCAAGCATGACTCGGTGTATGGATGTTGTTGAAGTGAAGGAAGTATGCAAGGATAGGGAAGTGTGGAGGAAGTGAGGATGGGCTGAGTACGGAGCTGTTGTTTTTTGAACTATACGTACTGTTTATTTTGCCTACACAGTAATGGGATGGTATGATTAGGTAGGAATATATTTATGTTAAAAAAAAAACTATATTTGTTTTGCAAACCACCAAAGGACTCTTCATGTAACCCCCCAAGTTGAGAACCTAGAGCATTCAACAAACCTAAGCTGACCATACATTGTTTTCAGTAAGCTATTTCACTCTTGTCATTGAGTTTTCCTTTGGGGGAGGGAGGAACAGTCAACCGGCCGCCAGTATTGTCAGAAAGTTTGTTGGCTCACCATGATAGGTTGGTTTGGGCAGCGGGGCCTGGAGGAACATATCATCCTCATCGTCCGTCTCTGGGGGTGGAGGTCTCGGGGGTGCCATCTCTCCGCCGGGTAGAGGCGGCCTGGGTGGGGCGTAGTCTGTAGCACATACAGTCAACATCAGATCATGGGATTGCAAGCGCTCAACTTACCCATTGGAGGGTATAAGGCAAGTTTCGCAACGGCGCAGACCTATTCTATCCGCGAGTGTACGGGATATTCGTTTTTACGATTCCAATTAGTGATTCGAAGGGAGACTTCCCAAGTGTGACACGAATATTTCTATCATTTCGAAACTATGTAAATATAAACTAACTTTGAGCAAATTATATATATAAAAAAATACTATTCTTATTTTCACAATAAATTTGGCTCACAATTTTTTTTTAACATCAGTTATTACTAATTGTTCAGGTTATAAGCATACTTACTAAGCAAATGAGTTTGGGATGAGGAAGGTTGATTCTAGAAGAAGTGTACCCACATTTGCGTGGAGGGAGAGTAGAAAACCATTCAGGAAAAAACACCCCCAGTTCACCTGACCGAGATTCAAACCTCAATCTCCTCGTGCTTGGCAGTCAAGCTCAACATGGCACTAGCACGTTAGTCAACTATGCCACCGAGGTGGATAGAAATATATACAGTAACATGAGAAACCCGCCTACTAAATTTATTAAAGTAGTTTTACATCAAAAGTCAATATTAATTAGGGTCATGTCAGGTCACTTCTTTTAAAGTGGGAGTGTAGTTTTTGTATCAAAACTTTTTTGACCAAAATAAATAAAATATTTCTCCATTAGAAATGTAGAGTTTAATTTTCTTCCTACAGTGATATCAACAGTTGTTGAATATCTGTCATGAGCATGGTGTCATTAGATGAGAAACTTTTTCAAGTGAAGAAAAAAAAAAGTTGTCATTAAATTCCAGGACAGCCTTGAGAGATATTCAACAACTGTTGATATCACCGTGTGGAGGAAAATTAAACTCTTTGTTTCTAATGGAGAATTATTTGATTTATTATGACAAAAAAAGAAGTTTTGTTATAAAAACTTCAAAAATACTTCCCTTATCTCACGCTCACTACAATACCCACCTTAAGGGACCTCCGATCAACCAAATTATCTCTTTTACAACAGCAAATCTAGGAGCAAAACACAAAATGTGTGCGTTACAAGCAACAGGTTTCTTTTTATTGATTTTTCGACCCTAATTATACTGCAGCTTAGTGATAGTAGATAACTTACCCACAATTTGAATATTAATTTTTGAAAGTAAATCACAAATTTGTTGTAATTATCTAGAGTTAAAAGGGGACTCCCAAAATTCTTATTCCCGAAACCCCTTGCATCCTTTGGGTAGCCCTGGCTGGAGCCAAACTTTGAGTCATCCAAACATGACCTGATTGTTTGCCATGTGAAGAATAGATTTTGACCTCACTGAGTTTTTAACAACCCTCTCAGTTTCAATAAACTTGGTTCAACAAAACACATTTTAAATAAATAAGTTAAATATAATTTGAAATACTAATTCTATTACAAACTTAAATTAGATCAAACTTTTTTATTTATTTCTAATATCACTAAGAAAAATATCCATATCATGCACACTAAAATACTACAAAAGTCAACCCTTATAGAAATATGTTTTTTTTATACCGCAAGACACAAAACAAGCACACATTACACAAACAAGTTAAGAGAGGAAAAAATCCCAATCTTTGCAGCTAGACCAGGCTTGCAATTTAACAACTCTTCAACAGGTTTTGGAAGTAGTTTGATCTTCAATGACTAAAAAAAAAAGACAAATTTCCGAGATACAGAATAGAATGTTATGTTTAAGAATGAAGTAGAGCTGTCTTGAGTAATCAAAACTTCATCCCTGTAAAGATGAATGCATCCATAGAGAAAACTGTTGTAGCAATTAATTTAAGGGCCCGGCAACAACCTTATTTAAAATGGCTGAGGACGTAAGTCAGTGCTCTAGCAGACAAAACGTTAGTACAAAAACAATTGCTAGTCAAACACTGCAACTGACACCACGAGAGCAGTGCACGGCTGGTAGCCTTTGTATCCGTGGTGACCAAGACCTCGAACAGGGCTCAACAAGACTGCATAGGTATCCTTCACAACTATTCAGACAGATCTACACTTGGTCACGTGATTGCCACTGCAGCTATCAAGGGCGCGAGTCAAGGTAACGCCACATATGTAGACTATTCGGATACATCCATAGACACCTTAATCTTTTGGCCAATGAAGCGGGTTGACATGGAAATAAAAAATAAAATGTATGCATCTATTGCACAAGACTATTAATCAATAATCAGATTACATGAACATTATTAGCGATACCGCGAAGCTAAAACTGTTTTCTTGTGAAAATTACACAGCTTGAGGAAGATACAATTTAATATAATTAACATATGTGATTTCTTCAAAGGCCATGAATTAGTGTTATTGCAACAACAAGGTTTACACATTTACATATGTTCTATGTTTCCTTAGTAAGTGATTTCAAGGAATAAGACAACCAACAGTTTTGTGTATAAAAAGCCTTATTTAAAAAAAAAAGCATCACTAAAAAACTAAAAATACATTAACACCACAGACATGCAAAGCTGAATTAATAAAGAACTATGTGAGCTAATAGCATGTACACCACTTTAAAAATAATTGCTATCGTTGAGGCCACAGCCATACTCACTAACTGGCCACCAGCAGGTGATAGATACCCTGTAGTATATGTGGGTGGCCATATCATGCGACTACTGCCTAAAGACTGTGAAAGTACGCGACTTTGAGTCATCCATATAAATAAAAGTTTTGAAAGAAAACTAGTGTTTTTTTAATCAGGGATGTGCTGTTTTCAACCTACAGGTTTCATGCAGACTATTATATCATAGCCCCTCCACCTGCTTGCGGCAATGGCCAATGATGCACTTGCCCACCGTGGACAGGAATGTTCGGGGTTCAAATCTTGGCTAGGTAATGTTTGGATTGTTTACCATCTTTTCTTCATGAGTGTGTTATTGCAAACATGTACTGATGTACACACAAATAGTCATTTACACAATATATGTTTATGTGTGCAAATGTATAGTTCATCGAAAAACCCAGTAATATTTAACAGTGTTGTTTATTTGAAAAGAATATTGAGTAGCCCTTCTTTAGATTACAAGATTATAAAAAAATGAAAACACTTGTGAGATGAGCAAAATTAATTAGCTGGCATGAAGATAACTACAGATATCTATTCCTTAAAATGCGATACATACCATGCTTTTGAGATGTTTACTTTTTTTTTTTGTATGGCTTCCAAAACAAAGTATGAAATAATATTAGTGAAGTTTTGAGATTTGAAAGCACGTAATGCTACTTTTAAAATGGTTTGCGTAATGGATCATGTAGTAAGAACTTGAGTTGCGAGAATGAAGTTCCATTCTAACAGGTTGAATCAAGGTGGTTTTTTCTTCCATGCGCAGGGTTTCCATTTCAATTCAGGCAAATGTTTGCGTGTTTACAACCTCATCATACTTACCGAGTCATTTTAAATTGTAAAGTAGTGCTGCATTCCAACAATTTGTGGTGCGTGACAACAACAACAACAACAACAACAACAACAACAAATACAAAAATAACAACACCCCCCCAAAGCAAGATGCAGCAAGCTGCCAAGTGAGATGTGATCAACACAATNCTTAATCGCCCCATCTCAACGCAAGATGCAGCAAACCCCCACACCTAACCTAAGCCTGTACCTCTGTCGACGTGATCATCGTCCGATGTTAGCTCGTGGTACAATAGATCTGCATTGTCGCCTGCAGAGGGGGAAAACAATTACTTAAATTGGCACACAATTACTGTCCCTCATGCTCATTTATTAAAATACTTTTAAAATTTAAAAGACAAAATTAACTCTAAATAAACTGTCTTTATAAATTGAAAAGTTGGCATTGATGTTAAACAAAATATAAATTTATGAATATTCAGGACTTAATTTTTTTTATAGCACCACATCGGGTTGTACGCGTATATACTAATTACACTAATGTGTAAATCTTGAGAAAGGTTGAATTTAGAGGAAGTGTACAAATATTTTCATGGAGAGAGAGAGAGCGGCACACCGTTTTGGAAAAACCACCCTCAGTCCACATGGCTGGGATTCAAACGCCTATCTCCCCGCCATCGGCAGTACAGTCCATTGCGAGAGTGACACCCCAGACCATTTGACCACCTAAGAGCGTGAGCTAACTTTATTAAGTATAAATTTTAAATAAATATAAAATGCTGTTTGTTTGAAGAAGATGCTTCATCTAAGTGCCGAGTAATTTCTTTATCATTCATATTTATTTATTTTACTTTTCAAACACAAATTTAAATCAAAAAGTAAGTGACGTGTTAAGCTCAGAACAAATAAAACTTTAATATTACTTCTAGTAAAAATCTGAACCATTCATTTATTTTCCACGATATATTTTTTTACAGGGGTGAAAAAAAACCAGTCCTATAAATATGTAAAAACAGACTGAAAATTCATGTGAATTAATCTGAAAGCCAAAAATACCTCTCGCCCATTTCGGCAACGGACTAACTGCTCTCATGGTTGGGGACTTGTGCCCTAAAGTAGGGGACAAAGTGCCCCCGGGCGAAGGCCCAGGGCCGGGCTGACCCCTCATCGACTGACCCACTGCACCACGCAATAACACAACAAAACACGCAGCAAATTTAGCAAAATAATATTATTTTTTCAAAACTAAATAATAAAAATGTATTTCTATTATATAACCACAACACAGCAAGCTGTTTAGGCAAAATACAGCATACAGCCATTGTTTACAACAAGATTTGTTAAATAATGAACAGAAAATAATTATTTAGAACAATGATTCCCAAAATGAAACAAATAACAGTCATCATGTAAAGTATAAACAGTTGTTTCGTATTTTAATAAACCTTTAGAGGTAAACTAAACAAAGCCATGAGAGGCGTAAATAAAGGCCTATAAAAAGTCCACGGCATCTCGTTAAAATCCGCGTCGGCTTGTTGATCAGACTTAATGTATTTAAAAAAATATATCTCGAATAATAAAACTCAGGGTCGTGTATCTCAGTTTGGGAAACTTTATATATATCCAAATCATCTTTTATATATACAAGGTGATTTGGATTAAAGCCAATGGCTATGAATGACAATCGATATACTTTCCAAACATGAAAACTTAAGGTGATTACACAATTCGGTTAACCATAGTTTTTTTGTTATAATAATAATCCAGCTCAAAGATTAGGTTTAAACCCCCTTATGAGGGGGGAATTTTTTTTTAAACTGTTTAGTCACATTTTATTAAAAAAAAAAATATCACTCATAGCTAGAAAGCGAATCAAAGCAGAAGTAGAGATATTAAAAAAGGCTACAGTCTAATTCAAGTCATACTTATGCACAGGTTCATATGGACTCGTACAAACTAAAGACAATATTTTAACATCTGAAGCGTTGTGCTGCGTGTGTATGTTAGGTGCAAAATAACTGAGAATTTATTTATTTTGTGTACAGATTACCCGTTTGAGATATTGACTTATCTTTACACTAATAGAGTAGGGACGAGGAGGGTAGGATTTTAGAAGATATATACCCACATTCGTAAGGAGGGAGAGTGGGAAACTATTTAGGACCTTGCCAGAAACTCGATTTCTCGTGTGGTTGTGGCAATCTGGCGGAACAAGAGAATGACGCAATAAGAACATGTGACCATCAATGTGGGTGACTTGTATTTAGAGATGGCAACCTTCGAGTCCTTGAAGCTACAAATACTTTAAATTTTTAGGGAGATTCGAGGATTCAAGACACAAATTCCTTAAAAATTTTTTTAAGTTTCTCAATTGAAATTTGTTTGACACTGTAATACCACCTACGATGGTTCAGAACAAACATAATTATAGGACAATCACAACAAACAGACCCCAGACCAGTAATTTAACACATTACTGAAGGTATGAATGTTATAATGAATGGATTATAAGAAAGAATGTTAACATTTAATTACTAATTCTATATACTATTATTCTATTATATTTATATTTCCTCTTATGTTAATTTTTCCAACGTTAGAATTCGATCCAAATCAACTTATATTGTTTGCATCGACTGGTTACTCTAGATTTTTGTGTGAAAGACGTTAAAAGATTCGGCCGACGACTATAAGAGTCCCTCGTGTGCATATGCATGATGAATCAGAGACAAAGAAATAGATAAACAAGCGAACCAGAACATGCAACAAGCAATTAGTCACCTCTACCTTTCTCAGTGAAGTAATTGTAGCGTTGCGAAGGTTGATATTGCTCCACATTGTTATCATCTGCAAAATACATCACAATATTTACACAACCGGACACATCCATGGGGCTATGTACAACAGATATACTGCTCGATTTCCTCGGTCCATTGGCAGCAGTGTAGTACAAGCCACGTTGTGTTCGATTTACCCCCCTTTTCTGGTACTTTCCTCCAAGTATAACAAAATGTACAATACGTTTTCCTTAAAGTGTTCATTTATTTGTAATAATAATTATTTTCATGACAATCAACTTTGTCGGAAAGAGGATTAAAATGTTGAATATATATTTTTAAAACTATCTTGAAACTTAAAAATTTATTATAGAATTACCTTGTTTATGTTTTTTTTATAAGCGTTGAATTTGAAAATTATGAATAAGATATAATAAAGTATTTTTAATTTTTAAATTCAAAACTCATCAGGTAATAATAATAATACAACATTTTCAAACGTTATCAATGTCTCATAAACATTACAAATTTCAACAAAGTTTTAAATCCATACTCGACATCTATTACACAATTTTAATCTTTAACGACTATTACAGATAATTATAGCTAATACTATTCACGGAAGAAGGTAAAGGATAAATCAGGAGTCGGCAACTTTTTGGGACACGATCAACGTTAACATTCATCAAAGCTACTGTCTGAGATCACTCATGTTTTCTCAACTTTACTTTTTTTCTTTCTATACAGCTTATATTTAGTCCTTAAATTCAATATTCCCTCTAATACGTATAAAACTGCATCTATATAAAATAAATAAAATGTAAACTCCGTTTACCGTTTCCAAGGTAGCAGTCTTACCTTGACGAATTACACTATGGCCCTAAAGCTGCATCATAGTAGAATAATGCAAGCTATAAGTTTACTTTTGTGACAATGTCATTTTCTGACAAGATCAACCGGTCGATCGCGATCAGCCTGTTGCCGACCCCTGGGATAGATTGATAAGAATGAATATGAGGTAAAAATAAATAAGGTTGTCTATTACAAAAATAATCTTGTGTTTACTAAATATGATTAAAAGTTACTTCTGTAGAAAAAAAACATTATATGCTCTCAAGACTTGTTAAATAATATAGATCACAAACAAGGATGAGTTATATCAATAATCCTTGGGGAAAAAAATCAATTGTATCACCACAAAAAGAAAAAAATGCATAAACAAAATGGGGAACAGATGCAAAATATGTGGATTTAATTGATATAAAAGACAGGCAGGCCTGCATATTTAGAAGACAAATTGCAAGTGCACAGGATAACAAACACATACAGGAAATAAAAAACCCACGATGCAAAATTTCAAGGAACATTGGGCACTCGAGAGACAATTCTCAACCCAATTTATGAAACTGTTGTAACTTTAAAATATATCTATTGCAGGATTAACAGCAAGAGAGGTTATTATGCAGACTACATGGCACCCTATATCAGCAGAAGTTGGCAGTATCGTCGCCAACAGACGATGGCTACCAGGTCGATATGACTCGATTGTGGGTTGACGTTATGGAGTGTTTTTTTTATCCTACATATTTAAAGATATACTTGGAAAGTGTGCAGATATTATCCTGACATTCATTCTTTACTAATTAATATTATTACAATATTTTTACATCCATTACGGTTTCCAGTCTTTGACCTGGATCTGTTTTTTATTCAAGCCATATATTTTTCCCTACCGGCTTGCTAGGGCTGTCGTAGCTTCATATGCCTTATAATCTAACTTAGGACTTTCGGCTTTATCGTGATATAGCCTCTGCAAACAATTGTGGCGCCAAGCCCCCTTGGACATCAACTTAAGACTAGGAAAGGCACAACATTCAGCCCCCAGCCATTAATTTATCAATGTGAAAGGGTAAACCCATATTTTCATCAATAATAACTTTTCGTCCATAGTAGGAATCAAACCTGGGAACATTAGATCAGTAAAGAAACACGCTACTGACTGAGTTAAGGTGTCGGATACTAAAATTATTCCAATATGATGGATGAAATTAAAACTGGGAGCAATATACTTATTTGTAGCAGAGAGTTTGATAGAAAATGTCAATCCGACACCTTAACTCAGTTGAGTCGGTAGCGTGTCTGTCTACTGGGCTAAGAGTCCCTGGTTTTATTCTTGATATGGCCGACAAATTTATCATTGGTAAATGTGGGTTTACCAATTCACGGTGATGAATTAAGGGCCGGGGACTGGATGTTGTGCCTGTCCTAGTCTTAAATTAGATTATAAGGCAAATGAAGCTACGAAAGACCGAGCTAGACGGTAGTGGAAAATATATGGCTTGAATAAAAAATGCTGGAAATGATAATGGATGGAAAGAAAAATTAAAACAACACATGGTCTTATAAGTTCTGATATTTTTAATCTGATTAATCTAGAAACTTTAAAATAAAGGCGTTTCGTCAAACAAATCATGCAAGCAAAATAAATAACAAAAAATAAACATGTGCAACAGTAAAATTAAAATGGCAATGCTAAGCTAGACTGTTATAACTTTAAAATTTTAATGTAGTCCCTTGAATTTTTAATTCTCTCAGATGTTTAAGAAGATTTAAGGGTTTGAAAAAAAAAAAAAAAAAAATCAGTTTCAATATTCCCCCCAAAAAATCATTCAGATTGGAATGATATATTACAACAACAAAAATTCCTACTTGATGCCTAATAGCAATTAAGCCCAATATAAATACGGGAAAAATATAACAATACGAGTGACCAGCGATTTTAAAATTCAAATAACAAGTATTACGGTTGTGTTTAAATGTTCAATAGCTGAAATTATAATAATATTGTATCACAGGAGGTAAAAGAGTTACAAAAAAAAAGGGGGTTGGTGGGGGAGACGTTTAAAAATCTTGTTATTTAAAGTTAATTAAGTGTAGCTTGAGCACATGAAGTATATTTACTAAACTTTCAGTTTTATCAACAAGCTTTTAAGCAACAGTAAAGTGAAGTGAGTTAAAAATAAACACATAGATTAGTAAAGAAAATAAATGTTAATGCGAAACACAATAAGCAAACAAAAAAAGGATGATTTACAATAAATGATCATGGGGATATAAAGCAGAATAAAAACATAAAAAAAGAAGAGGAAACTATATCGGTGACAGTAAATTTATCAATCACTAGTGTGTGTTAGTAGATTTATCAACAAACGAATATAACAGCTTTAGTTTTGGCAAAAATTTGAAGTTGTTATAAATTTGGGGAAATAATTTTTAATAGAAGGTGATCAAGACCAAACGTGTCCAATTACACTAATGGGTTAGGGATGAGGAAGGTTGACTCTATAGAAAGTGTACCCCGCATTTTTGTTGAGGTTTGTGTGGAACAACCTGTAGGAAAAAACCAGACTTGGTACACCCAAGCGGAATTCGACCGTCGAACTCCCTAACCGTCAGCAGTCTGGTCTACCGCGAGAGTGACGCCTTAGACCATTTGACCACCAAAGCGGGTCTCAAACTATTAAAAACTCGAATTACATATGGAAAAGATGGAAAAAATTAAAATATGTGTACGTTTTTATGTGTGAAAAATACCTAATAATATATATCTATATAAATTTTTTAATTACCTAATACAAATACAATTTTGTAAATATAAACATTAGTATCTATAACAATTTAGAAAAAACTACCAATCGTTTTATGTTTTTTTGTTGTGATTGTTTTTCTACCGCGACACATTGTACATCTCGAGTAAAAACTGTGCACCGGGCGTATCCTTACCTCAAATTAAATGGAACCTCTTAACTATCGAGACATAACTACATTTAAAAAAATACATAGTACGAAAAGAAAATTGATGTTCCTTAATAAAGTGTAGGTTCAGGGAGGGTGTTCTTGATGTGCAATCATTAAACGTGCAGTGCATTATTGATATTTTATGCATTTCACAAATTTCCAAAGCAAAAAACCCCCTACACTGAGAAAGATTTCAAATATTTATCAAAATTGATTCAATGAATGATGATATATAATTTAAAACAAATGTTACATGACTTTTTATTAATTTTTTTTCACCACATCTTACTACCCGTTCAGGTTATACACATATATGATAGTTAATCTAATGGGGTAAAGATGAGAAAAGAAGTATTTTAGAGGTAGTATACCCACATTTGAGTGGAAGAGGAGTTGGAAAATATTCAGGAAAAATCATCCTCAATAGACTCGACCTGGATTAGAACCCTGAGACTTCAGCAGGCCAGTTTAACACGAGAGTGACGACTTAGATAATACAGTTACTTAATAAAGTTGAACCACAACTAAAAAAAAAAAAATTAAAAAATTAACTATTTTGCGATCTCGTTAACAATAACAAAGTTTAACACGTATTCTTATCGCAATATTAAGTAGGAAACTGGCCCGTTTCATTCCAGTGTAGATAGGTGATATATTTAACATGCACTTTCTGAACCGACTGATTATATCAGCAGATGAGAATTTTGATGCGTGATAACAAAAGGACCTAATAATTTTGCTATGAAAGGTATTTTCACACATTTTTCAGGGTTCTTTTACATGCCATAATTATTGACATGGGACTGACGGCTTTACTTCCCCTGCAAAGGAAGATGTGCTACGGATCACTCAAGAAAAATCAGTCAACACCAGATGGATTTGAGCCAACGTTCATCGGATCCTAAGGCAAGCACTTTACCTCAAGACTCCCCCCCCCCTCAAGGTCAAAACGAACATGCACAGTAGCAAGTAAGGTCAGGCACAAGGGGTTGACCGAATATGATGTGTCAAATAGAGAAAACCGGCATATTTTCATATGTTTGAATATTTTAGAAAAGGTTCTTTCTCAATGTAGGCAGATCCAAGACGACGTTAGTCAGAACAACTGATACCTCGGTTACTGTGTGTTAAAGGCTGATAACTATTGCGTGATGGTGGCGCATCGTTAAGGCCAAATATGGAATTAAAATCCACCTTAAATATCTCGCCCAACTCCGCATCTACGAGAACAGAGAAATAAAAACAACAAAACCACAACACAAACATATATATATATATATCTACATACATACACACACATACAAAGAAAGAGAGGAAGGCTAAGGTGTAAAAAAGAGATATGTACGGACTCAATCAGTACTTAGATAGTTTTGCGGGAAAGGGAGGAAATATAATACCACACATATAAACAAAGAATAGGAAGAAAACAATATTTTATGTATACACGAATATTATAAATATTGGCCTCCAGAGGATATTTATAGTTTTCTTTATTCATAATTAAAGAGTTCAATGTAAACTTCTTTCACATTTGTGTGTGTGCGCCTGCCCCTTCTTGAAAACAATATTTGAATAAACATTAGTGGGGGGGGGGGGGCTGTCCCTTATANGGGGGGGGGGGGGAGAGCATGGCATACCTGAACTACCTGTAGGCATGCCTACGAAAAAGATTTAAGCTCAGATATGCCAGCATAAAATAATATAGTGTGCATTTAAAAAAAATCCTTTTCTCTTTATGGTAGATTTAAAAAAAAATCAACATGTCATACTACCTGTTCAGGTTGTATGCGTATATGATAATAATTAATATAATGGAGTAGGGATGAGGAAGGAAGTATTTTAGGAGGTATTCTACCCACATTTGCATAGAAGGAGTGTGTGAAACCATTTAGAGAAAACCACCCTCAGTTCACCCAACCAAGAATCGAACCTCAATTTCCCCGTTATCGGCATTCTAGTCTACTGCGAGAGTAGCGTGTAACATGTTGATATTTATAAAGAAACGAGGTTACTTCGATAGTGAAACAAAATAGAACTGCCAAAACACCAAAAACCACAAGAAATTAATATTTTACTTCTAAATCTGAATGAAAGAATTCTAGGTTTAAGTTTAAATAAAACTTCTTGCAAACACAGCTAGGATGAAATAGCGACAACGTCTGACTCGAGGAACGAGGTGTTAGGGTCACAACACTCGTCAAAAGGGTGGAGGAGGGAGGGTGGTGGTTGGAAATAAGATTTAAATTACAAGAAAAGACGGGAAAGGGGAACAGAAACTCACTGGAGGACAGAAGTTAGATCCTCCAAACTTGACCCAAAGTGAGAAATGATTATTTTCATATCCCTTTCTATAATAATCACAACTTATTAGTAAAGTTTCAAAGACATTGAATCAAAATTTGTGAAAATATTTTAAGATTCTAGAATCAATAAACAAGATATTAACAACTAAAACAGAAAGTATATACAAGATTATTTTACCTGAACCAAAACAATGACTTTCAGTTTGTTTGCGGTCGTTCTTGAGGATTAATTACCATGTTCAGTTTTATTTGTAAAACCGATTTAATCACTATTGCTTCCCTGATGTTTTTCTCTTTTTACTAATCAATTTAACTAAAAAAAAGTGTATTTAAATGAGGATAAAGTGTGTGGAAGATTGTGTGACGTATTTAAAAACCTTAGTCAAATGAACTATAATCAATGCCAGCCCACATATTTTTAATTTCCTTTAATTAAAATCCTATGCTTTAAACTACAGAGATTAAAAATGTTGAATATTCAGCTGTTCATTATTTGACTTACCAAGCGAAATGGTGAATTTTGTCTGGGCAGATGTGGACAATCAATACATTATATTTTAATTTATTAAATTATGGTTACAAGAGTTAAGGCTCTTTCATATATATATATATATATATATATATATAAATAAATATAACATGATGGTAAAATGTGCATAGATACACTCCGTTTATCCTGAAAACGTAGCAGTCTCACGTTAACGGACTACACTGTGGCGCTATCTAGCTTTGAGGCTAAAATAGAGGGTTCATATATTAATGAATAAGAATTATAATAATGTTTGAGTTTGGATTATGGGAGATGAAGAAGCTCACCCACAGCTGTGGGGAGCCTTGCGTTAATAATAAAAATCAAAAGAGGATATATACTCCAGAGCCGAATAAATCTGAGGCTCTAAAACAGACTGAAGTGTTTTGAACTCACTTGGAAAATCAACATCACATACAACTTAGACAATAGATGACACCGGTGTGGTCAACACAAGAGTTGACAAGTCTTACCGTTGATGTGAAGGTTTGCCATGTCTGGTGGAGGGGGGAGATCAGGGGTCACTGTGACTGCTCGTCTCACTTCACTCACTGCTGACAACAGCTGAAATGTTAATTTACCAAAATATAGAGTCAGGCCTTCCAGATCACAACATATTACTAACCAAACAGATTATACACCTCTATGTACTAATTACCTTAATGTATTAGGGATTAGGAAGGTTGAATTTATAGGAATTGTCCCCACATTTGTGTGGAAGGAGAGTGGGAAAACCATCCTCAATGCACCCAATTAGAAGCGAACCTCGATCTCCATGTCTTTGGCAGTCTAGTAGTCTATTGCGAGAATTGCGCCTTAGGCCATGTGTCCACCGAAGCTGGTCAGATCCATCTTGATATCACAATTATTGATAACTTGATTCTTAGATCTCAAATCTCAGTAAATAAAAGTTCTAATATTTAAACAAAACAGCAACAATCATAATTTGATTGTCTTTCATTTGTATTTTGCAGTCTTCTCACTTTAATTCCAGCAAATCATAAATTCAAACTAAGTGTCTTGGAATAGAAGGGCGAGGCCTACAAATTTATCATAAAACTGTAAGCCAAAAAGGTTCACAATCAAAAATACAACAAAACAGATAACTTTGATTTCAAGGGACACCAGTTCACCTTCTTCTGCATAAGAAGGGGAGTGTTTACAAAGGGGACTGATGTACCCCGAAAATTTCATAATTATGTGTTTTAAATTGGTCTAGATAATACTAACCATAGCCAAGAAATTTATCTCTACTCCCAAAAACAGTTGGCACAATGTATTTATAACAGTTTTTCTTTATATTTAAAATGGAGTAATACAATGTTTGTGTTATCTCTTCTTTCTTCTTTGTGTTTGATAAAGGCAACAATGCCGAAATATTATTTTATTTGTGTTAAAATATATGTGTAAAAATACAGCCATTTTAAGTGTTATATATTTGTTTTATTTAATGAATCTTAAGACTTGAATGATTTACCACACAAACGAAAAATTAAAACTTAAGGTATTTAAAAAACCCACAACCAATATCATCAATTGTTTCCAGCCTGTGGCCCAGGTCAGTTTAGTGAAATGTCTTCATCTTCGTCTATCCTTCCACTATAGTTGTTCTGTTCTCCTCCTCTCCCTTGAACACCTTCAAAATACTAAATCCAATCTTGTTCAGCACTCACCGCCCTGTTTGATTCTTTCCAATGCGAGATAGCCACATGATCTTGCATGTTCATCGCTACGGACTTGGCGTCTTGGACCATCGGAGTCACACCTGGGAACAAAACACTCAACTTGAGGTAGAGTTAAAAGAAAGGCAGGACAAACACTTTGGTAGCAATCTGTAGGTGCCTGAAACACATAGAACAACACTTAGCCAGTGTGTCGAGCCAAAATATAGTTTTAAATTCTCTGACTTTTCAAGGTTTTAAAAAGCCAATTTCCCACTTATTATATTATAAAAATTATTTTATTGGATCATCGGCTTACCCTTTCACTTTGATAAACAAACGGCCAGGGACCGGATGTTGTGCCTGTCCTAGTCTTAAGTTAAATTATAAGGCATATGAAGCTATGACAGGCTTGAATAAATTATTATTATTATTATTATTATTATTATTATTAGCACCGCGTCTTACTACCCGTTCGGGTTATACGCACTCACGCTAATGTGTAATGGTAGGGTGATTGTGAGATGAAATNATTAGCACCGCGTCTTACTACCCGTTCGGGTTATACGCACTTACGCTAATGTGTAATGGTAGGGTGATTGTGAGATGAAATGGAGGACCTACAGTTTAACGTGGGATCCGAACCACGGTGGAGGCCTGGCATTCCCCACATTCACAAGATGTCTTGTCAGAGGTGAAGGAAGGGTTTGGTAATCAGATAAATATGTGCCAGGACCGAGGATTGAACCCCGGCCGCCAGCACAGAAGTCTGACACCTTACCCTTAGACCGCCAGGTCACCACTTGAATAAAAAACTGACCTGGGCCATAGGGTGGAACCAGTAATAGAGGGAAGTATTTTACTAAGATCGCAACTTAATGTAATAATATTTTTAGACACATACTATGGTATTGGGTAGTGCAATCTAACTTAAGATTCCAATGAGATTATCTTAATTCGCTAAAAGACCGCCTTGGACAGGTACGGTTTAAAATTGTTGTGAGACAAATTCTTTTTTAGTTTCTTCTTCTTAGAACATAATTAATTTCTCATACATTCGCATAACCATGATTCATCTTTGGTAAATGACGCGCGGTAGGAAGGTGGAAAAATGACACGAAAATTATGTTTTGACCTTGAGTATTGAGATTATTATGCTCAATAAAGATCCCTTAATTCCCCCCCCTCCCCATTTTCCAGTGTTTTTTACATGTCACTGGCCACCCTATTAACTTGAACAGTAGACAAGGAAAGACACGCTAATACAGTTTTTGAGGAGGATGATGAGAGATGGTGGGGAAACTCTTTAGGAAAAATCCTCCTCCGATTATCTGGGTTGGATTTCAACTACGAACTGACCGTCATCAAAAAACCATACCAGACAAGGTAGAGGCCATAGCTTGCATGCCAAACTGACGAGGTTGAAACTTATTTGGATATTTATTTAAAAATATGGATTAAATATGCCCGTTTGAAAATTAAAATAGTTATAATATAATTAAAACTAACATGTCTGCAGGGAGTCGGATGCTTGGTTGACTCGGCTGATGAATTTGGGATCTTCCGAGTTATCGCTCTCCTGCTTGGCTACCATCAGCACTCGGTTGGCAAGCCTGGCGATGCTAGACGTGTTGTCCACCATCTTTTGGGGCTGGCTCTTGCGTATCGACTCCTCGCACAAGATGGTGTGTTTCTGAATCTGCTCCTCTGTTTATAAATAGTACATACAGCTACGTCAGTCATGCGACGTTTGGCTTAGCAACATAAATAACGATAGATTAGGACATTGCTAGCAAAATAAATAAACTACAATAAAGTCTGTTTTTAGATAAATTTACCATATCCTAGTTTTTATTTACTATAAGTTAAATTTTGTTCTTTCTTGTTTTTTGTTTGTGGTACAAGTTGTTCTATATGAGCATGAAAAAGGGTCTCATACCTTACACGAAAAAAACCAATTTTAGGTGTCCGAAAACAGGATACTTAGGAATATCTTTGATCCAAAAAGAGAAGAGGTTATTGGGAAATGTAGGAGGTTACATAATGATGAATTACAAACCCTGTACTAATTACAATACATTCTTAGGATAATCAAGTCTCTTAGATTACAGTGGGCAGGACATTCAGTGTAGATGGTAGAGTCCAGAACCTTGTTCAAGTTATTGACTGGCAAACCCAATGGGCAGACCTATATGCAGATAGTAGGATAACTTTAGAACGAACCTGAGTGAAAGATATAACAGGTAATCAGGTGGACAGGATATAACTAGCTCAAGATACGGATAGGGTGTAATGAGGTGGACTGGATAGAACCATCCCAAGATAGAGATAGGATTTCCCCCGTCATTAACAATCCAGTTTATTGCGAGAGTGATGCTTTTGACCATTCGACCGCTGAAGCAAGTAACATCTGTTGTTACAAGAAGCCAACGAATATTCTTACGACTCACCCGACATCTTAATAAAGTCGGCCGATTCGGTCGCCTCATCGCAGAGCGACCTCACTCTCAAAATGCTGTCCGAGTACTGAGACACGAGGTTCTGGAAGTGTTCGTCAGCCGCCTTGCTCTCGGGATAGTTCATGCGGATGCGTCCTGCGCTGATCAGCTGGGGAGTTAGGCTCTCTACCTGCAGAGTGCACGCACACATAGCCACACGTTATTTGTGGTATTTAGAGACTCACTGTCTTAATTTAGTTATAAACTCAATACCCTCAATTCTTACCACCATCGGAAGAATCAAGAATTGATCTTAAGGGACCAATTATATTTTTTTTTAATGCAGTTGTGTTAGTTATGTTAATGGTAGGTGCACCCGTATTTGTGTGTAGGGGAGTGGAAAACCATTAAAAAAAAACACCCGAGTCAGACGATAGCCTACCTGAGAAGACGAAGTGAGAAGAGCCTCCGCCAGTTTCTTGTTCCCGCCACTGCCCCCTGCTGCCACCATACGGGCAGTCTTGGAGGCTCTGGTGGAGAAATGCTGGAGCTGCTGGGCCTTGTCCCCAAAGTTCTGCTCACGGCCGGGTGTACCTGGAGGGGCGACAAAATTTGATGAGAGCTTCCTCTCGCTACAAGTGAGAGATAAGGTACCGACTAAGGACATGTAAAACTTATCACCGCAATACCATTGAACTATATCGATGGATGAATGGTCTAAGGCAGTGGTTCCCAAATCCTGGATCGCTACCCAAATTTTTCATCCATTACTGTTTCCAGCCTAGCTCAGTTTTTTTATATCCAAGCCATATATTTTCCACTACCGGTTGGCTAGGCCAGTCCCCGGCCATTGATTTATTAACGGGAAAGGGTAAACTCACATTTCACCAATGATACTTTTTTGGCCATGCCTGGAAACGGACCCAGGGCCCTTAGCTCAATAGAAAAATACGCTACCAACTGAGCTAAGGTGTCTGATACAATAATATGATAAATAATATATATAAATAACATTTTAATGTGCGGTTGAATGCATGGAAATGAACTAAAATCCTACAAGGCCTAACTTAACTATCCTTTCAGGTTGGCTTCTTTCACTATCACTTACTTTACATTATTGTACGGTGTTTATACATGCCCTTCATTCTCTTATTATACATTTAATTCCATGAGATGATATCGAAAGTCAAAGAACAGCACAGTCCTTGTTTTAACCGTATTAATTATTTACAAGGTCTTTTCCGCGGAGAGACCAAGCATACCTCAGAGCTGCAGCTTACCTTCAGGCACATGGACAGCGTCTGTGAACTGTTTGAGCGGGGTGGAAATATCGATGAAATCCTCCACCACACGGTTCACAACAGCGTTCTGGATACGATCCTTCAAGTCGTACAATCTCTGCGACAGGTTCCTATAAAATAAAGAAAATACACCTTATACCCGCAAAAAATAAATCCTTGTATTATCTTTGGAAGACGGTACAAGAAAGGTGGATGAATAGAAACATAAAAAAAAGAAATAAACAAAATATGGCTTTCACAATGAACGAGGAATACGGTTCACACTTTACATTGCTGTCATTGGATATAATATATTAAAAACAAATCTTTCAGTGTGTGTACAAACTGAACGGGTAGTAAGACGCAGTACTAAAATAAATTAATATGTTTTTTAGGGCTTGTTAGGACAACGTTTTAACAAATGTTCCATGAACAAAAGACAGCACAATGTAGTACCTGGCAATGTCCTGAGCCTGAGGACTGTTTCCGTGACCCCTTCGGCACAGGTCACTCAGCTGACGAGACAAGATGTCTACCTCGTCACATAGCCCCAGTATCTCAGCCCTGTGGACTCCAGGCAAGCCTTCCGCCACCTGCGTAAAACACAACCAAACACACGTCAGGGCGGTACGGATCTATCTGTCTTAATAAACGGAAAATTGGTGTGTTGTTTAAAATTGTTGCGCATGCACAAACACATACAAAGTTTAAAAATGAGGTGAAACATACAAAAAAAACCTGCATTATAGATGTAGAAATAATCATATTAAGATTTTTTTTTAAAAGAAGGGTTTACAAGTTTTTCAAACTCATCTCGAAGATTTAAAAAAAAAATAGAAAAATTTGAGTAGTTTTAATTCTTAAGCTTACTAAACATTATAAATTTTATTCACCTGATTTAATTCTAAGGTTGCAAATAAAGTCCCTTAATATTTTCTTTTGCCCCATTTAAAGACATATTATATAGCTTGTACAACTTTATTCAATTTATTTAAAATTCCAAATTTGTGTGACCATGATTTTTTCCCGAAAGAAATTGCATTAAAAAAAATGTTGCTTGTATTTATGGCTTATGCATGGAACTATCAAAAAAAAAAATTCTACTTGAAATATTTTAATAACTAATAATACTATATATTACTAGAACTAAGGAAAAAACTTCAATATTTTCATCCAAATTTTATTCGAACTAGACTCTCTCACAATAGACTAGATTGCCGTTTATGGGGAGATCGGGGTTCAAATCCCAATCGGGTGAACTAAGTATGGTTTTCCTCGAATGGTTTTCAACCCTACCTACATACAAACTCAGGCACACTTCCTTTAATTTCAACCTTTCTCATCCCTGATACATTAGTGTGATAAGTATATACACATATAACCTGGAAGCGTGGTAAGACACGTGCTTTTAAAAAAGAAAATACCAAGAAAATTATATATGTGTTTCCATTAAAATTCCTGAATGTCAACTAAAACTGATACAACTTATTTTTAAATTATTGATTGAAACAATAACGATCAAAGCTCCCCCATTTTTTTTACTAAAAATGTCCCGACACCTTAGCTCAGTCAGTAGTGTGTCTGCCTACAGAGCAAAGGGTCCCGGGTTCGGTTCCCGGCCTAGCCGAAAATTTATCGTTGATGAAAAATATGGGTTTACCCTTTCTCATTGATAATTTAATGGCCGGGGACTGGAGGTTGTGCCTGTCCTAGTCTTAGGTTAGATTATAGGGCATATGAAGCTACGACAGGCCCAACAAGCCGGTAGTGGAAAATATATGGCTTGAATAAATAATCGAACCCGGCCGCAAGCTGGAAACAGTAATGGATGTAATATAATTCTCAAAACCAAATATCAGTCCACTCACCTTCTTCTGATCCTTTCATGAAGGTGAGATTTAAGGAAAAACATCATAAAAAAAAGTTAAAAATAAGAACAATTTTACTGGACATATTTTAAATCAAGTAAAGTGAGTCAATTGCAAGAAAGAAGTTACAAACAAATTAGATCATATAAAGTGATATGGCATACTATGTATCTATTGTCACATGTGCAGCAGAAACATGGACATTTAATGTAAGAGAGACTGGGAAAGTGGAGGACATGAGATAGTAGAGGAAGCAAGACTGAGATGGAACAGGCATGTAATGGAGATAAAGAAAGAGAGGATGCCAAAGAAAATGAAGTATGTAGGAAAAAAAACAAGAAAGACCAAGAAATAGTTGGAACAGATAGATAACAGAAAGTGTGTAATGGAGAGGAGAAAAATGGAGGCGGTTAAAGGAGGTATGATAGAGTAAGATGGAGGTATTTTACTAAAGTGATCCGGCCACAGCCTGGAAACATTTCATCATGATGACAATGAAAGTGATCGCAAGACTAGAAAGCTGAGCAGTATACCCCTTTCGGGGCCATTATCTAACCAACATACCCCTTCCTGCCCTTTATAAATAAAAGGACACAAATATACTTATTATCTTCTAAAGAATAAACGGTTATTCCTTTCTCTATAAGTTTTAATGAAGCATAATATCAATAAAACAAATAGAGCCACGACAGAAGAGGAAAAATGGTTATAAAAGTCCACAAGACATTTAATCAAATTATGCATCAGTGGGCGCGCAGACTAAATGTCAGGCTCGTATAGTCTGGTTTACTGGTGATAAGGTCAGGGTTCAAAACCCTTGTTGGGTGTGTTATAGGTAGTTTTTTTTCCCATAAATGTATCCTTCTCTCTGTTAACATAAATGCATACAAATCTCCTTTAAATGCTGTGTTCCTCATTCCTACCCCCTTAGCGTAATTAAATGTGGATATCCCAGATGGAAGTAGCTTTTTAAAGAAAATACGCTGCACTACGGCTCTAAAGTCCGCTTTGGTGGTCGAAGGGTCTAAGACGTCATTCTAACAATAACGTTGAGTGGCAAGGAAGGTAAGATCGAGGTTTTGATCCCATTCGAGTGAACAGAGAGTGAATTTTTCCAAAATAATTTTACATCCTTCCTTTATGCAAATGCAGGTATATTTCATCTTAAGCTAAACCTTCTTCACCTCTAGAATGTTAGCGTGATTAATACATTATTTTACATTCTACAAATTATGTAAAGAAACTTAGCTAGGGGATGAATAATTTAATGAAAGCCCCCCCTAAAAATTTTATAGGGTGAAACCTGTACAGTTCAATGAAGTTATAAACTTCAAAACAATGAATTCTTTAGTTGTCGTCATCATCGTCATCGTCATCACCACCACCACCATCATCATCATCATCATCATCATCATCATTTCCAGCCTGTGGTCGTGTCAGTTTAATAAAATGCCCCTATAGTTCTCTATGTTTGCACCAATCTTCCCCTTCTGCTTTAATTCTTTTCCTCTCACTTTCACACTTTCTGTTATATGCTCCTCCCATCACTTTCTTGGCCTCCCTTGTTGTCCGTTTCCTTAGTATAGAGTTTTAAATTTATGGACAAATATACATACCTTCTTTCCCTCGTGCACAATGAGGGCTATGGCCTGTTGGCCCAGCCCTTTGTCGTCCCTGTCAGGGTTGTCCAGCCAGCGGCGGGCCTGCTCCAGTCTGCCAGACACCGTGTGTGCCGGCTGCTGGATACCAGACTTCTCCACCCCTTGGACAGCCCTGTTTACTATGGTGTACAAGTCCCTGAGTTTGTCTTGAATACCACGAGACAGGGCCTCAGCCTGGAAATAAAACGCAACACATTGAGAGAGTACCATTGCTCCTCGCACGGATGTTGTGCGAGTTTACACCCTGATATATCATTTATTTAGAGATGTATCAGACAACTTATTTCAGTCGGTAACGTGTCTGTCTACTGACATCAACACATTGATAAACTATGCTTTGATCTAAAAATAATTATAATATCATATGTTGGCAACAATGCTGAAATATTATAATAGCATATGTTGTGTGATAATCTAAGGTTGAAGTTAAGAAAACACGAAGAAAAAGGGTGTGTATTTGCAATTTTTATAGCAAAACTTTTTTCTTGGTCAAAATAAATAAATAAACTAGTGTTCCAGTACCAACATAGATCTTAACTTTCTCCCCATGGTGATACCAACAGTTCTTGAATATCTGCCCCGAGCATGGTGGCATTAGATGAGAAACTTTTTTAAATGAAGAGAAAAAGTTGTAATTAAATTTCAGGACACCCTTGACAGATATTCAACAACTGTTGATATCACTGCGTAAAGAAAATTAAACACTCTTTTTCTACTCGAGAAATATCTTATTTAGTTTGACAAAATTAAGTTTTGCTATAAGTATTGCAAAAACACTGACCTTTCTTATGTTCATTAAATCCCCGCCTTAATAAACAAACATTGACGCTGATGGTAAATTTTTCAAGTACATGAATATAAGACAACTCACGATTTTGAGAAAACCAAATTTAAAAAGAAATTGTCTTATATTCAGGTAAATACAGTAATAATTTGTATGTTTTGGACCTACCTGGGGAGTGGCACCTTTTCCTTCCTGTCTCAGCTCACAGAGAGCGTCAGTCATGGTGGTGATGTCGCTGCATTGCTTGCGTATCGTATCCGCGTCGTGCGGTAGAGACCTCTCTGCCACCTTGTAGGCGTGGTCCAGGATCTGCCGGACAGACTTCTCGCCGACACCTCCTCGCAACGCCAGCGGGTCCTACAGTAGGTCACAGGTTGGCGCATAAACCATGTTATAATGGGGTAGTTAATAAATATGTTAATAAATATGATAGAATTTAAATAAAACGAAGCATGAATAAAAAAGTGCACCAAAACCCACTCACTGTATTTCAAAGCCAGTGTGGTCTTCCTCTGGTCTACTAACTCTTTTGGAATATGCCATCAAAATAACGATGTGTTAATAAATAGGTCATGGAAAAGAAAATTGTGAGGAGCATGTTAGATGTGACGAGGAGAAACATGACTAGGAATTAGCCCCCTGGGAAAGAGTTGGGGTACCGGGAGTATTTGAGATAGAGGAAGCAAGGCTGAGAGGGTATGGTCATGTGATGAGGATGTTGGAGTACATGAGATAGTAGAGGAAGCAACTGTGTGAAAAGAGATTTGTGGAGTGTAATAACTGGAATGAAAATGTTATTTTGACTAATGTAATTGAAAAGTTGTATATTAATTTTGAGAAAATTTGAAAATGAAAGGAATTTGATCAGATTCCCAAATTTAATTTGACGACCAAGAAATTCTCCGACTTTTCCCTGTTTTCCAGGTTGATGGAGAGACCACCCTGTATATTTACTTTTTCATTGGGCATTTAAAAAAAATAAGTTAACCATACCATCTTTGAATATAATGTGGCGTTGTTAGACCTTTTACCTCCAACCAGTCGTGCGCTGTCCTGATCTTCCCCTCGATGGCGTTGTATGACTTCTTCATGACAGTAAGGTTGTCAGCGTCCCATTCCTCCTCGTCGTATGTCGTCAACTGTAGCACACGTATGATCTCGTTTATCTCGTCAGTCATACGCTGGGACAGATAGTTTCTGTTCTCCGCGGCTTCGTCCACACCCTTACCACCTTAAAAACATTAGCAAGGTTTATATCAGAGGTGGTCTGGCACCCGAAATTTCGGGCGTCTAAAGATCCTCCAGAATGTAGAGCGAGTCTTTTTTTTTTTGCCCGTATTTCTTTCAGGCATCTTAAGAACTTGGTAAGTATATAATACCATGCTAGCACTAACCTCCAATTCAAATTTTGAAGATAAAAAAAGTTTTTGACTGATATTCATAATTAAACTCTTTCCATTCAACTAATATTAAAAAAGGTAAGTATTATTTTTTATTACTTCATAAATTATTATGTTTGCTTTCAATAAAACTACGATAATGTTTTTCACAGATTACAAGTCTACAACATAGCAAAATCAAGATTACTACAATCTAATTTTCATTGTCAATGCCGACAACATAATAAATTCAACATTTCCATATTGAGATTTTTAGGCCTGATGCTTGCAAAAACTTAATTCAAACTAGTTTTCTTTACATTTCTAAATTCATTATTATTAGCCAGATTTGTTAGGATATAAATAGAAAAGTACACATCAAATGAACATTAAATAGGAAACGACAATTTTGCATTTTGTGACTCTTTTAACTTGTAATTTTAAATTCAATAGGCCTACGATGAAGTTATTTCTATCTTTTTAAAAATTAAATTAGACTGTTGAACTTATAATTTAAAATTTTATAGGCCAGTGAAAAAGTTGTTTGCTAAATGAAATGGCCGCCCGAATCTACCCGTGCCTGAGTGTAATTTTGTAATGCCTGCCCGAGCTGCCCGACCACCCCTAGTTTATATATTGACACAAAAATGTTCACAAATAGGAGGAAGAATAGAGAAGAATGAACGAGGTAGTATTTCGATGAGCACAATCATGTCTACCTTGCCCGATGATGTGTATGAATATCTTCATACTACAGATCAGGATCGGGGCTAGAGTCTTCACTTGTTCCAAACATCGCACCAGAATCTCCCTGTGCACCTGGTGAGTGAGTTCCTTCTCCCTGGCCGTCACCTCCCTCGACACCTAACATCACACAAGATACGTTTCACAGCAAAATATAACACCCTACACAAACCTAAGATAATAATATTATCGCAACATTATTCAGTGCGTACTTCTAAAAATGTATTTATATTTTGTTTTTGTCACTGCGTCTCACTACTCGTTCTGATTGTATAGATATGAACTAAATAAACTAATATGTTATGGATTAGGTATTTTGACTTTGGAATATGTGTACCCACATTTGCATGGAGGAAGTGTAAAACCATTTAGGAAAAAAAAAACCTCTGTAAACCCAATGGCGATGCAAACCCCGATATTCCAGTCATTGACAGTCTTGTCTACGGCGCGAGTGATGTCTTTAGACTAAGTTGTTAAGACAGTGTTTGCTCCGAGACATTCATTATTACCAAACTAATGATCAAATTGCTCAAGAGACCCTCACAGCTAGAGTGTGCCATTACCTTGCTTAGACACGGACTTAGGTCCTTCAGGAACTGCACCAAATCTTCCATTGTCTCGATCACTTCAGCCACAGCCAAGTAATCCAACACTCGCTTGCACTCGCGGATTATCTTGCGAACCTCCGACTCGTCGAAGCATAGAAGCAAAGAAGAGGTGCCTTGTAGGATCCCACGGGAACCTTCGATCAATTTCTTCCTGGAAACCAAGGATACATTGTCTCCAGAGTTCAGCTTGGCCTGCCTTCAAACATCCAGGATATTTTGGTATAACAAAAACTCTCAGAATGAAACAGACTCGTAGGAACATATCTAGGATTATATTTCAAGGAATTACAGAGTGTGAGAAGAAAATAGAGTGAGGGGGTAGAAATGAGAGCGGTGGAAGGGTAGAAATGTGGTAAATACAAGAGGGGCAATGAGGGGAGTACAAAGGGGGAAATTGGAAAGGTATGAGGGGGAAATTGGAGGAGTATGAGGGGGAAATAAGAGGGG
>CABEEJ010000930.1:87748-137566 GCA_901482245.1 Timema douglasi | reverse complement strand
TTGAAGGGGGAAATGAGAGGAGTCTGAGGGGGGAAATGAGAGCACTCACTCACACTATATTAATGTTGGGAGGGAAAAAAATGTTGATTTTCAGTTATTAAATGAATAAGTCCATATCTTATGATTTGTAATGTTGTAGGCCAAGAAAATAGCCAACTTCAGCCGACATCCTGCCACAAATAACTTTATGACAACTGCTTACATTGCTTGTAACATATATATTACAATTCATAGTTGATCTGATAAATTGTTACTTGATATTAGTTTATTTTTTTCATTTAATGTCTTGAAATGGGAATATAAATGTGGGCTAGTGGTCAGAGTCCCTGGCTACGAATAAAAAGGTCCCGAGTTTGATCCTGGGTGCTTCCAAATTTTTCTGTGAAGCAGCGTATCTGGAGCGAGGTCAAACTAAGCCTCGTAAGAATAAATGAGGGGATATTTGAATAAATAAGTAGCCAATACAGTCTAAAAAACTGAGACCAACAGCTGGAGGGCTCATTGAGCTGACCACTTGCCACCATCTAACCGCGAATGTTGGAACTATCATCACTAACAGTGGAAGCCGCTAAAACTCGATTCGGCTCATGGCATGGAGGTTTTTTTAAATGTGGTAGTATGCACATAAGTTGACATTTCGGGGAAGAGCTGGAATCCCCAAGATGCTCCTCCACATACTAAGTTACATGACTGTAACTTTTAATAGATATTATTATATTTTATGACTCTATAATATAGTAAGTTTATTTTTTTATTTAATATTTTGAAAAGATGCATTTCAATTTTAACTAAATGTATTGTTAAGTTGACATTTACAGGAAACAGGAGTATGGTGGGTAGGGATAAAAATACTGGAGTGATATCCGCTCACACCCTCCATTTTGGTTACACACCTGATCCTAGTCAGTATTGAATAAGAAACCAACGTCAAGGGGGTTTCGCTCGACATTTACAAAGTCATATATATATGTTTAAATTTGGATTCAAAGAACACAAGTTGGTTTTTAAAATAATCAGGTAGCTACTTGCACATCCTTAAAAGGAGTTATAATACATTGAGGCAAATTTGTAATAACAATAATAATAATAGTAATCCCTATAGTTGTGAAACATCGTTACATTACATGATGAGAAGAAATTTACGTTGTTCGAAAATAAAGATATTAGAAAAATATTTGGTACAAAAAGGCATGAAGATAATGGAGAGTGGAGGAGGTTACATAATGACGAGTTACATTCCCTTTACTCTCACAAGATGAGGTTAGGGTGGTCAAGTCTCATACATTATGGTAGCAGGACGTGTCGCGCGATTGGGAGAATCTAGAACTGTGTTCAGGTTATCGACTGACAAACCCAGTGGGAGGATAACATTATAATGGACATAAGAGAAATAGGGTGTAATGAGGTGGACTGGATAGAACTAGCTCAAGATAGGGATAGAGTTTAATAAGGTGGACTGGATAGAACTAATTAAAGCTAGGGATGGGTGGGTGGCATACTTTTGTAAGTGCAGCAATGACCTTTCAAGTTCTTAAAGTCATGGAGAAAGAATGTAATAAATTTGTATACTGACCTGGCCGGGCCGCTGTATGGGTCCACTTTCAACATGCCTGACGCCTCCTCCAAAAACTTGGACGCCCCTTCCACACGCACCAAGGCGGACGGCATGTCTTGCTTCAAGATAGCATCATCGCTGCTGTTGATTGTTTCGCGTCCAACCTTGTATGAAGAAAATACACTTTTTAGAACAGTGCGTTTATATAAAAATAACTTGACAATAATAGTTTTTGGACAAAAATAAATACAGAGATACTTGATTAAATTTAAACAAAGTGTAAAAAATAAGGATGGCTCGAATACACTATTTTATGAATCCGATTCTTAGTTTTACTTTCAAATCTGAATCTTGTAAATAATTATAAATATGAAAAGTAAATAGAAATATAACAGAAAAAAATACTAACTATATGTTAACATTTTTGGTAAAATGCGTTTATTAACATTCATACATTCAGTTAGGTGTTACCCACCCCGGTGGCGTAGTTGGCTAACACAATAGTCATGTTGAGCTCGACTGCTGAGGACGGGGAGATGGAGGTTCGAATCTCGGTCGGATGAACTTTTTTTTTTCCTAAATGGTTTTACGCTCTCCCTCCACGCAAATGCGGGTTCACTTCCTCTAATTCAACCTTCCCAGTTCCTAATCTATTGGCGTAATTAGTACTTAAAAGCGTATAACCCGAATGGGTAGTAAGATGCGGTGCTAAATAATAAGTTAGGTGTTAAATTACTGGTCTTGAGTCTGGTTGTTAATTACCTATTTCTTAAAATTATGTTGGAGCTGAGCCACCAATAAATAGTAAAAGATGTAATTTTTTTTTTAAAAAACTTTTTTTTTTTTTAATCTCGATTAAGATCCTCAAATCTCAAATATCCTTAGTTTCCATTCCGCGATATATATCTAAACAAAAGTTACCTTGACAAGGTTGGTAACAGCACGGCTGACGGCCATGACCGGCCGTTCCAGATCAGGCATGGCGTTGCCATCTTCCGCTTCTTCGTGTAGAATAACAAGCCTGGACACCTGTAAAAAAACACACACACAATTACAGACGAGGCTTGAGTATGGTGAGCAAACATATAGTCCAATTTTCATAAGAAGAGCCTTTAAAAAAATTAAATACATTATTTCTTTGCAGAAAACATTGATATACATTTTACTATATTATTTTTGTTATTTTATATAACTATTGATTATATCATTCAAAAAGTAACAGCTGTAGATCACATGAATACATTAAAGTTGATTTATTACTTTTTATAACTACCAGATAGGTCTTTTCCTAAGAAAATTGGACTGTAACTATACGTTTCCAAACTGTGGGAGAATCGTGAGACAATTTTTAATAAATCATGAAAAGTTTTTTGAAATGTGAAATTTTTATAGTTATTTAAAATATAAAACCATGAAAATAAAAACGTCAAAGAAAAAAAAGGGATAAAATACACGAATAAATTAAGAACCACCAACCCCTTTTCCCGCCCTCCCTTCATGACCTAGGTGGGTCAAGAAAGTTTGCTGTTTTAAAATTTTGTTTGTGGTTTGACAAAATTGACAAAGCACTGCTGTAAATCAAAGTGTCACCAACTCAAACGCCAATAAGGAACAAAAAAGGTAATATTTATGAATAAAATTAGGCCGGGAGTACAAAAAATCCACTGAAAAAATTAAATCAATCTTTCTTTATCTTTACCAAACTATGGTTTAATTATGCATAAAATAATAAAAATATAAAGGCTCCATGGCGTGAGCTATAATGGCCGAACGATCTCGCAGATAGCAATAAGTGCCAACATTTATGGATAGAGGGAGTCACGTGGTCAGCATAACAAACCCTCCAGGTGCTAATCTCAGTTTTTTAGATCGGCGCCGCTACTTATTTATTCAAGTGGCTCCTCATTTGTCCTCATGAGGTTGAGTTTGACCTCGTTCCAGACACACTGTTTCACAGAGACGAATTTTGAAAGCACCGGAAATTAAACCCGGGGCATCTGTATCCAGGAACTCTGACCACATGACCACAGAGGCAGTTTTAGAGATTATGTAACATATAGTAATAAAAGGAAGTGTTTGTCTGTGTGTGTGATACCCAGCCAAATCTACAGCACGCAGGAGATCTGAAATTTTTAACATAGGTGGACGGATTTTTAAATTTTTAATGAGGCTATTTTTATCAAATTTTTGAAGAAAATATTTTTAATCTGGTTTAGAATTACATTTCAAAATTAAATCGAGCACCATGAGTGGAGCGGGGGTTTGGTATAGGTATATAATTCTTATACCACAGTGGGTCACTAGCAGCGCTGTGCAGGATTGCTAGTAAAAAAAATAAAAAAATAGTACAATATTTTTTCCCTACCGGCTTGCTAGTACTGTCGTGGCTTTATATGCCTTATAATTTAACTTTAGACTAGGACAGGCACAACATCTTGACCCCCAGGTAATTGATCTATCAATATGAAAGGGTAAAACCACATTTCACCAATGATAAGAATTTTTTGGCCATGCCGGGAATCGAGCCCGGGACTTTTATCTCAGTAGGCAAACATGCCGCCGACTGACCTAAGGTGTCAGATTGCTTCAGTGACTAAATAGTCTAAGGTGCCACTCTTGTAATGGATTGGGCTTGACGATGATATGAAGATAAGGGTTTGAATCTCGATCAGGTGTAATGAAGGTGTTTTTCCCTGAATGGTTTCCCCCTCTTTCTCTCCATGCAAATGTGGGTGCACTTACCCTAAATTTGAGTTGCCTCATCCCTAGCACATTAGTATAATTAACATATTTAATCATATAATCCGAACAGGTTGTAAGATATCTTAAAAAAATCTGTATGTTTAGATGTTTTAGTTAAAGATAAGATATTAGTACAGTGTAATCACAATGCAAGCAGCTCAACCATTAAAACACTTTGGTTTGTATCCAGGTGTGGGTATTTATTCTTCACATGGTGTGAAAGCAGGCTAGATATAAGTAGTTAACTTTAAGTGTGGGATCCCAAACACTTGAGTTAAGCAGTGTTGCCAGATCTTACTTAGCTGAATACGAGACACTTTAGTTATCATTACTATGGCTTAATGGAAAAGTAGGTTATAGGGGTTAGAAATAGAGGGAAGGCGTTTTTAAGAGTCTCACCTTTTTAAAAAAAATATTACATGCCTTCATTTGAAGGTTATGTTTAGTATAAATGGGTCTTAAATAAAGAAAGTAAAATTAATAGGTCTGCCGATAATTATTTGTTGAACTAGAAAATGGTAATTGGTAATTATATTGTAAATAATAATTTAGCAATATAATTTTTTTTAGTTTTCAAAAAACCTTTTTATGACAATTTGGGCTAAAAGCGGAGAAATTGGGGTAAATAGTTGGGCCCTACTGTTTGATATAGAATTAAATAATACGTTTTTCACTATCTGTAACTTTAAAACCAAAATAAAATTGTGAATTTCTATTCCATTATTGGGTTATATTAATTTTAAGATAACATAGTATTCTTATTTGGCAAAAATATCAAAATATATTATTTTACAATCTTTAACAATCAATTATGTTGTATCCCTAATTTGACATAAAACCAAGTAAACGTGTTTGTATACATAACTATACTCAACAATGGTTTTTGAATTGAAACATTTTAAATAATTAGTTTAAAAAAATAAGTAGTATTTGCTCTAATTCTAAATCCAGGATTATGGAATGACAATTATATTGTTTAAGTAATCTTTTGGGTCAAAAATTACTCTGAGTGGGCAGACTCGCCTTTCCTGTTTCCTCAGGATATATTGTTCACTCATGGCTATATTTGGCAGTGATGTAAAATGACTTAGCAGCTGGGATCTCAATTCTCCTTGTATGACGTAAGGATATCACGTGACCTAAACGCCAACTCTATTTGTCAAAATCTAAACGGACCCGCCCATTTCTTCTAAATAATTCAAAGTTCAATCAGTTATTTAGAAATCAATTATTTGGAAAAGCCTGTGAAATAAAATACTCTTAACTATCGTGAAAATAAATGTTAATAAAATTGAACCAAGAGAGCCTATATAAATTATTTTATCAAAAAGTAATGAAAGGGCTGGCAATGGATCAAACATTAATTAGATTTTGTTTACAATTATTTTAAAGGTTTAATAATCAACACTTACCTGCTGTGCGACAGGTTCCAAAATACTTTCGATCGTTTTCGTATGGAAAACCGGCATTTTCAATCAAAACAAACCACCAAAATAAAACTAAATTATATGTTCTAGTTAGGCTTTTTAACTATTTAATTATTTGCCAAAACTGAGGAAAGGAAACATTAATTTACTTCCCTAAACTACAGCCACATTATTTGCTCTAAAAATAACCACTTGGGTCGACTTTGACAGTGTTGCCATCTATTATTGTCACATGGAACTTCAAGGTCACGCGTAGGCCGAATTAAGTAGAGATGTTAAATGTGAGTGTTTGAGTGTAAGTAATTTGGGAATTTAGTATTATTTTCATGTGACGATTAAGTAATGTAAAATATTATAGTTTTGCTCTAGTACATTAATATTAGAATTTAAAGGCTATAAAATTATATAAATATATATTTATTGATTAATTAAAATGTATTTGTAAACTTTATTATAACTAATTAAATTATTGTTAGCCATACAGACGCAATTCCAATTATTTCCTTTATAGTAATGATGTATGTAAACATAAGGCTGAATTTATATTCATACATAACGCATAATGAATAGGATTAGTGCATATATAACACGTATGACTATGAAACAAATTATTTTCAATAATGACGTTCATAATTAATACATAGTGAATCTTGCATACGTATTTCGTTTTATTAATTTTAACTTAGTATGCGTTAAGCATTAACTTGAGAATAAAAATCTCTTGTATCAGCCAATGAGAAAACGAGGAGATGGCATAGCTACTGAAAAAATTTAATTGTCTTACTCAGTGGTAAATTTTATTGTTATTATGTATTGAACTTCACAGCCTTCAACCTTCTATAAGACTATAAGTATAATGATATAAAATTTGCAATGAACTGGTGATGGCTAGTGGGTAGCTCCAATCAGTTTGTGTTATTATTGTTTATTATAATTATGTATGTGTTATTTGTACTCCCCTCATCACCACAAATGACTCAATTTATCACCCTTTCTACTCATGATAAGAGGCCTGAAATGGTACTTTTAAATTTAGTTTTTCACTATAAATTACTCAGGGAATTTGATGAGTATTCCCTTCCACAAAAAGAGTGGCCTAATTTATGTTTTATTTTATTATTATATCTATTCAATAGAATACTTTTCGTCGCATGATTAGTCATGTCAAATAATTATTTATCTATCTATATATTTTAAAATATGTCTATCGGTTAAAAACAGAGCCAGTTATTTTGGTGAGAGTTATGTTTTACATTTAGGCCTATGATAAATTTTGATATTACAATTTACAATTAATGTTGGCTAAACTTGAAACAAGACGCTAAAACTCAACTATTTAATTTTTTAGTGAATTTATCTCTCAAGGTGTGTTAAAATAATTTAAATATACTATTTTTAATTAAATAATTATACAAAAGAGAATTATCTTAAGTATTTAGAGAATTATAATAATTTCATAAAATATGGAGGTGTGACCATAACCTTCGCAGCCCGGCTGTTTAGTCAAAGTTTGGTTATTGACTACCTTGTAGTTTTAATATTTTATTTAGGCCTTGACTAAGGAGTCTAGTATATTTCTTTTTGATTATTTGCCTCTTCTAATTAACCTAAAAACCCTTATTTTAGCTTCACCGGTATTTGCTTGAGTCATAAGTGTATTGCCATGTTTGAAACGGCCCTTGTTTGGATTGATTCCCTTTAGATTTGAGTTTAATTTGAGTCCTTAAATCCAACTTCTTAAGGGTACGTGTTTTATCATTTTATTAAGGCCAGTCAGAACCAACATACCCGTTTGTCGGACTCGCAACTACGCAATCGCAAATGCACTCGTAATTACGCTTTAAAGGTCAGTCTACAACCAACATACCCGCTTGTCGGACTCGCAACTACGCAATCGCAAATGCACTCGTAATTATGCATTTATTAAATACAAAATAGACTGTCTACAATGGAAAGTCGTAAAACGTAATTTCAACCAATAGAAACAAACATCAATGAGGACTATAAAAGTCAAACTCATATTAATGTTTTCAAATAAGAAATAAATATTTAAAACAGATTTAAATGGTTAAATACACATGATTTTAATTGGAAATCCTGTATTCAATACTACACATTTCCAAGCGTTTTTGTCATAGACCAAATAACTTCAAATTATTTGATTTTAGTAGTCCATCCATATTTGTTTTTTGATTGGCTGAACGCAAGCCAACACAACTACATAAACGCAAGAGATGGACAATGTTCATCTCCTCTCGACAAGCTGGTCCGACTGTTCCGACATACGATTGTGTTTGTGTAAGCTATCGTAGACAGACAAAATTACGTTATTGCGTAGTTGCGAGTCCGACAAGCGGGTGCGTTTGGTTGTAGACGGGCCATTAACAGAAAACAGCAATGCCGCAGCTCATTTATTTTTGTGATTTAAAATTTCCTATCCCATAAGAAACGTGTGAGAAATTGATTACCCTCTTTACTAACTCATAGATTACATTTTTAAATGAAAAAGTGTATAAAAACAAAATCATTTTTATAATGCTCTGTCACAGAAAATATTGAAAATTACACTTGTTCATAAATTTTTATGCTATAGTTTTTTTTAACCTATATTATTTCCCATTACTAAAAATTATAAACTTTTTTTTAAAATTTAAATTTGTTTGTAAGTTTTCCCTAAAACATGTAATATAAAAACATATAGACCTATTTATATGTTTTCAGCTTCAAAGAAGTCATGATGGATATAAGACCGAACCATACCATTTATATCAACAACTTGAATGAAAAAATAAAGAAAGAAGGTAACAATTTTATTTACTATTTGGGAATTTACACTTTTTGAATACATAAACTTAAGTAAGTAAACAACTTCAAAACTACTTATTGTAAAATATATATACACACCATACTTATTGATAACATACCTAAGACAAAAAACAAACAATTAAAAAAACCTTCATGGGGTCATATCACAATCGAGCAGCCACCATATGTTGGCAAAGATAGTGAGTGCCAACTTCTGCAGATAGAGGGTGTCATGTGATCAATACAACGAATCTTCTGGTTGATAATCTCAGTTTTCTAGACTGGAGGTGCTATTTTTTTCCGTCAAGTAACCCCTTAGTTGTTCTCAAGAGGCTGAGCTTGATTTCGTTAAGAGACCAACTGCTTCACAGAAAAAAACTGAAAGTGGTGGGGATTGAACCCGTGACCTCTAATAATAAGAGAAACCTGTAGGACTATTTAAATAGGAAATACCTTTTCCTGTAACGTCCAGATTTTTAAAAAAATACCCAAGACTTTTGTTCAACCGATTCTATTAGTCCTAATATTTTATTATTTCTGGTGTTTTAAGTGTGGGGGTCAAATTAAGCTTTGTCTAAATAATTTGTGAATGTTCGTATCATAAATATCATTAATTAAATGTTACTTCTCTATTCTTTCAGAGTTAAAGAAGTCGCTGTATGCTATTTTTTCCCAATTCGGGCCAATCCTTGAAATCATAGCACTCAAGACATTGAAAATGCGAGGACAAGCTTTTGTTGTATTTAAGGAGATCAACAGCGCAACAAATGCTTTACGATCAATGCAGGGCTTCCCATTCTATGACAAACCAATGGTAGGACATGGCAATAATATACTTTATCTTTTTATTTAAGACTAAATTCTTGATTCACACATTCTTAAGAAAACAAAAAGCAAGCAGAAAACGCTTTCAGAGTAGAATGGTGGCAGATTAACACGCTTACAGACATATCTGTTGATCCATTTAGGTTTGTAACGAATAATGTTAATGACCCATTTTGCGAGTGCAGTGAGTTAACCCCACTGTAACTGAAATGTGGAAAAAGATGGGGGGTTATGGAGACAGGTGCAAAGGTTAGTTGGGTGGCAAGACAATCAACTTATGAACCTGTTTGGGACTGGTTGCGTTAGAACAAATTCATAGACACATGGGGAAAATATTTAGAAATATTTGTCAATATTAAACCATGCTACATTTATTTTTCTATTATATTTGTATTTTATTTAATTGCTTATATTTTTTGCCAAGATACAAATTTGAGATTTGGGATTTGAAAATTGAATATACGGATATGTAAAATTATGAATTTGGCACAACTCTAAAGGTACGGATCATTGTTACATTTCACTTTCAGAGGATTCAATACGGAAAGTCCGACTCGGATGTGATAGCCAAAATGAAAGGTACGTTCACAGAACGGCCCAAGAAGGCAAGGCGAGTGCCGCAGGTGACAGCCGAGGAGAGCGCAGCGGACACCAAGAAGGCCAAACGCAAGGCAGCGAAGGAGCAGGCTCGGCAACAAACGCTGCTCAATGCCACACCACCGGTAGTTCAACATGTCGCACCAGTGGGTGGGTTCGGTCACGGTCAGGTCGCACCGCAACTCCATCCCGGGCCGCCGATCGTGTCAGCGGTACCTGAGCAACCGCCCAACCAAATTCTTTTCCTGACTAACCTCCCAGACGAGACCAGCGAGATGATGCTCTCAATGCTGTTCAACCAGTAAGTTTTATCAAATATACATTTGACCACCCATTGTTGACTTAATACTGAACTAAGAGCTCGAAAACATGGGATCGCTGTGAACGACGCTGGCAATTTTAGCAGATATTTTGTGCATAGCTCTGAGTGACGTTGGCACACAAAGGGTTAAAGGCAGTATTTTTGCAGTATTTATAACAAAACTTTTTTTTTTTTGCCCAAAATAAATAAAAATAATTCTCCAGTACAAACATATATAGTTTAATTTTCTTCACACTGTGATATCAACAGTTGTTGAACATATGTTGTGAGCATAGCAACATTAGATGAGAAACTTTTTAAATGAAGAGAAAAAGTTATTAAATTCCTTGACAGATATTCAACAACTGGTGATATTAGAATGTGAAGAAAATTACACTATAGGTTTCTACTGGAGAATGATTTGATTTATTTTGACCAAAAAATGTTTTGAAATAAAAACCACAAAAATATTGCCCTTAACTTGCACTCTCGCCTCGAGGCACTTTGTTCTTTTAAACTGTTGCCTGCGCTTGCCTTTCTGTAAGGGTGTATTAAGGTCAGCAACACAACGGGCTAGTTTAGCAGGGGGATTTAGACAAGGAAAACCCAAAAAAGTCAGAGATTTCTTTGATGTGAAGTAAAACAGGGAATTTAACACCAAGTCGAAATGAAATATTTATCGGTTCTGGTTATTGTTCCTGTTTTTGCAGTAAACATTTTTTAAGGCTTCAGTTAGAGAAAAATATAAGTTTCGATTCTTTTTGGTGATTAATTAAGTTCCAGTTCTTTTAATTATTTATTTAACTCAATAGCTATGTTAAGACTAATTAAAACAAATTTTTTTATTTTTTTATTTAGCACCGCATCTTACTACCCGCTCGGGTTATACGCTTAATTACTAATTACGCTAATGGTATAAGAATTGGGAAGGTTTAATTTATATTAAGTGAACCCACATTTGTGTGGAAGGGGAGAGGTAAATCATTTAGGAACCCCCCCAGTTCACCTGAGTGAAATTCAAACCACAATCTCCCCATCCTTGGCAGTCTGGCTCAACACTAATATATAATTATTTATTTGATCAGGTTTCCCGGATTCAAAGAGGTCCGTCTTGTTCCAAACCGTCACGACATAGCGTTCGTCGAGTTTGAGAACGAACTCCAGTCTGGGGCAGCAAAAGACGCCTTGCAAGGCTTCAAGATCACACCTTCACATGCGATGAAGATCTCGTTCGCCAAGAAATGAACTATCTGCGAGAACAGTACAAAGATGATTCACACCACACTTTTATACACAAGTTAAAATGTCATTTCGTGACTAGGAACTAACTAGTTTTTTCAAAAATTTCTAACTGTTGTGTTGGCAGTTTTTCTTCTTAAAAAGTGAAAGTTCCTTTACTTTTAATAAGAATTTCTCATCACTTAATAAAGTGTATCATGAAAATATTTTATGAAATATTAAATATTCTTTGTTGTACATGCAATCATTTTAATTAGAACAAATTTTGAACTTAACACACTGTATTTGATCCGACAGTAGCCACGGCTACTATTGACAAGGCCTGTGGGAGAACTCAAAAATTTGAGTTTGAGTAGTTTTATTAGCTGATTGAATTTGACTCGCAAGATTTGAGCAATCAAAAGTTTCAATATTTCTTTCGAAAACTCTTAATTTGATTATATAATTTCATATCAAAGAGTCTCAATATTTTGTATGTTCAATTAATAGAAGAAAAAAAAAATGGTTAGTTTTACTGAGTTTATTTAAAAAATTCAAATTTGTGGGCTTGTAAATTTATTTAAAAAAAGATTTTAGTTCTAAATAAAATGTGTTTATACTTATTTATGATTTATGCATAGATCTATTTCAGAAATTCAACTTGAAATATTTCTTGTAAAAATATTGCTTCATATTACTCAACTCAAAATGCCTATTCACACACCCGTATTAACAACTTTAATTTATACTCTCCCATACATTGAAGCACCAGCTAAAATCACAAATAAAAATGGAAAAATTACCTCACTTTTATCGTTATGAATTTTTGCATGACTCTTACCTGCTTCAGGATTCCTCTTTTCAAAGCCTCCTAATTTTCAGCCCAGCACCAGCGCGAGGTTTTAGTGTTTCTTCTTCTTTCAGAACTCATAAACACTTCTAGTTTAGAATTAATCTTAAAGCTGTTTCACTGACTAATTATATCAGCACACACACCTTTTTAAAAACGAGCTCGTTAGGGCCTAACAATTCTGCCGATAAAAGTTATTTTCACATATTTTCCGGGTTTTTTTTACATGTCATGATACGAGACAGAAAGCTTTACTTCTCCTCAGAAGGAAGTTGTGCTACAGTTTTGTATCACTCAAGAAAAATCTGTCGACCCAGGCTGGGTTAGAACCCACGAATATCGGGTCCCGAGGTGAGCGCTATACCCCGAGGCCACCGTGGTCAATACATCTCTAGTAAAAGTTCTCCTCTACAATTTAAGTAGACTTAAAATCAGACATAGTTATTTAAATTAAGACAGTTAATTTATATTCATTCCCAACATTAATTAAGTGTGTTTCCTTCACCAGATCTCAGCTGAGAGTTTTATTAATTGAATCAAAAGTAGTTGAGAAATGCCTGACGTGTGTAAACATGTTACCATCACAAGATCTTTGCTGAGAGAGGGGTTTGAGCTTCTATTCACCGAGACATACATCAGGGGAATCATTATTATTATTATTAGCACCGCGTCTTACTACCTGTTCGAGTTATACGCACTTACGCTAATGTGTAATGGTAGGGTGATTGTGAGATGAAATGAAGGACCTACAGTTTAACGTGGAATCCGAACCACGGTGGAGGCCTGGCATTCCCCACATTCACAAGATGTCTTGTCAGAGGTGAAGGAAGGGTTTGATAATCAGATAAATCTTTGCCGCGACCGAGGATTGAACCCCGGCCGCCAGCACGGGGAATCATTGAATTTTTCATAAGCTACGCACGTATTGCTCCTTCCACACTTGTTTACTTATAAAGAAGAACGATAAAATACCTCGGAGAAAAAAAAATATAAATTTTCTTTTAGCTGCAGTGTCACAAGCTAAAATAATTTGCAGGTAAGTACATAACAGACACCTTGTCTCAGCAGTAGCCAGGTGCATTTGATAGTCAGAAATAGAAAGTAATTTGTCTCATTTATGATACTATCAGGATAATATCCGATTCTAGCCAGAAAGACTTGGATACCGCGGAATAATATTTATAAAACTAAGCACGTTTCAATACAAATTTTATTTTCCATTAATCTAACTTAACCTCAACCATAGAAGTTGCTACTATACAAGTGTGGGTGGATAATGTAAATATTATCTGCATGAACTTTAAAACATTATTCAATCACCTTTCACTCAACATTATCTGGATAATATTGACTTTTTCCAGGTTTGGACTTTACCCATATCATAGACTAAAATCCGCTAAAATATTTCTGTAGGTAAAAATCATGTTGGTGTAATGGTTCTTAGTTATTTTTGGGTCAAGTCTGCAAGAGACGAAATAAATACAAAGTACACACAGTTGTGACTAATTTTAATTAATTACACTACATTCCTTTAGTAAATGAACACAATTTTTTTTTCAATATAAGATAAATCGACTTAAAACATATCTTTCACATTTTAAATACCATAAAAATAACTTAATATAAGTGTATCAAATCTGTCAAGAGATTTGTTGCTTCACTACTCTTGTATTATTAAATATTTTAAAATAAGTATTATCATCTGTTAATCGCATACATACAAGCTTGTAATAGGGTTTTTATGCAATTAATATTAAAACAATCTGTAGTCATATGTATTAAAAAAAAACTAATGCAAGGACCAGGTTTAACAAGATTTGTTGAGCTGCTGTGTGAACAAAAATGTCGAGACAAAACTAAATCTATCTTTATTCGGTGTCTTTTATTGCTTTATTTTTTTACATGTCTATGGAAGTAATTACTATTTTAAAGTGTAGTAAATGAAAAAAAACTATTGGATAATTATTTGTATTACCAATTAAATCTTCAATTTTGAAATGAACATCAGCCCAACGTCAATAGTGTACAAGACAATAATAATAATAATATATTTAAAAATAATCACAGAGGAAAGAAGAAATACATGTAATTTTTTAATATAAAAACTATAAAGTATAATCAACATACATTTCTGTTATTTCACAGATTTTTTTTCTTTTTCAAATTAACAGTAAAATATTGTATTCAATGGTTAAAATATTTGAAAAATAACACTTTATGGCATAATTATGATTAAAAATCAAACTTTAGAAAAAAAATAAAATACTTATATGAGAACTTAAGTTTATTCAGTCAACCTGTAGATGTTTATGTCTACAAACTATATCTTACATTATTTTGTACCATGTTTGTTGATAGTCACTTCAAATGCATCCAGTCAACAACCACAAAACACTTTTCGGAACCGACGTAGAAGACCCTACCGTTCAAATTCCAGACTAGGGCAAATAAACTCCCCCCACCAACAAGTTAATAGAATCATAAGGCAGACCCAGGTATTATGCGTATTTTTGCAAGTGACCATAATGTTTTCACAATCCTTGTACTGGTTACGAGTGTTTACGACAGACGATATCAGACCTTTGTTTGGTAACGCTTTCCTTGAACAAACTAAATACACTAAATTATACCAACCAATAGGCTGAGAATTGTGCGCCAATTTTAAACAGCACAACTTAAATTAGGTTAAGTCAGTTTATTTGTGGATAAAAGGAAGAGTAGACTTTAAATAATCTAGACTTACTTTCCCCATATGTACTTCATGTTTTTTGTAGGTTAGTTTTGTATTATTATTAGTACCGCGTCTTACTACCCGTTCGGGTTACATGCACTTACGCTAATGTGTAATGGTAGGGTAATTGTGAACTGAAATGAAGGACCTACAGTTTAACGTGGGATCCGAACCACGGTGGAAGCCTGGTATTCCCCACATTCACAAGATGTCTTGTCAGAGGTGAAGGAAGGGTTTGGTAATCAGATAAATCTGTGCCGGGACCGAGGATTGAACCCCGGACCCTCAGCACAGAAGTCTGACACCTTACCCCTAGACCACCAGGTCACCGTTAGTTTTGTAAAGATATGTTTGGCTTTGTATAAATATTGGACCTAGTCAAAATATGCATCAATCTAACTAAAGATAAAATAGTTCATTTGTCATCGATATGCAGTACATGTGGGTTTACATAAATTAACCTACAACTTTTATACCTACTCAACCCTGCCATATTTTATGAATAACAACTCAAAAGTCAATTCCACCTCCCACCCCCCTTGGTGTCAGTCACTTGATCGATAACGCTCACGTAACAAAGTCAAACACAAAAACCTGCCTACTATACGATTAAGTTTTGGGATCAATTATAAGGCATTGAACCAAATCAATATTTCAATAGCTAGAAAAACCAATAATCAAGGAGGGGTCACACAAATTTAATTAATTTTTACTTAATCTTTGTTTAGAAGTAAAACACGAGTCTATTGGCTTACACTGAGGGGGACAACCAGCACACTTATCTTAGTGATATTGGATAGAATGTGAAACCTACGTCAGGGATTAGGAGTTAATGATCGATTTTCTTCACGAGGCAGCCATTTACCTCTTTGTCCAGTGGCAGCAATGTAAAGTGTGAACTGTGTTCTTTTCATTGTAATGGCCATATTGTGTTTGTTCCCTATACCTTCTCCCAAATATATATTGCTAACTACCTCAAAAAGTATTTAGAATAGAAATTGAGACAAAACACACTTTTTAAAGATAAGATTTCACTGTATCAGAAAACTTCTTCAGGTTAAGTAAGACTGATGTTCTTAGTTGGACATTCAGGAGTCGATTGTTTTTCTTCTTGTTTTCAACAAAGGCAATAACACCAAAATATAACAACTGCGTTTAAATGTGTGACTACTACGGTTTAAGACAGAAGAAAGGAAGATGTCACCTTTGTCCGAANCCCCCCCCCCCCCTCGGTTTACTCAAGTGGGATTTTAACTCAATTTTCAGTGTTGTGAAATCATTTAGCCATTAGGCCTCCTCTATGTTAAATATCGGGATTATAAATGGATGTAACATAAGAAACTCCACACAGGCTTGTCGGCACCCAAGATACCACTTCCCGAGGAAGATGCGATAAGCACATCTATATACTGAAGTGTGTGTAAATGTGTGTTAGTGTTTTTACTTTGATTTGTGATTCATTTTTCTACTAGTCTCTCCTTTTATTTTAAATTGTATTTTGATTAATGCACATTATTATAAAGATAAACCTAAACGCTTAGCGGAGAAAGGTACAGAGTATAAAATATCTTTGAGGGCCTGAATGATGCAAAGGGTGCAGTTGAGGGAGTTGTTCTATAGGTGTGTTAAACCTGCTATGAAGAGAAGTGCAGGTGCATGGAGACCTGCTATGAAGAAGAGAGGTGCCCTTGAAGTATAAGGAAGCTTGTGAGGAGGATGTTAGCTGTCACGAGAAACAAGATTAGGAATGAAGTTATTCGGGAATAAATGGGGGTACAGGGAGTACATGAGACAGTGGAGGAAGTATGGCTGAGATGGTATGGCTATGTTAAGAGGATAGGAAAGGAGAGAATACCAAAGATAACGACGAGGATAATGTATGTAGAAAACCCATTTCGGTGGCGTCATGATCTAATGTGCTACTCTCGTATTAGACTAGACTGCCCTGCCGATGATGAGATAGAGGTTCGGAAAGAATGATAGAATTTTGGCTCAACTTTGCAAATATGAATGTTTAATACAACTAAATTTGACATATTAAGTTTATAAACAAATTAATTCTACATTTGAATGTTCGGTGCAGCTTGAGCATTCTAGTTTAGTGCCGTAAAATAAGCATGTGGATATTCCAAGAAAGTATTTTTAGATGCTAACAAGTAACAGCGTGCGAAGTCCACTTTTTTTCAGTTCTAAGCAAACTAATTGAATATACAAAATATTATAGAAGACGAATAAAAGTTAAAATATAATTTATTGGTCATTTTAAACTGGCAAAAATTTAAATATTTTTATACTGCAAAATGTCTTTAAAAAAGTTTTATTGCAACATTATATACATTAACTTTAAATTTTATCCATATAAATATCTTTGCAGTAAATATTTTACCAGCAAAGCTTTGTTAATTGTTGAGGCTGGTATTTTTACTCAAGAGCCAAATTGAAAAAGATATTTTTTCAAAGTCTATCCAAAGTTTTCAAAACTTCGCATACCCTTACCAACAAGTTAGAATACATTTTGAAGCTACTAATATTACATGCATTGCACAATCAAATAATGTAATGTTAACAAACACAATTTGGTGGTTTCTATCAGAGGGATTTCAAAATAAATTATAAAAACAAGAGAACAAACACACACACATCCCTGAATTGTTTCAATGAATAAAACCTAGATCTTCAATCTATTCAACATATATGTTTTATACTAATATTTATTATATACAAAGTCACTAACTTTATTTCATGTGGTTTTACAAGTATAATATGTAATTTCTTAAATGGTTGTCATTCTATTTACACTCCAAAATTCACACTAGTTATTCAAATTTAAATTTGTACTAAGGTGTACAAATAAATATATTATTATCAGGCGGAATGTCAATCCGGCGATCTGCTTAACATAACCGTCTCTCACTGTCGAATGGTTGCACAAGTCGTCATATTAAGCGTTCATTTTGACGTCCCTTCGCATAAAAATATCAAACAAACTATGAATGAAGATGTTCAAACATTTATTAAAAAACACACACACAAAAAATCTTTAGTTCACGGCTATTAAGATTTTATAATTTTAGATGATCTTTACAATTCAACCCGATTCACAACAAAACTTTGATTCCATTGGAAGTCAATTACATTTTTCTCTTTCATAAAAAGAGACCAGTACAAAGGCTATTATCTAATTAGATTTTAAGCTAAAAAAAAAAAAATCAGTACACCAGTTTCTCTGGGTAAATTGTTCAAATTACACATCGTAGTAAACTGACTTCAGATTGTTGATATAACATAGACGCCAACAGAAGTAACACAATACCTAATTCATGTGTAGTGATTAATCAACACGACGGTGTCAAATGGTACCATTCTTGTGATTAAGATATGACCATACACATAATATAACATGAAAAAACTCAACACACCACTACCTTTGACCAAGTGAAATCAAACCTTTCTTAATATATAAAACATATTTAAGTAGAAAAAAAATAATCTTTTATTCACAAAAAACCACTAACATAGCAGATTGCTCATGAAATTGTATTGATTTGTAATAATTTCAACATAAGAGTTAAATATGAAAACATTATCTTTCAATCGAAATATTCATCGCAAGTACTATACGTTACAAAATAATCATTCTTTTGAAGTAGGCTTGAAAAATAATAGTGTGCAACAAGGCTTCCATATTAGCCTAATTATCTCCAAGGGAAAAAAAATTACAATGTAAAATACATCTAAAATTGGAATTTAACCATGTATTATATATACAAATATATTTGGAGATGGGTCAAATCCTATATTTCTTGAATATGAATCTTAAGTTTTCTTCTGAATCTTGAATCCAAATTCAAACCCTTGAATCATTAAAAGTGTACAATTTAAAGTATTTTTAAAGTAAAACCGATTAAAATAAAAAAATGTTTTGGTGCCTCTCCCCAATGAGTTTTTACTTCCTCTCGGCCCTTAAGATTACAACAAAATTTATTTCGAGATTTTGATAAATGTCAACATTTCATGACTCCTGGGGGAAATAATCGTTCCTTTGTACTGTGGGCTAGAGGCTAACTATTTTAACGATTGCTCCAAAACTTGGTAACTGGGGTTTTCATCATGTCCCCTTCAAGGGTTTTTAGAATTTGATGTCTACCGCTAAATTTAAGGGTGGTTTACTGGAAATGGGAGGGGGAATCAATTTTCTTGAAATTCTCTCAAACAATTTTGACTAAATTTTATATCCAAACACGGTTTATTATTATAAAAAACAAGATGGCAACGCTCCTTTTCTTATGAAAATGACTAAGGGTTCTTTACATAAGGACAATTTTCCAATTTTAATCATTTCTCCGCGACTATTCGAGATATGAAATAGCTTATCATTGCAAAGTTGTAACTTACTATTAAGATAAAAATCTTTTATTTTGTTTATCATGTCTATTACATCATAAACAAAGCAAATGGCTTTTTATAAAGGCTGGCTCTATATTAGTGCATAACACACAGCATATAATGCGCAAGAAGCTGAAGTATATTATTTTCAATGAGAGTGATTATAATTGGTACAAAGAGATTAGTGTACAGTGCATTAAGTTGATTTAACTTAACTTCTCGTTTGAATTGAGTCGAATCTTAATCTTGGAAAATATAAATACAGGGTGTCTACTCAACTTGTCCAATGGCATTCTCGACTTTTTCCCTGATTTTCTCTGATCATTTCCTAAAATTTCAGATTCAAAACTTTGTCTCACCCTCCTAACCCCCTCCCCCAAGGTGTTTGTGTATCTTTTTATAAATAATTATAAGTTTAAAAATTTAAATAAAGTTGTTTAACTTGTATTAAAAAAGTCTACTAGTAGTTAGAAAAATTATAAAATATATAACACAGATACAAATGAAAAAAGACAGTTTGAATCTCATTGTAATTTACTTATTAATATATTTCGTACTTTGAGTAAAACAACATTTTCCCGGCTAATTCCAGTTTTCCCTAATTTTCCTGGCTGGTAGACACCCTGTGAATATGATAGAAGAATAGAAATGGTTAACTAAATGTTAACATTCTTTCTTATAATCCATTCATTATAACATTGAAAATTAGGTTTATTTTAGGTTTCAAAAGATAAAATTTAATCAAGATCTTCTGAGGTATTCATGGAATCAAGCTTCCCATCTCTAAAATATATCTATATATTATATTTACTGATAAATGCCATTTTCAAATTTTTTACAAAAAATGAAAATGCCTTAAAATAAATCGGAGAACTACCAAAATTTTAAAATATGGCTCAAGATAATTCATTAAATTCATATTTTATTTACAATTTTGGACAATCTTTAACAAGAAAATTGTATCAAACCTTAGTTTAGTTTCTAATTACTTTTTTTTAGACATTATTGTAAAACATTTTCAAAAGTTGTTCACAATGCACTTTCTAGAATTTTGGTTAAGTCATTCTGAATAAAATGGCAAAATGTTATCGACTAATTCACAAGTTTTCACTTTTTATTTGATTTCTGTTGGTCCTCACACTTCACTTGTCCATTTCGAGATCTTCGTCCCCACCCACAAAATCAGAATTATGGTACTTGGGGTTGCTACCTCGATGAGGTCTCTGCCGACTGGAGAGTTCGCTCGGACCGACGAGATGGTCCTGGTGGCGCATTGGAGTCGCAGTAGACTATTTATAGTCGGACACCAACAAACAGAAAGGGAACAACTTTACTTATATCATTTTCACTTAACACTAGTACATTTGTCCGACAAATTAAATATCACTGATTAAGTTGTGCTTTTCAAGTAATCTTTGAATCCAAAATATTATGCTTTGCTTATGAGGTGAAAGATTCGATCATAGAATCCAGTAAAACACCGAATCTTCGAATCTCGAATACTTGTCAGGGTTCGAAGATTCGAGTGGCCCATCTCTAGTTTATACACATTTTGTATCAGCCCTGAAAAATAGTCCATTAACATTGCTTTAAAATTGAAACTACTAAAAGAAGAAGCTCAAAATAGTATTTTTGTTGGCAGATTCTTTGAACTAAATTTGTATTAAAGCTTATCAACTCACCTGCCGGCCAACAACTTTCTTGGGGAGGTTTTGGTCCAAGCTGTAAATTGCCTCTCGCTTCAACACCAGTTGAGACGAGTCCTCAAAGTCAACCTGAAAATATAAAACTAGGAATAAGACCTCCAAATCCATGAGGGTGTTTGGAGATAACAAATTTAAAAGTTAAAAAACAGTCAATTTTTTAACCATGGCTCAAATACAAATATAATAAAACAATATAAAATACAAAATAGTAAATAAATATAAACTTTCTTTCTTAAAATCTATTCATTACAACATTCATTTAAGTGGTAAATTACTGACCTGGGGCCTAGTTAAATGTATCACCTAATTACTGTTCCATACCACCATTAAGTATTCTTAAGGCAATATATAGAATATATCTTTAGGTAAGAACTTAAGAAATTTGACAGTTTTATTAGGACTTCAGAATGGTTTTCTTGATGCCCTAGCACTCCTAAACGTGTTCCTTTTTTGCTCTCCAAAGCCATTTATTAGCCTCACAAACGCCAAACTACAGTATCCCCATGGCTTCTTTGTTGCTGACTCACAGCTCACAGCTGACTTCTAATTTAGTTGTATACCTAAATTTTGACTGGCAGAAGTGATATATGCTAAACACATGTTTTTGCAGATCATCTGGTTCGGTGTAGGAATACATAATTTGGTCTGGTAACTTTTTAAAGCTGTCAGTCAGCACCAAAGAAGCCATAGGGCTACTGTAGTTAGCAGGCTGCACAGGATTTGTTTGTTGCGCCATGTGTAATTACTATCTTAACTTCTTCTCATTCCCTTCTTTACTTTAGACGCCGAGGAAGCCTTCTTTTCCTCGTGATCACTAACTTGTGGATCTGCTGTGGGTGATTTCTTTTTAACTACAGCTATACAGCACAGATCCTGCCACCAACTAACACTGACTTACTGAATTATTACAAGTCAAAGTGACTTAAGGGTGGAAATCCTCGCTCTCTGTCTTGACCACGAGTTTATTAATCGACACACGCGATGATTCCCACCAGCCATTACAGTTACATTATACTACAAAATAGAACTCTGTGGGAATCTGCCTTTTTATTTTCAGTGAAAAAATGTTTGTCTACGCATATAATATGAGTACAGTTTTCGGAAAGACATTATTAGGAGAAAAATATTCCACCATTCTGGGAAGCAAAAAGTTAAATTATGTAAAAATAAAAGAATGCAGCGGTTAGAAACAAGCAAATATTGCACTATATTCGGGATAGTACAGTAATCTACTTACAATCAATAAAATTTTGGCTTCTATGAGACAAACTTGCGCTGCAAGCAAACAAGCGCTCTTACCGTGTACATGACTGTGTTTGTGGTCCCCTGGAAGTGTCCACAGTACATCTTGCCATCAGTCCACAGCACCCGCACAGCAGCACCTACAGATGGGGGCCCCTCTTGTTCACACGAATAGTTCTGCACACAACATAACATTGATTCAAATAATCAAGGTGCAGGAAGGAATGATTCAATTGATGGAGATTCAATATTTATATCAAATAAATTAACACCACAAACTTTAATTGATCAAATATAAGTAGGGATGTTTGAAGTCCCCTTTATCAATTTGAAGCAAAGTACTGTATAATAATAATAATAATAATAATAATAATAATAATAATAATAATAATAATAATAATAATAAAATGTATGGGATTTTTTCGCATTACTATGTAACTTATGGTATTAAATATAATTTTATCCAAGAAAATTAGATATGGGTTGAATCCCATATTTCTTGAATCTAAATCTCAAATCCAAATCCAAATTTTTCTTTTGAATCCTCAAATCTTCAATAGCAAATTTTTAGTTTGTCAAAAAATTGAAAAGTATATTTTTAAAAGGCAAACAAGTTGACACTTTAGAAGGTTTGGCACCACTGTTTATTAGTCTTTTCTATTGCATTTCAAGAACAAAAGACATTAAACAATATATCATGTTTCTGTAAACAATTTTTTTTAAATGCGCGATTTTGTCCTTTTATCTCTTACACAAATGAAGCTAAAGTGTCATTTTCCCCCTTAATTAAACAAAACTATGTAATTCCTGAAAAAATGTATTTTGAGCCCAATCTAAGACCTTTATATTAAGGATTCGAGATTTCTTATGAGATTCTCGAATCTTGAATTTTTCAAATACCATAGAATTCGAGCGGCCCATATTATATTGCAAAAACAATTAAGCTATTTTGTCCTACGCTTCTAAATAGATTACTATAAAAAAGATGTAATTTAATTATTTTATATTTTTGCCTCGTGAACATTAATTTGATATTTGCATAACAGAACAAAATGACAAAATTAGAACATAAATGTGTATTTTAACTACAAATATTTTTATTGGTGAGATTTAGCTATCATGAAATTTGGAATTTTACTTTAAAATAAAAGTTTAGAAATATTCAAAGAGGCTGCCTAATAAACTTTGTACACCCTTCTCTATAAATAAGTACCTTGATGTCATGTGGGTACAAGTCGTTACTGAAAGAGCCATCATCAAAGGCGACCATGTAGAAGAGGATGTCGGCGATGTTGGAGACTGTGCCCTTGTAGTAACGACCGTTCTTATGGCGAGCCCACACCATCTGTTTCACGGCCACCACGCTCACCTGATCACAGGACAAACAATACCGTCCAAACATGACCTGGAGCATGTGGTTACCAATTTAAAAAACACACAGTAAGTGCGGCACCTCTGAAACAGTTTTCTGAGAAATGCCAACTTCTCAGATATGTGGTGTCGCTTTGGTGAGCAAAACTTCTTATTAGTACTTTTATTAACCCAGTTGGGAGCATTGAGGTTTTATTTTTCCTTAATAGTTTTACCCTCTTCTTCCATGCAAATGTGGGTGCATTTCATATAAATAAAACTTCCTAATCCCTAAACCATAGTGTAATTAGTACATAAGTGTATAACTCGAACAGGTACTAAGGCATGATGAAAAAAATCTACATATATTTCAGAGAGTTTATTTGTTAAATGCATTTCTCATTGGTTGATATGGTCACATGATTAAGGATACAGACTGTTATGTGGACACTACTTACATTTCTAGGGACCATTAAAGACTCGAAGAATATATGGATGCAGAGCTTACAAACTCTTTAGAGGAGGCCATTTTAGAATATTTGACCGCCGAATCAGGTTTGTTTCCTTACCTTGTTTGTGTTATGTCTGTGGGCGGGGCATTTGACTCTGATGCTCGTAGTATCTGACCAAACAAGCTCGAACTGTGCTCCCGAGACAAGGCCGCAGGGGGCGTGAAACACTGTGCGACACAACGGCTCGCTGCAATGAACGCACGCACCCACGCTCGTCGAACAAAATGCACACACCTAGGGTCAAAAAGCGTACATGTAAGCTGAGGGATGATGGACGTGTGGATAGCCACTCGTTTAGGGGAAATTAATGTCAAGGGGAATTAGATTTTCTCTAATTTTGACACAAATGTCTCTAACTGTAATAAATGTAGCCCCAGGGTTAATATAAGGATTTCATAATGTGACTTGTGATCAGCTGTTAATAAAAATAAAAATATATGAATAAGATTTTTTGGAAAAGTGCTGCCAACTGTTGATGCAAACTGATTTTATTCTGTGTGTTGACGCTAGGAGAAAAGTCAAAGCTAAACTAGCTGACGATACAAAGTGTGGTGGTCATAATAACACAAATGCTATCTTCTCCTTGAAAGTGAAGCTAACTAGCAGTAGCAACTAACTTTGCGTAGAATGATCATAAAAGCCCTGCAGGGCCGTGGTGTATGAAGCAAATTTGGATAGAGTTGGAGTCAATAAATCTGTATAAACTCAGACTTAAAAATAAAAACTTATAATATCATAACAACATAATGTTTCCACCTTTCCTGTACCTTCTTCCAAATATAATACAATTACCTCATAAAGCGAAAAGAGGTTTTCCTTATAGTTATATCATAATGGAAATTAATGAAATTAAAGAAAATGAACTAATAAGATTAAACTATGCGGAACTATTACTCTGTGTTTAAATGTGTGTGTGACTACTTCTACAATAGAAGACAGAAGAAAGGAAGAAGATGTCACCTTTGTGCATTGGATTCTTCCCACATTTTTTCCTCTTTCCCTAGGTGGGCTTTCTTCATCAAATTTACTCTTAATAGTTTATTTTTTCTTTTTCTTTAGTTTTATCAATGTCCTTTATTATAAAATAACAATATAATGGTCCATATATTATTTTAATATTATGCTTTTTATGTTCTTTAGACCAATATTTGTAATTTTGATTGATAAATTTATTAAAATATAAATGCCCAACGCCAAAGAAAGTTCCAATGAAGCAATCTATATTGAAGCATTTTATTGCAGTAAATTTATTACTTATTAAATTATATTTGGAAGAAGGTAGGGCCTACAGTAAAGGAGGATAGAAACATATGAAAGGAAACGAACACAATATGCCCTTTACAATGAAAAGAAGAACACAGTTCACACTTTACACTGCTGCCCCTGCACCAAAAAAAAAGAGGTATTAGATGCCTCTTGAAGAGAACCTAGTGTTATCACCCAGTCCCCCAACCTAGGTTTCATTCTATCTGAACCCACCAGGGAGGAGTGTGAAACACGCAACGCAACTTCCTAAAAGAGGAAACCATAACACAAAAAAGCGAGAGAAAGTAAAATTGTAAAGAAAAATAGGACACTCAAAGTGTGAAAACAACACGAGGACTCACCATGTTCTTGTGGGATGTGTCTATGTGCAGGACACTAATCGGTTCCTTGCCTTTGATGTCCCGGAAAGATATTCCCGGTATCATAAGGGAACACAGCAAATGTGCCCAGCAGCCATTTGTGGTGCGCTTAAGTGCACCGCCACGCACAGAGCACAGACAACAGCTCTGTAACACACAAAACACATTATTTTAATCAAAAGATCTTGTGTACTAGTGATTTATAAGGTACACAACAAACACTATATTCATAGGAAGGAACAAACGCTGACAGGGGTGTGCAAAGCATCAAAACTTTGACTTGACTTCAAAACAAACATCAGCTTCGACTTTGCTTCGCCATTAAAAATATTGACGGCTAAAAAAAGCCATCTATGTTCAATAATAGGCATTCTGAGCTGTTTTGTACATTACAAATTAATATTTATATGAAAAAAATCTGAAAATTTTGAATTGCATGTTGTGATAATTTAATTTGTGAGAGTAACACGAAACACTGCAAACAATTGTGCAATAAAACATTTTCCAAGTAATTTTAGTGCATAATGTAATTTAAACAACCGCAATATATTTTTTCCGAGCCTAAAACAACTAACAGAAAATATTCAAATTTCGATTAGAGTTCGAGAATATTTCATATATTCGATTAGAGTTCGCTTCAGATTGAAAAAGTGGACTTGGCACACCGCTAAAAGATAATATTTTAACAACCTTTGCTTTCTCTTCTATCCCACATACTCAATGTACCTCAACTCTCTCATAAACCTCTTCAATCCAGATCCTTTGGGTAACAGCTAACTGGCTCCTCAAAAAACACCATTCCCATGGCCTCAAAACAAAGTATTCTATTCATGATCCAACACCACCTACCGCTTGGTACATGCCGGCGCGACACTTGTCGCAGCGCCATTCCTTAGAGCTCCACCTGAGTGTGATGCCGTAGCAACTGGCGTGCACGCACATCTGACAATCTTGACAAGTCAGCAGTGACGATCCCTCGCAGTGGTTGGGGCTCGACTGGGAGGGCTGGTCCACCTGCTGAACAAAACACTGTCATTGGAGATTGAGGTCTATCTACTCTACCAGTAGGTTAAGAATCCCCGACTCCCGTCAAGAACCGAGACGCCGGTGACGGTCGAAATTTTTACAAGTTCGAGATCGACGGGTCCGCATATTCACACGAATCAGGGCTGGGAAAATCATATTTCAAAAACAAACGAGTCACTGTTCCTGAAGTGAACCTACTTTTGATTGGCCATGTGTGGGGAAGTGGTTCGATGAAAGCCAAACCGGGCTGGACTGAGGTTTCTCCGACGGATTTGTAAACTTCCAATTTGTAGGCATGGCCCCACTAGAACCATTCTGGAAAACAAAACAAAAGAACAAACTTTAATATGAAAATATTTGTTTTAAGGTCTTTTAAACAACATTTACAGTGCTGGCGATAATTTTTACAATGGTTGATCAAGTCATGACATTTTAAAACAATGAAAATAATTTTTTTAAATACATAAAAAAACTTTAAAGGGTGGGTTTAAAAGCAGGGGGGGTTCTGTCTGCAGTGGCTGAAGAGTTAAGTCGCCTAACATGAGATTACATAGATTTATTTTTAACATTTTGATGTTCAAACGCTCAAAAATACCCCTCTTCCCTTTCCGCTCTCCTGCGCGGCCTTGTTTTAGAGGCAGTTTACATGTCCATAGTGGATTCGGATGTACACCTTGTTTATCCTTGATTTTCTTATAAATTGACTTTTGGAGCAACTTTTAGAAAACCAAAAACTTATCTTTGGTGGTAGACATTGGTAGCATTTTACTATATTATTTTAGTTATTTTATAGGTATTGTAAAAAATCTATCAAAAACAACAGCTCTAGATCATATAGCCTGACATTTGAATATGTGAACGTAGACCACATTTTTTTTAGCTGTCACATATATTCATTCGTAAGAAAAATCGGGGTATAGAACGCTTACCTTGATGGATTACACTATGGCCCTAGCTTATAAAGCAACTCCATTGTGTCGTCCGTAAAGGTCAAGAAGTTACACCCGCCACCACCGTCGCTCCCGAATAAAATCCGGCCGAGAGAGGCTCAAATAACATCTTAATGTGGGGTATCACTGGGAGCGGTTATCGACATTGTAACAGACGTACCTGTACCGAGAAGACTGAGCAGAGGGAGCAGTAAGGAGCCTTGCTACTCCAGTAGTCATTGAATGCTCGCTCAACCACAAGGTCATGTACAGAGGACGCTAGTAGTTCCCGCAAGTGTCCGTCTACAAAAACAACAAAACTCTGGCCTCAAACAGGAACCCACGGTTGTATTTAAAGTTCCTTTTAGAATAATTATGGTAGTTTCAAAATTTGTATCATAATATACTCCAGATTGTCTGAGGCTAGCAGGACCGGGTTGGCCTTAGGTAGTCAAACACTATGATAGTATGGAACACTGATTAGATGGCTAGACTGGTTTAGTGGAGATCATTTCGTAGTCAATCCCCACAAAACACAAATTGTGTTACCTACCATCTGGAATGATCGGATCTTCAATGTAAATTCTATTAACAATTGTACATGTAAAAAATTAATTTATAACACAAAACCAAAAGAGACATTAGAACACATAGTTGACTAAACACAAAATAACCCTACTTTTTTAGGTATAGTGGCCCTGTAATTCTGTCGGAATAATCTAGGGATGTCAAAACTGATGCTTCTATATCCTTAACCATCACTGGTATAGAAATAATCAAAATTTAATTTTAGTGTAACAATTTTCAATAAATCTATTCTTACCTCTCGAATACTTAAAGGTTTTGGCATTACAAACCGAACACCAAAATTTGGAATTTGGTAACATTTCTTCGCAGTCTTTTTTTAGTTTGTTTGCCATTTAATTCGAGTGCCGACAAATTGAAAATGTACTCAAGACGCGACTCTTTGTGTTCTTGTGTAATCTTGCACACATATTCGGTACAACTATCATACTTTTTCGTTATCTACACTTTTTGTTAAGTCTGTGCAAAAACACCATTTTCAATTACTATTATTATTAGCACCGCGTCTTACTACCCGTTCAGGTTATACGCACTTACGCTAATGTGTAATGGTAGGGTGATTGTGAGATGAAATGGAGGACCTACAGTTTAACGTGGAATCCGAACCACGGTGGAGGCCTGGCATTTCCCACATTCACAAGATGTCTTGTCAGAGGTGAAGGAAGGGTTTGGTAATCAGATAAATCTGTGCCGGGACCGAGGATTGAACCCCGGCCGCCAGCATAGAAGTCTGACACCTTACCCCTAGACCACCAGGTCACCACCGTTTTCAATTCCTAATTGAATCGAATCTGAGCTAACTTGTTCGAATCAGATCTCATGCCTAAAAATATTTCAAGTAGAGTCTGAATTGAATCTTATTACTAAAACGATTTTGTTAGTCAAATATGAATAGGATCTAATCCTATATAAGAAATATTGGATCAAATAGTTTATTTTGAAAACTGTTTCAGATCTGAATCTATTTTTAGGCCAGGGGAGGGGGGTGGGGTTACTAGAATCCGATTATATAAAATAAATTTAGCGCAATATTAAATACTAATTCAAAACATTTTAGGCATGAGATTCAATTCAGAATTGACTAGAATTTTTTTTTAGTCATCGATTAGGATTTTGGTCAGTTAACCAAAATTCGGATTTGATATTGAAAATTATTGATTCGCAGAAGCTTAAACGGAACAGTAGTAAATATTGAGGAATCAGATTTAAGAATTAGGATCGAGAATCGGTATCTTGACATTTCTAGAATAACATATTTATATTGCATTTGAAATAAAAGTATGCTAGGAATACAAGAAAATACGGGCAGCATGCATGAATAGGGTTTATAGGATAAGTAAATATGGGCCTAAAATTTAGTAGTTTCAGCTGAAAAAAAAAAATTAGAAAAAAGAAGAGGTTTAAATTAAAAGTACAACATTATTAACAAAGAAACTTATCAGGACACTATTTCAAAACGTTGCGATGAACATATGAATGGTTCAACATTTATTTTATGATAATTCAGTTTAAATTATCCAGCCAAAAGATTGGCCTGTGTTGCTTTTAAATCATCGAGTGAATTAAAATAAAAGATTAACTACCATTCATTTGACCATCATCCAGCTCAAAAGCATTCACACGAAAAGAGTCAAATAGGAGAATTATTATGGCTACTGCTTACGAGTTAGTTGGGACCAGATACATCCTGAGCATTGCACCAACAAAGAGAAAACTTATATAAACACAAAACAAGCTTATGTTTTATTTTATTTTTTAGCACGTCTTACTACCCGTTTGAGTTATATGCCTATGTACTAATTACACTAATGGGTTAGGAATTAGGAAAGATAAATTTAGAGGAAATGCACCTGCATTTGTGTGGAGGGAGAGAGTTAAACCATTTAGGGGAAAAAAAAAATCGGTGCACATGAATGAAAACGAACCCCGATCTACCTGTCTTCGGCAGTTTGGTCCAACACGAGATTCGTGTCAGGCCATGCGGCCAAGTGGGTAAGTTTATGTTGATACAGACTGATCAACATGATCAATATGGAGGAAGCCATGTCTGAGGGAAGTGTTTCCCGGCTAACCCCTTTGGAGAGCCTTGGCCTTGCCAAAAAACCAGAGAACTTTGAACATAAAAAAGGCAATCCCTTAGTTTCATTAAGCAAAACTCTTAGTCTAAAATAATCCCCTGTTAAACATTTTACTAATAATGGATATATATTAAATTTTGGCTAGAATGTATTTGCTAGCATACAGGTAGACCAAATTTTCTTATTTTAGTGCTCATAATAATCTTGTTATTGCAATGTTCTGAAAATTGCACAAACACACATATACATGAAGATATATACATCTACAATAGATATATTATATACAATATAAGAATAAGAGGCATGAGAGTACTCTTGAGTACGAGTCGAGTTTAATAGGTAACTGCTCAAACTAGACTCGGAATTCCTTCTTGGAAAACTAGAGAGATTAGAATACTTGGAATTTTTGATATTTTTCTAGAAAATTCAAGAGTTATGTTGATTTTATCCCATTTTAAAATCTTATTTCATGGCAAATAGAATCACTCAATATTTCCTTTTGTCTAGTAAAATTATATTGAATATATTTAAAAATCCATATTTTTTCTCAAAAAAATTTCCTTCTGAAAAATCTATGTATGTACTAAATGGATCTATCACAGAAATTCAACTTTAAATATTTATAGTACAAATATTGCTCTATTATATTACTCTAAGAAAAAAAACAATCATTTAAACTCAAGTCAAAGTGAAAAGTGGCTACTAGCAACTCTCTTGCATATCTCTCTCTCTCTCTCTCTCTCTTCTCTCACACACACACACACACACACACACACACATATATATATATATACAAACACACGTATATACTTATAAAATGACTTGTAGCCAACAAAGTGATGAACTATATTAATTACATTTCTATTTTATGAGTTCATTTCACATAAATAAACCAACAAATTAGATACATGTCCACACTCAAACCAAAAAACGTACGGGAGTGTGATTTTCTGCATTATTAACTAAACAGAAAGGTTTGGAGTAAGCATTTTTCAATGTTTAATTAACTACATTTTTTTTTAAATATCGTCAATATTTTTTTTCCAGTCTCAATTTCACTATTTTCTAATGGTTTTTTTTTTATATCACATCTCACTACTTGTTCAGGTTATACAAACATATGATAACTACTCTAATGGGATAGGGATGAGGAAGGAAGCATTTTAGAGGTAATCCACCAGCATTTGCGTATAAGGTGAGTGGGAAACCATTTAGGACAAAACCACGCTCAGTAGACCCGACCGGGACTCTCAATACCCTGATCTTTCAGTCTTCAACAAGCCAGTCTAACAAGAGAGTGACGCCTTAGACCATTCGGCCACTGAAGCGGGTTTTTAAATCTAGAATATAGAAAACCGAACCACCATGCAATGTCTGTGTTAAGCCATACTACAGCAGAGTCCCCATTATTCAAACTAAACAGGACCGAGAGATGGTCCGATAGTATAGAAACAAGGGGAGTGACCGGAACGAAACAAATCAAAATTATATGGAAGTGTAGAACAAAAATGAAATAAGAATTAGTACTTACTCCAAAAGTATTAATTACGCAATAACTTTATAAAAAAAACTATTATTTTATTCACGTAAATAGAACAAAGGATCTTTAAATCAATTAAATGCCACTTTTATTAAATAATGTAGTACGCAACATTGCAATTAGACACCTAAGTTAGTAGAGTTTCTGTCTGAGCTACGTAACCCGGGTTCGATTCCCAGCGTGGCCGAAAAATTTATCTTTGGTAAAATGGTGGGTTTACCCTTTCACAGTGATGAATTAACAGCCAGAGGATCGGATATTGTGCCTGTCCTAGTCTTCGGTAGTGGGAAATATGTCTTGAATAAAAAACTGACCCAGGACACAGCCTTTCAGTAAAGGATGTAAAGTAAAGTATGCAAATTTCTAAAGTTTAAAAAATCGTATTATATTTGGAAGAAGGTAAAGGAAAGGTGGTTAGAAACATAAAAAAAAGGGACGCACACAATTCATACTTTACATTGCCGCGATTGGAATGTCGGATAAGTGGGACTATACTGTATTTATATAATTTACGAGTTATCAGGAGGGGAGCACACAGACTCTTAGCATTTAGAATGCACCTACAAACACTACTTGGAACTATTATATCAAAGTTATGTAAGTAAGTGACCAAGTAAAGACCAACCCAAACCCCAAGAAAAATTATCACAAGACGGTAAAGATTCAAACAATAATGCAACTACAGCTAATTAAGAAACATGCCCAAGCAATTATAAAGCCACACATTCAACCAATTTGTAAAGAAAGGCAATGTCTATATTTGTTGTACTAAGCATTCATTTTAAGATTGCAGTAAGAAAAAAAAAGTTTGCTCTAAACCACTTAACTAATAAAACGATATGAACTCTTGATTATTTTGATGTGTGTAAATATGTGTTAGTGTTTCTACTTTTATTTGTGCTCTACCATTTTCCTAATATTCTATCATTTTATTTATTAACAATTGTTTTTGCTCAATGCACTTTATTTCAAACATATTAATCTTTTTATTGTAATTTTCTAGAGTTATTATATTTTAAATTTAGAGATGATTTTAAAATCCTAAATTTCTTGAACCCAAATTCCGAATCTTCAGATCATTAAAAGTGTACAATTTTAGTTAAATCATTTTTAATGACGTACCACCACAAAAATCCCTGTATTTTGTAGTATCACCAAAATAAATATGATATTTACTAAATCGTTTTTAATGGTGTGCAAGGATATAACAACACAGACTCCGTATGAGCTTGAATCAGTGTTGCCACCCTTCCAATCATTGTTTAAATCTATTTTACTTGTGGCTATAATTGGTCGTAATGCATTTATAAGATATGATGCTTTATCCATTTCTGACTAATTTGAGTGCCACATTTTGACTTCTCATGGGGCACCACTGAGAACGACTGTACGTACCACAATTTGGGAACAGCAGATCTACACATTCAGTTGCGATAAACATTTAATAGGGATGGAACTCTCGAATGCTTAAGAATAATCGAGATTCGAGGGTTCAAGAAAATTACTGATTTGAAACTCACACTTAATTTTTTCCCCCCCAATTTTTCTAATTATTTTTGTTGTAGAGCTCATTATTATTTTTAGTATTGATGGTTCAAAACCAATTATATTTATAAGATGAACTTAACAACCAGACCCCAGACCAGTAATTTAACACTTAACTGAATGTTTGAATGTTATAATGAATGTATTATACAAAATAATGTCAACATTTTGTTACTATTCTATATAATACTATACTATTATATTTATATCTCCTCCTTTTATGTTAGTAATTTTTTCCAAGATTCGGATTTGAGATTGAGGTTCGACCCGAATCCAGTTTTCAAAGTGACATCCCTACAACCTTAGAATGAACATAGACTAGCCAGGTACAAGAGGGAGCAGGTCAACATAATTCCATTCCAGAGGTGCGTACTACATACCAGGCCAAGTATGGGAAAGAAACTTACATCCCCGTCCCGAGAGTATTTCTGGAGACAGGTGCGGGGGATGGGCGTGATCATGGTGGGACTCTGTCACCAGCTCAAGCACAGGAGGGGTGTCTTTGTAATCGTTGCAGGGGGGCGCTGCGAAGGCATCAAGTCAAGGGGGTAGGGGGGAGAGAGAGGATCAAGTGGTATTAAAAAAACTGTGCAGTTTGATTTGACAAGTTTTTTCAAAGTATTTTAATCAACATTTAATTAAATTAGGGAGTGTGCAAAGTTTCGATTTTGTTTCAAATATCTATCATCCTCGACTGCGATTCGAAAGTAAAATTCTAGATTGGACAATTACAAAGCTTTGCCAATAAAAATATACATTTATTTTCAATTGTCAACTTTTTTTTTGCTCTTTTATTCATCCCAAACTAATATAAAACAAAATAACTATTTTGTCATTACTAGCTTAATTTATCAGCCTAGGCTCAAATATATCAAGAAAGTTTGCAATATATTATTTGGTAAATGATTATAATACCTAAAATTATATAATCAAACAATTTACATACATCACATGTAAATATTCGTATAGGGGAAAAAAAAGAAAAGAATTTGCTTGTAAATTGGGAAAATAACTTAATATGTGGGCCCAGAAAAACATGCCACATGTCGCCAAAATCATTTTCCTATTTTTTATTTCTACCAATAGAAAAATTGATTCTGAATATTGAAAATTTTCCTCTCTCGCTATAAAATTACTTTTTCAGGGTGCCTACAAAACATATTTTACAAAATTCCCTGACTTTTCCAAGTTTTACAGGCAACATTTTTCAATTTTCCCTGACTACTTTTTTCCAGTTTTAATGGCGGATGATGACTGTTATTATTGATCACATATTAAAAAAAGTTTGTATCTACTAAACATAAACAGTTTTATCAGCTATTTTAAAAATTAAAATGTTACTTTATTTAGGTATTATTAACTTTTGTTTAATTGTTTAGCTACAAAATTAATGGGATATTTTAGACATATTTTTTAATTCCCTGACTTTTTCTTATTTTTAGTTAAATTCCCTGATATTTCCCTGTTTTCCCCATCATCCAAAAATTCCCTGACTTTTCCAGGTTTTCCTTGTCTGTAGCCACCGTGTTGTTATAACATTTTAAACATCAATATCTATTTTTACCAACTTGTGGTAAATGGCAGCCAAAGTTTAAGGCATGGTTTCATTTCCCGCGCAATACCTTATTTAAAGCCATATTTTTTGTATTATTAGTGTCGTGGTTATACTGTTTACTGGTTGAGATCGTTGTTAACATTTCAAACCAAGAGATGGCGTTGAAATCTAGACACCGTCAATTTCAACCCGAATTGACATTTTACTCACGGCTGAACAATTACTTCGAGCGACAAGAGACAGGTTTTTCTGGGCCGCATCACATTTAGGCCTATCAGATTAAAATGAAACATTACAGGCAAATGTTTAGTAAAACAATTCCAAGTAATTTTCGTACATATAATTATGTGTAATTAACCACAATAAACTATTTTTTTCATTCAATCATAAAACAAATAACAAAATATATTCAAACTTTGAAGAATCTTTTATACATACGATTTGAATTTGCTCTTAATTTAAAAAGTGGGCTCCGCACAGCCCTAAAACAGTGCTTACTATATTATTATTATTATCACCGCGTCTTACTACCCGTTCGGGTTATACGCACTTACGCTAATGTGTAATGGTAGGGTGATTGCGAGANGTAGGGTGATTGTGAGATGAAATGGAGGACCTACAGTTTAACGTGGAATCCGAACCACGGTGGAGGCCTGGCATTCCCCACATTCACAAGATGTCTTGTCAGAGGTGAAGGAAGGGTTTGGTAATCAGATAAATCTTTTCCGGGACCGAGAGTGCTTACTATAAAACTTTCTAATTACTTACATGTGAGGTTGATTTGTGCTCTGAACTGTTCGGACTGTGATGGGCCTTCCTGACCAGAATCTTCCAGGCAGTTTGACCGCGGAGATATTCCCGGCACCTTTCCTTGAGAGGTCGTTGAAAACGGCTGCCTCTCCACTTCCTCTAAACGGGCCTGCGGTAAGGTTTTGCTCTGCGGCATTCTCACCGGCTGCGTCGATGATGTGGATGCTGGTGGCATTGGTGAAGAGGCTGGTGATGACCTTGGGCGAAGATGAGCCGGAGTCACCGTCTGTTTGGTGGGCGTGCGATTCAGTTTTATTAAGCACTTTCGCATTTGTGCCTTTATAGTTCTCATATTTGGGGCCACAGTAAGCTTGGGCGGATGGCGAAAGGACTGCGGCAAAACATTTGCAGACGATTTCGAACAGGATGTTTGGTGAGACAACGAAAACGCGGGAGGTTCGGGATGCAACACAGGAGGAGAGGGTGTGTGGTTATGCTGTTTCTTTGAAGGTGAGGGGCGCGTAGGAAGTTGTATCAGTGATACTTGTGAGTTCGCACCAGATATTTGTTTGAATTTTTCTTGTAGTTGGGTCAAGGTAGAGCCAGTGATCTGCATTGATTTGGTAGATTTAATAGGTGATAAGGAAACAGCCATAGATGTTTTTGAAGGTGTAGTCACTCTTGCTTTTGACTGTAAAGATGACAATTGTTTAGTTTGTAGTTGTGAAGTAGTAATTTGTTTAGAAAACTCTATCATCTTTTGCGAAGCCTGTCCCACAGGATGTGGCGGCGAAGATATTTTTGTCGAAGATTTTGATAATGGCTCTTCCACCTTCACCTGTGATGTAGGAATGAGCTTGGGTAACTTTGGAACCTGCAACGGAGTAGTCAGTTTCGAAGGGGAAACAGATGTTTTACAAGATTTAGAGAAAGACACGGCAGCAGACAGGGGCGAACCCTGAGAAGATGTTTCTGATTTAAACGCTACCGTGCCTAACGATGCACATTGAGAAGTGAGTGGATGAGAAACTTGCAACATGTTTGGACATTTGAATCCTTTCGAGAGGTCAGTTGTAGCCTTGTTTTCCAGCAGTGGCGAGGATCTTTGTGAGGGTGTTTCATCAGAATCAGCAGAAGCGGAGCTAGGAGAAGAGCCCAGATCGCTTGACGGTATCCTGGCTGAACGATTACCCTCTCCGTACAAGGTCAACACTTCCTCAGTGTGTGGTGGTGCAACAGAGTCTTCCTTGAACACCAGGCTAGACACACATGAGTCCAGCGCCTCTTGAAGATCGATATTACTCAATCCTTTCTTTGTACTAACCACTTGATTAGAGCCAGATCTGTGCTCTACAGAAATTGTACCCAAATGAGGAAGTATTCGTTTCATTGTTGTAGATTTTCTGCGGTTTTTAGGAAGTTTGGAATCTAAAATGGTGTGGTGGCCTTGTTTAAATTTTAGTGTTCGTACTTTACTTGTCTTTTCATTTTTTCCAGGTTGCTTCAAAATACCTGTACTGCGTGTTACTACTTTAGGTGCAGACAAATCAACAGGTTTTTGGATACCATGGTTTGTTTCACCGCTAGCGCTTGTAGGGGCAGCAAAATTATCTGTCTTTATATGAAGGATAACTTCTGAGCTTGGGGCTGGTGTACTTATCAAAGATGTAAATGTCTGTTTTATTTTAGCAGTTACACACTCCTTTAATTTAGTGCCAGTATTCAGCGGTGAAATGTATATTTGAGGGCGTAGAGGCAGAAAAGAATCTTTTTTACATTGCTTGTTTTCCTCAGATTTCTCTTTGACAAATGATGTAACAATATTTTCCCCTTCAGATTTCAACATTACAGGAGAGTTTAGTGAAGTCATTACTTCAGATTTCTCCTTTGCAGGCAAGTTAACTGTTTTCTTCCCTTTGTATTTCAAAGGCGCAGGAGAGATTTCAGAGTTCACTTCTTCAGGCGAGATATTATTTTTCTTCACTTCATATTTCAGCACTTCCGGTGAGAGAGCCTTTACTTGAGATGTTACCACTTTCAGCAAGATAGGAATTTGCTCTTCAGATTTCACCGATCTAGGTGAGCTAGCAGTATTCTTCTCTTCAGATGTCATCGATCTAGGTGAGCTAGCAGTATTTTCCTCTTCAGATTTCACCGATATAGGTGAGCTAGCAGTGTTCTTCTCTTCAGATTTCACCGATATAGGTGAGCTAGCAGTATTCTTCTCTTCAGATTTCACCGATATAGGTGAGCTAGCAGTATTTTTCTCTTCAGATTTCACCGATATAGGTGAGCTAGCAGTATTCTTCTCTTCAGATTTCACCAATATAGGTGAGCTAGCAGTATTCTTCTCTTCAGATTTCACCGATATAGGTGAGCTAGCAGTATTCTTCTCTTCAGATTTCACCGATATAGGTGAGCTAGCAGTATTCTTCTCTTCAGATTTCATCGATATAGGTGAGCTAGCAGTATTCTTCTCTTCAGATTTCACCGATATAGGTGAGCTAGCAGTATTCTCTTCTTCAGATTTAACTGATATAGGTGAGCCAACAGCAATCTTCTCTTCAGATTTCACCGATATAGGTGAGCTAGCAGTATTCTCTTCTTCAGATTTCACCAATATAGGTGAGCCAACAGTAATCTTCTCTTCAGATTTCACTGCTTGATGTAAGAGTTTTTTATCCTCCTCAGATTTCACAGTTTGATGCAAGATGGTATTATTTTCTTCAGCTTTCACAGCTAAAGGTGAGATATCAGTATTCTCCTCTTCAGACTTCACCGATATAAGCGAGCTAGCGGTATTCTCCTCCTCAGACTTCACCGATATAGGCGAGCTAGCGGTATTCTCCTCCTCAGACTTCACCGATATAGGTGAGCTAGCAGTATTCTTAGAATCAGATTTCACCGCTAGAAGTGAGACAGCAGTACTTTTAGCTAAAGATCTCATCGCTAGAGGTGAGACAATAGTATTCTTAGCGTCAGATTTCACCGCTAGAAGTGAGACAGCAGTACTTTTAGCTAAAGATCTCATCGCTAGAGGAGAGACAACAGTTTTCTTTCCTTCAGATTTTATAGCTAGAGGTGGGACAACAGTATTCTTAGTGCCAGATTTGACCCCTAAATACGAGGTGGCTGTTTTCTTCAGTTCTGATTTCATCATTGCAGGCGAGATGGCAGATTTATTTACATTATATTTCGTAATCCCAGACTTCTTAACAGGCCGAGTGACAGTTTTCATAGTTTCAGCCACTCTAGGTGAGATGTGAATCTGATTCATTAAAATTTTATTTTTTCCACTTAATAAACCTTCATGGCCAGATTTTGTCTGGCTTGTCCAGTTAAGAAGAACTACATTTTTATGAGCCATTTGAGAGTTACCCATACTGTCGACATTATGAACAAGGCTTATATTTTTTTGGCCTGACAAAGACATAGCCAAAATAGAATTCATTTCATTATTTTCTATTTTCACGGGGTCCGCTTTGGGGACACACTTTGAAATCTGAGGCTTAATGGATTTCACGCTGTCTGCCTCACCAACTTTATTATTAATCCTCTCGACAGACGCAATCGAAACTTGAGAACCATAGCTTTTCAGAAGTTGGCTAACCCGTTTCACGCTTGCGTTGTCCTCCTCCACGGGTAGCGTTGGCATTTTACTGTCAGATTGTTTGCGCAACTGTAAAAGACACCCAACGGCGCTCAAAATTTCGTCACTCTCCTGAGTGGAGTTGCTTCCTGTTAGCTGTGCTGCAGATGAAACCGATTTTGGCTTAGACGTTGAATAATTTTGGATATTCTGAGAATCTTCAAAATTATTCTTAGCATTTGTACGGTTTGCCTTAATCTTCGAATAGTCTGGTTTATAGTTGGTTTGGATCGTTTCCTTACTGGTCAACTTCAGTGGTAAAGAGGTTCCAAACGCGGAAGTCATGTTCGAAGGAGCCAGTTCTTCAGTGAGCACAATGTTTGTACCATAGGTGCTAACGATCCTACCTTCTTTAGTGTTAATTTTTATCGCTGCAACTTTCATGGGAGAGGTGACGATCTTTGGCATCCCCAAGCGTTGGGGAGTAGCAGGTGCTGTTTTTGAGGTGTTAGGTTTCGACAGATTCGGGACCCCCATGAACTTGAGATATTCCTCCATGTATTTTGACCCGGAAGGATTCAACTTAAAGTGCAAGTTGTTGGATCGCATCATGGACGAGGGAGATTTCATTACTATGTGTGCTTCAGGGTCAAATTTAGATTCAGCCTGTAGCTCAGGAATATCACAGGGCTGAATGTTCTTCTTTGTGATAGACTTTGTTTTTTTCTCCCGGCGATAATCCCGTAAATTTTTGACCGGTTTCTTCTTGCATCCTTTCCTGAGAGATTTGATAGCCGCTCCTGGAGTTACTATAGCCCCGAGATCTCCACCAAGAGAGGGGCTTCTGACAGCTTCTATCTCATCTTTGATCGACACTGTCACTCTAGTCTCTTCCGCCTTTACCCTCTTTGAACGGGGCGACCACAATTCTTTATCTTCTTTGTCTTCCTTTTTGGATTTACGTTTTTTATCTTTTCTTTTGGAGTATAGATAATTTTCCAAGAGTTTCTTTTCTTCATCATCTAAAAGTAAGACAAAGTGCATCAATATCTCAGATCTAAATTAGTAAATTAGTAAAATGACCTCGTTATACAAACAAATAACAATATTATTAAATGAAGGTATCTTGACTGCGTCTTATTACACTTTTGGGTTTGACGCTTATGTACTAATTATGCTAATGGTTTCAGAGATTAGAAAGGGTATATTTAGATGGAGTGTACTCATATTTGTGTGTAATAGAGGGAGTGAAAAATCATTTTAGGAAAACCCCCCTCAAAACACCCGAATGAAATTTGAACCTCAATCTTCCTGTCATCGTTAGTCTAGTCTATTGCAAGAGTAGCGTCTTACACCATATGGATATGGCCACTGATGTGGGGGAAAGAAAAAAATTTCTGGACAAACAGCAATTGAAAGAGATTGTTCAATAACACCCTACCGAGAAAACTGAGAGGGTTCCTTTATGATGATGATGATTAACATTTTAACTGGCCAAGACAGAATTTTTTGTTCCCAAGCCAAGTCAAAGTTTTGCACACCCCTAGTCCATTTCAACATCTAAAAGGAAAGGAACTTACCAAGCTCTCCGGCCTTGAGCCAAATGTCCCCGAGCGCCTCCAGGGTGTTCTCATCCGGCTGTTCCTCCTCCTCCATATCAATCTCTTCCAGGACCTGTTGTACATCGTTGGGGATATCGTCGGAGCTTGAGCCCGCATCCTGAGACGAACGAGCCGAGCTGCCGCGACCCTTCTTCTTGTGGATGGGGTGTCTTTTGGGGTTCTTCTTTGGTGCTTCCAAGAAAGATTGGGGAAGCTCGGTATTGCTTTGGGGGAAGAGAAACACCTGTTTAAAAAACTAGCTCTACCTTCAACAAGAGAGTATAAACTATAGGACATAGATACAGCAGAAGAGAGGGTTTCTGGCAGCTAACGTAAGGCTCTTTATCGCAAACATCGGCTAAAAGTGACTAATGTCAACCTATCCAGAAATAGTTATTATTTGCTTACTAATACTATATGATCAATAAAAAATGTCAAATGAGTCTTATTATATTTTCCTTTCTGTATGATTGGCATTTTCTTAACTTATTGAAAAAAAAAATATATTAATAAAACTCCTATGTTTTTGGTTTTGCGGTTGTGGCAAAAAGAGATAATTTGTATTAAATAAAATGATAGAATAGTAGGAAAATAATATATCACAAATAGATGTAAAAACACTTAACACGTATTTAAACACACTTCAGTATTTCAATGGTACTTATTTATGGTTTATGCATGTATCTATTACAGAAATTCAACTTGAAATATTTCCTGTACAAATAATACTCTATAATACTCGAAACTCGAGAAAAAAAAAACTTATTTTCATTCATACTCAGCTAGAAGTAAAAAAAATTACCTGTGCGCATAGCCCTACTTAATAGTTAATGATGCAGTTTCGTTTAAATGCCCAAGCTTTCATTTACTGGTATTTGAAAACAAAGTATAAAGATATCTAAAACCTTAATAACAAGACCAATTCTCAAATATTTCGATATCACTAAGAGTGAAGAGAAGCCCGCCATCGAGGAATAGAGTTTGACATCATTAGTGTTTACAACTGTTTGGGTTTTAGCTCAACAATTTCTACTCCAACATTATCTAGGTAAGTGTAATAGCTGTTCCTTGTACTTTTAGCCTTAAATAAGGTTATTATTACTATCTTACTACCCGTTCGGGTTATAAACACTTACGCTAATGTGTAATGGTTGGGTGATTGCGAGATGAAATGAAGGACCTACAGTTTAAACATGGGATCCGAACCACGATGGAGGCCTAGCATTCCACACATTCACAAGATGTGATTAATACACGTCTTGTCAGAGGTGAAGGAAGGGTTTGGGAATCAGATAGATCTGTGCCGGGACCGAGGATTGAACCCCGGACTCACAGCACAGAAGTCCGACACCTTACCCTTAGACCGCCGGGTCACCCCTTAAATAAAGTTAAGAATCAAATAGCCAAAGCTATTATATTTTTTTTAGTACAGATTTAGCCTGGGTTCAATTTCCGTGTGCAGGTGTCATTTTTCAATTTTCAGAATAAACTTAAAAATAAATTGTTAAATCAAAACGTATGAAAAAAAAAAAGTGTTGCAGTACTTAAAATACAAAACTAAAAATAGCCCGACTCACTTCTTATTAACAAGAACGTCCCTCTGGGAGGGGGGCGGTGCTGCGTAATGTCGGGAAGGTTCCTCCGGGTGGGCCCCTATATCCTTCCCTTGAAGCCACAGGTGGTACCTGTCTGGCTGGAACCTCTTCACAAACGTGTCCATACTGATTTTCACCATGTCACCCCTTGAACAGTCATGATAACAATGACAGTGACAACATTATAATTACTTTCCATCCGAGTTATTACTCGAGCAAGATAATCTCTGTTAAGTTAGTGAACAAATGTTGGGTCAAGAATATGATGTACAGTCGGGTCCCGCTAATACGACAATTTTCAATTTATATATATATATCGTGTTCGGCAGTTGTTCAGTTCTTTAAGAATTTCTCGAGAACGCTCTCAGCAGAAGGTTTCGAGAATGATCTAGGGTACTTTATTGTTAGTAATTCGGTCTATCTACAAAGAAAAAACAGCACTAAACGGTTGTATTATATTAAATATTGAAAGGAGGATAGAAAAATGTAGGCCTCAAAATTGAGTTGTGTTTTAGTTGTGAGCGTCGAGTCCTATTTTCCGGTAAGTTTGACTGTGTAGGCTTTACTCTTCTATCCTCCTTTCAGTCTATTTACATCATTTATGCATAACTCCTTTGTGTACCTAATAGATGATAGTGTAAGACAGTGTTTTCCAATCTTTTTGAGCTGGCGCTGCTCTTGGTAGATCAACAAATCCCCCCTCTTTTTCCTGTTTTTATAACAGTAATAAAAGAATGAATTCTGAGTTGTGAGAGAAACTTGATTTATCAGAATTGAACTAAATGTTAGAAACAATTTTTCCAAGAAATTTTAGTACATAAAGGTATATAAATAACCAAAATATATTATTTTTTAACGCATAAAATCATTAAAAATATTTGAACTTAGCGAGAATATTTCATATTCATATATTCGATTTTGCGTTCGCTTCAAATTGAAAAAATGAACAGCGCGCGCACACACACACCTAGTAAATGTAGCCACATGNCATGCGTGTGGGGGGGGGGGGAGTTGAAAAAACACCCTCAGTACACTACCAGGCTTCAAAACCTTTATCTCCCCATCATCAGTAATCCAGTCTAATGTGAAAGCGGCGCCTTAGACCATGTGACCACTAAGGTTGGACCCTGGAAGCTGATCTAGGACTAGGTTTTGCTATTGGAATGCCTTACGAGGGATTATGAAATGTGTGACGCAACCAAAGATATATTTTTCTTTACCTGCAGAGGCATTGGGAGGCACGTTTGCCGTACTCGACCCAACGCGGTGTTGCGAAGTTGGTAGACTCGGCGCAGTTGAAACCGTGGTTGAAACCGGCATGGTAGCCGTATGGGAATGTTATCATAATCTCTCCAGCCTCTTGGGTGATCTAAAAGAATAATTATTTAATATTTTATTGATAATTGTGATTGAAAATTGAAAGGGTGGTTAGTAAACCTTGATTTTTAACATCTTAAACTCCAAACTAATCTATTAGAGGCACCTTCATCAAGGCGGAATGTAAGCTAGGTGTATCTTTTTTTTCCACCATTCTAATTTTATATTTTAATCTAAAAATATTCCCATGCATCTTTAGAACACAAAAATTACAATGTTAAGTTTCCACGTACCCTGTTATAGGGGATTGAATATTTTTTCATCACTTGAGGTGAAATTAAGGACATCTTATGTCTCAAGAACGCGGGACACGCCTTGTACGCTTCAGGGAAAAACCCATTAGCCAGGCGTTCAAACCGACGGCCATGTTCCGGAGGGATGGCATACCTGGAATCAGGCAACAAAGAAAACTTTTAATGTGATAATGAGAAGTGTGGTCAAACCAGATTCCTCAATTTGGATGATTCTTATTGGTGTCAAATAAATACATTTCCAACATCGTAATCTTCAATACCTTAAACCATATCTTTATTCAGGATTTGGCAATTTTACATTATGACGGTGACCTGGTGTCAGACTTCTATGATGGCGACCGGGGTTCAATCCTCGGTTCCGGCAAAAATGTATCTGATTACCAAACCCTTCCTTCACCTCTGTACAAGACATCTTGTGAATGTGTGGAATGCCAGGCCTCCACCGTGGTTCGGATCCCACGTTAAACTGTAGGTCCTTCATTTCATATCTCAATCACCCTAACATTACACATTAGTGTAAGTGCGTACAACCCGAACGGGTAGTATGACGCGGTGCTAATAATAATAATACATTAACATCATTAGAGATGTGGGGTGTGTGACGTTTCGAAACAAACATCAGCGTCGAATTTGCTTCAAAGCTTCACCAATATAAATATTGACAGCTAAAAATACTCCAATTACAGCCGTTTTGTGCTGTTATCTACATTACAAATTCATATTCATATGGAAAAAATGTGAAGTAAATGAAATTCATGTTGTGACAGTAGCTTTATTTAGCAGATTAAAACAAAATATTAGAATCAATAGTACAATAAAATATTTTCCAAGTAATTTTTGCGCACAAATTATTAATAGCACCACGTCTTACTACCTGTTCAGGTAACATGCAGAGTGCATGAAGTAATTAAAATAACCACTTTAGTATTTTTTTCAAGCATAAAACAACTGATAAAAAATATTCAAACTTTGATTTGACTTCAAGAATATTTCATATATTCGATTCAAGTTCGCTTCGAATTGAGAAAACCAACTTCGCACATTCCTAGTATTTAATGCAACAATTAGTTTTCTTTAACACCGCATCTTACAGCAGTGTCTAAGTGGTCCCGCCCTTTTCAGCAAAGAAAAGTGCCGAATCACAACCTCACCATGTCTTAGGCGCTCCAAAATGTAGGAAATTGATGCTGTACAAGTCCATGTCTTCGGTATGCCAGGCGAAGGTTGTCTTCCACATTCCAAAATAGAGGTAGGCGGTGTTTACCCCGTCAATGCTGATTCCATAGTCCTCGTTGACATAATCCAATATTGTTCCGAGATGATTTATATTCCATACCTGGTAAAATAAAATAGCCATATTTTACTATCAAATAGCTACAACTAGCCACTACACACAAATGATTGACAGCATCAAATAAACTGGTCGACAAGATCAATGCATAAGAGTATATAATTATCGACAGCCTACTGATGGACAAAAGGTCCTATTCTTGTACACGTGTGGACCACTTCACCAACCCAATAAATGAAATATTTGTTTTAATTTTGTCGGCAGGTCGGCTGTTTATCACAAGACATGACTGAAAACTGGCAGCTTCTGAAAAATATCAAGGCCAAGTGCTGCACTGGGATCTGTTGATACATGAATTTCAAGACAGGCTTTAAAGATTTATGTTATTCAGATATTACAGAAATAAATTATCTTTCTTTCAGGAGAGAGGGGGGATTAAAATAAAAGGCAAAAATTCAATTGATTGTTTCACCTCCGGAATTTGAATTTTAATTAAAATTTCCAATTTTCAATATATTTTTTATGATCCATCTATTGTATAGTGATAGAGGACTTATTTTTGTTCTAATTCTAAAATGTTTAGAGCATAAGTGTGAATTATTTCTTGTATATATATGTTGAATAGTTTCTTATGGTAGGAATTCACAAAAAACACAGGTAAATATGTAGGAATTTGCCTGGGTGTTTCACACTGGAGTCGTGAAAATATGCTGAGCCCAAAAGGTAAAACAAAAAAAAAACTAATGGTGTACCTTGACAAGTGTGCCGAAAATTGAGCAAGGTTGAAAATCGCCGATGTAAAAGCACACGTAATATTTCTACTTACATTGACATTCTTATCCGTCAAACTACCGGACACGTCTGCTCCGTAGATAGGAGATCCATACATTATTTTCTTCCAGTATGTTCTCTCGAGATCCTCATAATCAAAATGATTTGGCGTTTGGTACCTATTGATTGCAAGTTAAAAAAAAAAAAGGTATAAGAATTACAAATGGGTTAAACAAAACTTTATTTTCAATAAGAATATTCCACAAACACTTAGGCCCTACTATTCTAAACCTTGTATTTTAGGTCAAGCCAAGTGATACAGAACCAATCATCGGATACCATAGAAGTTTAACTCGATATTAGTTTTATAAATACTCACTTGGAACTGACTGCGAGGTCGTGGTACTCCTGAACAGTCATAGATTTCTTCTGCACGTTTATCTGCGTATAAAGGCCTGGTTTTCCGTCCACCACTTGGCAGATCGGAGCTGGTATGGTGATGTCTATATTCTTGATGTCGTACCCGTTCTTCCGTGGCTTCCATTCCGGTGGTGGGATCACCTGTTATGCGGACGGTAAACAGAGTCTTAGTTTTATATGTAGAGTTTTTTCAGCGCCATGCCATTCAGCTCACACGCTTATTTACTAATAACACTAATGAATTAGGTTTGATCCACCTCGGTGGCGTAGTTAGCTAACACGCAAGTTTCATGTTGAGCTTGACTGCCGAGAACGGGGATATCGAGGCTTGGTCCGATAAACTGGGGGTCATTTTTCCTAAATGACTTTCCACAATCTGTCCACGCAAATGCAGGTTCACTTCCTCTAAATTCAACCATCCAATTAATAATTAATTAGACTAATTAAGTGTATATAACCCAAACAGGTAGTAAACACATGGTGCTAAAATTCAATCAAATCGTGTATGAGGAAGGTTGAATTTAGAGGAAATGTACACATATTTGTTAAGATAGAGTGTAAAACCATTTATATAAAAAAAGTACACTTGACCAGGATTGAACCACTATACCCTTTTCATCAGCAGTCTAGTCTTGTGGAGAGTAACACCTTAAACCATGCGGCCAGAGACCTCTTTTCATAAACTAATGTGCATTAGTAAGGTTTCATGATTGCCAAACAGATAGCACCACTAACTTAATTTGAGTTAAAATTGGAATTTCCCCCCCTTTTCCCCTTTACCTTCCAAACATTAGTGACACAAATCAATGTTGCTGATTGAAAGTGGGTTAAAAAATAATAATCAAGGTGTACCTAAATGCGCTGAGTGGATAATTTAAACATTAAAGTAGTGTTATGTGACAACTACAAAAACTTTATTTTTATTTCGGCTTCAAACTTTGCAATTGAAAACGGACCTTCACACAGCCTTATTGGTTTGTTTAGTTATTTAAAGATATTCTTAACACAACTAGCCTATGGCCTCTTTCCCATGCGATATAACAGAGATGCACTGTTGGAACATGGTTTAGTACCTTACACAGCCTAGCTAAGATGTGGTATTATTATTATTAGCACAGCGTCTTACTACCCATTCGGGTTATACGCACTTACGCTAATGTGTAATGGTAGGGTGATTGTGAGATTTTCCCCACATTCACAAGATGTCTTGTCAGAGGTGAAGGAAAGGTTTGGTAATCAGATAAATCTGTGCCGGGACCGAGGATTAAACCTCAGACCCCCAGCACAGAAGGGTGACACCTTAACCTCAGCCCACCAAGTCACCCTAAGATGCGCTTTTGAATCGTGGTTTAGTATCTTGCCTGACAAGGCTAAGATGCACTGTTGAATCATGGTTTAATACCGTACTCAACCCAGTTAAAACACGCTGTTGAAACATGATTTCCTACCTTGGCCAATCCAGCTTTGTGGGCACCCTGAGACTCCATATAGGCGACATAGCTGGAGAAATCCTTGAACTCGTCGTATGTGGGACGGAACACCATGATTTTGGGCCCCCCGGGGCCCGTATTTCCCATGGACTCCATGAGAGAACTTTCCAGACTGGACCTGGCCGTAAAAACAATATCAGACATAAAATAGAATAGCAGTGAAACATAAATATTTCCTTCAAACAATAGCTTTGAGGATGACGCCTTAGACCATGCAGCCACCAAAGAGGGTTTAAAAAAAAGTAATATGATAATATTTAACGGATTAAATAGTCAAGCTAATATAGTTGTTAGGCACAGTTATAGATGCATCTAAGTAACATATTCTTTGAATTGAAAAATGACACCTGAACAAGGGAATCGAACTCGGGACCTTTGGCTTAGTATGCCAATGCTATTACCACTTAGCTATCCGGGGGTCGTTCCGAAAGTTTGGCTGCATAATCCATCATGATACGCCTATTTGTACAGTTGTCAATGTACTATTGGCAGAATAAAGACCACCCAAGTAAGAGGTGGCCGCAATCTTGATTAATCACTTATATGTAGCCAACGATTTGCACACGTCCATCACAGACTCTGCCTTAAAGCACGAGTAAAGAACGATCCTGGACATGGTATGACTCCTGGATAGCTCAGTGGTAAGATCATTGTTGTGCCAAGCCAAAGGTCCCAGGTTCAATTTCTGTGCACAGGTGTCATTTTTTTCAATTTAAAGAGAAAAACATATGTTATAATTTAAAATTACCCAGTAAAACACAATTTAAAACAGTATATATATATATATATATATATATATATCCAAGTAGTAAAAACTTGTGAATTCTCCGAAGAAAAGAAAAAATTAACCTATAACTTTTCAATCATTGAAATAATTTTATATAACCGAGATTGATATATTGTGTTGTTGACTATACAAACTTAGACCGATGCTAGATTTTTTTTTAACATTTAACAATTGCCTAAATCATGTTTCTAATGCTTAAGTTGGCACATGTTTGAATTTGAAATTATTACAAGCTCATAGCGACACAATTTTAGAATACCGAGATTTTCCACAAAGAATCAAGTCAATTAGATCGAGTTTCTCATGCATAATCGTAAAAAGTTAATTTGTGAAAGAAAAGATTAGGCCCTACTTCTACTAAGATTTATATTGAAATTTGGTATTTCTCCTCCCCAGGAATTAAAACACTAAGCCTTTGTCATGACCCCACCCCTCCCCCTTATTTACCGAGACTGGTAATAAATTGACAAGTGTGTTTGATATATGTAAAGGAGCATGCCAGTATTACATAAGAACCTTTTGCCAATTTTTTTATCTGCTCCCCTCCCTCCTTTTAAAAGCAAAAATAAGCAAAGCAAAAATCTCCTTTCCCCCCTAAGGTGCTTGTGTAATACTTAAAAACAAACAAAAAAACTCAACGCCCCCTAAGAAGTTACAGAGAGGTGTATGTAATTCAGTCAGTAGCACAGTAGGGCCAATATCTAAGGTTAGATTCTCTTTCAAGTCAAATCCGTATAAAATTCCAGATTTCCCCCCCCCCCCC
>CABEEJ010000930.1:73749-87742 GCA_901482245.1 Timema douglasi | reverse complement strand
TCCCCCCCCCCCCCTGTGATTGCTTTAATTATTTGCTTGAGAATAAAATAAAATAGCTAGGTTTACAGGTACCTAGGTCTATAATAGATCAATCCAAAAGTTCAAAGTGGTTAAAATTAATTAAGTATTTTATCTAAACGTGGGCCTAAGTTCTGATTAATAGCCTACAATTTACTTTTGATTAATATCATCCTAGAATTTACAAAACAAATTGATTCTTAAACAGAGACAACAGTGTAATTATCAACTGTCAATTTCCCCAATGACCATGTCAGAAATCGAACCCAAGACTCTTAGCTAAAATAAATGTACGGAACTCCGCATGGATTTTCTTGCTCTATTGTTTAAAAATTGAGATAGTTACTCAAAACTCGTAATATATGTGAAACGAAATATTATGCACTATCAAACCCAAGCATAAATTTCACTATACTTATGTAATAATTTTTTTGAGTATTGGTTTTAAATTTTACAATTTCATTTTTAAAGAACTAATGTCCCCATTTGTATGTTTGAACCGATAAAAATGATAAATATTGAGTCCACAAGGGTCAACACTTTGTATTAAAATTTCAAATTTCGGTTAAAATTGTTGACATTTTCTTAGGTGTTGCACATCTTCATGTCATCGCATTGCTATTATATTTCTCATTTATAAATTTTGGCCAATAAAAAATGTAAATATTGACTATTGAGTCTAAAGTGGAGATAGATTATTGTTGTACAAACATTTCTCCTAAGAGGTTTAAGGAAAAATAACAAACTTTTAGAGACTTACTTATATTTAATCACTCTATGGCACTGGAGAATTATTGCGTTAAAACTTAGGTAGTATCTCTTTACAACTAAAGCTCACAACATTATATTAATATATTTGCCAATATCTCAAAAACTGTTGCTTTTATGAAAATTTATTATATGTAAAAGTTTTTTATTTTTAATAGTACTACAATTTTGCAATGATAAGTTATTTAGTATCTCAAATAGTTGCGGAGATAGGGTACTTCACAGAAGCTGAAATTTCCCTAAGTCATTTTCAGGGGAAAATTAAAATTGCCAGTTTATTTTATAATATTAATCAATGCGTAGATACAAATTTTAATCAAAATCGTTAGAACCAATTTTGAGAAAAATGATTTTTTTCTCTTTTCAAACTTTATTAAACTACTCTTAATTATATTTAAACAGACACACAGCATTGCAAAGACCATTTTTTAGGGTTAGAGGGGTCATGAGACATTGACATCTATCAACATTTCAGGTTAGATTTTTTTTACGGTCGCAATACTTTACCTTTTGTGTTCGAAAAGTTAAAAAAATATAAATTCCAAAAACCTCTCGGGGCAAACCAATAAAAACCCTAGAAACCAAGTTTCAGCCCAATCGGTAAAATAGTTTAGGCTCTAGTTGGAGTGACAGACAGAAATTCAAAAACCACTTTTTCGGATTCGGGGGTCATGAAACATCGAGTTCGATTTTTTTGATTATCACAATATTTTTTCTCTACCTGTAAGATAGCAAGAAAGTAAAAAGGGCATGATATTAACAAATGATCTAATGTGTTGACATAGATATAAAGATGGGCTGCAAAATTATGTTATACTATATTTAAAATAGTTTGACTACAGAGAGAGTGCTTATATACTAAACTATTTCTCAGGCATTTTCTTAAGCATACAAACCATAACTAGCCAAGGCAAGTAGGCTATATACAAAGGAACACAAGCTTTAATCCAAATTTATGCCAGACAAACTTTTTATATTGACTCATGAATAAAGGCATTTTCAATGACAAAACATCATCTGTATCCAAATTGAACTCTTAGGTAGGTAGGCCTATCAATAATATACACGATTAAATCACTAAGCCTAGCTAAATAAAAAAAAGAGTTGTGCCACTAAAATACCACATAATATTTCATAGTTTTCAATAACTTTTTAACTGTGAATACAATTCCTAAACTAAACATTTTAATATAAATTCCAACCCATTATTGCATATGGAATAGCCTACACTCTTAAGAGATTAATCAAGCTTAGATTAACAGGACAAACAAAATTATTTATTTACAAACTAAATGTGATTCTTACATATGTCTAATAAATCTATTTAGATGTAAATATGTTGTTTTGAGTATAGTTAAAAGCTAGGTATTACAAATTACATATCTTCCTATAGTAAACAATATCTCACCCAGAAAAACAATCAACTCATCTCTCGATTTTGAAATTAAATAGTTTAAAATCTGTATTTTCTCGATTAGTTAATCATGGTGATTTGATATATTAGGTTGAAAAAGAATATTAAATAATTAGGATACACTTTTTATTTGCCCTAGTCTTACAAGCGCATAGCTCTCAAAATGGTATGTAGGCGTACGAATTAAATAAGTTTACGTGCCGTTCTAAAAATATGTATCCTTAATTCTTTGAAAAAATTGATCAGTAATCCTGTGAACGACATTCAAAACATATATTTTACAAGAGAGACTAAGTTTTAAAGTAAAAAATCAAAATTGAATCAATAAATTCAAAATAAAATGAATATTTAAGTGAGCATAAAAATATATTAATGTAAAATAGTTTGAGACAAGGCATGATTGAACGGATAGTAGCCAGTTTACTTCACGAAACATACAATCAAGATGGCGGCGGTGTCAGCATAGAGTTGCCTATAATTAACATTCATAGTTTTAAGGATAATCCTAAATAACAATGGGGAAAATACAGACTAAAATAACAATAGAATAAACTTAAAATAATGTGTAAACAGTTTTCGAGCACATTATTTAACATTAAAATAATAATAATAAAGTCTAAGCTTACGGTACATAGCGTCATTTAAAGACCCAGGCAACGAAGATTAGCAGGTAAGGAGGCGTTTCTATAAATTGTTTGTCTATCAGCATATAAAGTAACTATAAAATTTTCAACAAATAGTGAATATAAAAAACGTACGTACCTTAAATATTCATTGCTTCTAACGCCTTGCACAATTAACCGAACTAAGTTGCACTGAAACACCAACTCGCACAGCAAAAGCAAATCCAGAAGGAAGGAAATGTAACTCTCATTGATTGTCCCAGATCATAGACATTTCAATCCAGGAAGGTATAGAACCAAAGATGTTTTGAAAAAGTGACACTAAGTTCGCACTGAATTTTTGAAGTACATTACTTAAGCTTATTTTGTCCTCAAAATAAAATAGTTAAATGCGAATTCCTTTTATAAAATAAAAAAAAATATTATAAACTTACTAGACGCAAATTAGAATTAAAATGGAATTTAAAACAATCACAACAAAGATTTTTATTGCAATTTCTAGACCTTAAAAAATATGAAAGATAAAAAAAATGCTGTCAATTTTTTTTGTCAACTATACATCATTCCAAGAAAGTATGCAGAAAAATCAAAACACAATTTTATAGAGAGAGGGGTGGGGGATATGTAGAACCAATAGCAAAGCGAGAAGGTCACGTGGTTTTGTTATGGTGGTGTATTAAGACATGTCGAGTCTTGCTGCCCCCACCCTTAAAGTGTTGTGTTGACATTCATGTAACCGCTTGAACATAGTTTTGGCCAGTTCGAACCTTATCGCACCTAGGGAGTGTGTGTATATATATATATATATACACTCAGAGACTTTGGCCAGTGTGCAAATAAAAACGTATTACCAAACTCCCCGCTCCCGCCCCCCAACCCATCCAACAGCTTGTTCAGTTTACTTGTTATGGATAATATTCCACTCTAGAAAAATAAAAAAAATTGTTAGATAGTTTTTAGCATGTAGTCATATTTCACTCAAAATATCTCTAGGCTAATGACAAAGTTTGAATACTTTTACAACAAAAGATATATTACATGTTGTAAACACGCAGTTCAAATGCCTTAGTGTTCAAAATAGAAATATTACTCAAGACCATAAGGCAATGATCAATATCTCCCTTACAGAAGGATCAATGCCCACGCGTTTATTTGCCAACAGTACATAATATACTCAAGCCAGTGTAGATTTGGAAGGAATTTTACAACACCGCAAAATTCCAAACTTCAAGTAAATTTTTCCTCAGAATAATTAATTTATAGCTTGTAGTGAGATTAGTAAGAAAAAAAACCGATTCACTTAATTTTATCGTTTTTTTAAAAACTTACACGACTGGTAAACTTAATGAGAAGAGACCATTGGGGATACCTGGATATAGATGGGAGGATAATGGAATGGATCTAAAAGAGATGGGTGTCATGTGGTGGACTGGATAGAATTAGCTCAAGATAGGAATAGGTGGAGTTCTTTTGTATAAACTTTCGGGTTCCTAATGCCAAAGAATATGTAAACCTCCACAAATTTAAAATAACGATAATGCTATGAATTACAAGTTACGTAAAGAAAAGAAACTTCTAGCATTATTCAATTAAACTGTAAATAAAACAAAATAATACTGTTTTATATTACTATCGTTGGATATAATCTAGTAACGAAATAGTCAATAGTAAAAAAAAGAAGAAAAAAGCTCATCTTCTCTGTGAAAGCTTGCTGATAACTTGAAAGAGTCTAAGTAGTTATCTGTTTATCACTAAATATTTTTGTTTTGTTTTTTGTGTTACACAAACACTAGTTCTAGGTATTCGCCGCCATGTTCAAGTCAATCACTCATGTTTGGAATATTCTCCATATGTCAGCATGTGTCTTAAGAGTTACGAGGATTTGCTAATTTCGAACATTACAAAGTAATCTTTGAGAGTTGGGTGCAGAGGAAAAGGTTGAGAGAGTAGTTGTTCATCATCACCAAAATTTCAAGCTTTACAAAATTTAAGAAATTGTGTGTCTACTCATACAGCATGAAGGGGAATGCATAAGAAAACCATAATAAGTTGAAGATACAGTTTTACATTTCGTAGTATAGCGCCGTCTTCACCATTTCCGTAAGGGAGAATATAGAAATTCAGAGAAAAAATATTCTCGCTTCTACAAAGAGCCATTGCGCCTGAACAGGCAACACTGAAAACAGCCTTACGGTGAAAGCTCCAAGGTCATGCGACGTCAAAACGAAAGCTACTGGCGCACAGCAATTTTAAACAGTGTTGCCAAGGTGGTACAATCTATTCTGGGGCACTCTGTAGACCCATAACAAGTCATGGTTTTAATATAATTCTTCAATAAAAACATTAAGAATTAAAGTACTTTGGCTACTACTCATACGAAACCTTTTACAGTGATAAAACTAACAAGGCTTGATAAAATATGAGAAAAACGAGGTAGGCAAATAAAAATAATATAGTAATATCAACAATTCAAGTAAACATCTTAGTCTCAGGGCTTGATTTATGTTAAGCATCGTCTTAAGGGGATTCAGTTGCTAAATACGAAATGCTTACACATGTAACTTTTTTAAGATTGGCTTTTTTTTTTTGCACCGCGTCTTAGTACCTGTTCAGCTTATACGCATATGTATTAATTACGCTAGTGAGTTAAGGATGAGAAAGGTTGAATTTAAAGGAAGTGTACCCACTGTAACAGGATGAATTTTAAGTGAATGCACCACGATTCACCTTGAGACAGGGAACAGCTAGGATGAAAAATTAACTTGAGTGCTCCTTGTCGGGAATCGAACCATGGATTTGCGGGTTAGTCGGGGAGGATACCCAATATATAATATTGGTTATAATAGTTAATTCGTGATATTAGCATATTATTATTATTATCATCACCGTGTCTTACTACCCGTTCGGGTTCGCTAATTTGTAATGGTAGGGTGATTGTGAAATGAAATGGAGGACCTACAGCTTAACGTGGAATCCGGACCACGGCGGAGGCCTGGCATTCCTCACATTCACAAGTTGTGATTAATACACGTATTGCCAGAGATGAAAGAAGGATTTGGTAATCAGATAAATCTGTGCCGGGACCGAGGATTGAACCCCGGACCCCCAGCTGACACCTTACCCTAGACCACCAGGCAACCAGCATGATGATGATAATAATAATAAAATCCAGATAAACAGACCAAATATTTATTATTGTTAGATAACATTATGTATATTAACATAATTTGTAATTAGCACAGCGAGAGCATACAGTTATTTTATAACACATTAAAATTTAACAAGTCAGAATAATTCTATTTGTTATATAAAAAAAAAAAGAAGGTAACTACATCAATAACCAGAATGCACTATAAAATGGTGAAATTTCCGTAAGTCTGGCAACGCTGCAGTGATGACGTGGCACGTTAAGCTCGTGAGATACCAAGCAGCAGCAAGCTTTCAATTCAGTCGAGTGTTGAGCCGTTGAAGGTAACGTTCGTAGCGGTAACGCGGCAAGTGGAATTAAATGTTTTAGACTCAAAACCTAAACATTTGAGTGCCGAATAGTACCTCTCCCTACAATTTTAAACAACCTACCAAATGAATCAAGTGGTGTGCGTTAAATTGTGAACGTTCAAACAATTTTATAGGTTATCTTCCTATTAGCCTACTCGTTTCACAAACAGTTCAAGGCCATAGAATTTAATCTTTATGCCACACCCATTCTAAACGTTACAAAAGTTTTAACAATATCAGTATTCAAGATTGATAATGGGCTATTTTCCTTAAATAATCGTATTTCTAATATGACTTTCTAATACAATAATACAGTAAACTCTTGTGCGCCTTTTTGTTGTAGACACGGTATTTGACCTACTGAGATACATTTCTAATAATGAAGATTAAACGTTCTTAAAATCAAGTTTTAATTTTTTTATTTTTTTTATTTTGAAGAAATGAAGAGAGTTAGGTATCGTAAAGTTTATAATATAAAGCTTTAATAACGCATAATGTAAACATAAATGCATAGGTTTTACAGTTTGATAAAAACTTCAAAACTGAAACACAGCCTAATTATAAAGGCAATGAACCAGTTTAAAATGTAAACAGAGTAGGGCATTTAAATGAAATTATATGTTGTTTAAGGAATCACGAGGGGGAAAAAAACCAGACAAATATTGCAAGGTGTCTAGGTCTACATAAGATTGAGTGACATGTATTGGTTTTCAATGCCCATTTTTTCTAAAAAAAAAAGTCATTCTTTTACGAAACACACATTTTTAAACAATGAAAATACACAGTTGATTTATACCTATTTATTAACACGTATAGTGAACTACACGAAGTGTTTGAATTAATACCCGTTGACAACAATATCGTTTCGACGTCACCAAATCTTGTTTTGGCATGTTCGAAGTTATTGTAGCATGCGTCCTCTTGTGCTTTCTTGCGTGGAAGGTAATTATTTTTATACAAATTTCAACTTTCGGACGACTCCACAAGAAAAATAATCCAACGGTATACAAACCAAGGAAACAGGTGGTACAAAGCACGCCTCCATATCTTTCAATTAAACGTCTTGGTTAAGTTTTATCCGATACTTCTCTGTACTACATCGCGTAAAGCTTGATGTGTTTTGAGTGGCGCAACAATTCACAGGCTAACAGAAATACATATTGGCCCATAATCCTTTGCAGCACAAATTAGAAACAACATTTTATTTTCTGGTCGATAAATAAATTAATGTTAACGATGCATGTTTCAACTGGTTGATTAGTGAAACAAATCAACGCATAGTTGCACGCACGCTTCCCGTTCAACGAAATTATTTCAAATCATCTCACAACAGTAGATGCAGCTGTCTGACTGTATCTCTGGCTTAGAAAATAGCATGCACATTGATCCAGTAGGTTGGTTTTGAAATTTTATTGGGTCTCCGGAGCAGATGTTTTCGCGCAAAACCGAGAAAGTCGCGACCGAACAGGCAACGTTGATGTCCTGTGATTGGTTTAAAGCTCGTCACGTGATCGCGTCTCTGCCGCTTTTGTTTTTTGGTGAACGTGCAAATTCACAGTAATGCGAAGGGTGCCCATCTTACCGATACCACGTGATTTGCAGGTTACCCGAGGGGACACGTTCTGAAAAATAAGTCGATAAGGTTTCAGACTAAAAAGTTATGACTAGTGAATGACCCGTGAAAGAAGTAATGTTATTGTTTGTTTTTCGGAATTTCGGAATCAATTCAGTTTATTACGACTAATAATGCGTGAATGTATTTACAATCCAAATTTAATAAGAAAAACTTTTTGTTGTTGTGGTAAACATGGATAACATTTTACTACAATATTAGTGCTATTTTATAGGTATTGATAATATCTATCAAAATTGACAGCTGCATTTTATATGATTTGACGGATGAACACGTAAAAGTAACTAAAGTAACTTTTCTATCTGTCAGATAAGGTTCTTATGAAAATTGGACTGTATTTGGTCATGGTTCGCAATGATAACTGCAAATACTTGAAGGGAAAAATTACTAAATATATAACAACAAATAGGTACTAAGCAAGATTTAAAAAAAAATCGCATGCTTTGGAGATAAAACTAATAATTTAGTATTTTAAAAATTATTGTAAAAATATCTTGGTCCCAGTTAGCTAAAAAAAATATCTATAACTCATCCCCGTAAAACTAAATTCTCTGGCTTTTCTAGGAATTTCCTTACTTTTGAAGTTCGTATCAACACAGACTGATCAAACTCGTTACCTTTTTTTTAATCGCTAAAAGTTTTCGGAAACTATTTTACTTCTAAAGAAAGAATCGAAGTTAACGTTATCGACATTCATGCGGGTCGAACTGGTGTTTACAAGTAGGCTATACATTGATTTTGCTAGGAATTTCGTCCGGAAAGGTCTTTTTCCTTAACACAATGGTATTGTATAAAAATACCTTTCAGAACGGTCTCCCTACCAAAATAAATGTATATTTAAGTTAAAACGTCAAGTCTTGGTATTCCTTTTCACACAGGACAGTTTTACAAGTGCGTATGAAATTACAAGCATTCTTGTTGTACCCCCAGATTATTTTCGCGTGTCGATTGGACGGAGAACGTATCAACGGTATCTCGAGAAATAAAGCCTTCGTTGAATCAGATATCAACCCTTTACTAAAACAAACCTTGCAACTGGTATGTTCTCGATGGATGGAGAGATTTATAACAAGTCTTACACCTTATGGTATGTTCTCGAAGAATTTAGATATGTAAAGCAGGCCTTACGGCTGATGGTATGCTCTCGATGATTGGAGATATGCAAAGAATACTTTATACCTGTTGGTATATTCTCAGTGAATGGCGATATGAAAAGTAGGCCTTACACCTGATAATATAAGTTCTCGAATAAATAAAATATGCAACTACCATCCGAAGAGACCAAAACTAGCTATAACCTCGAATTGGAAGACTTTATATCTGTAATGATTAATAAATTATTACGAGTTACATTTATGGGACACGTTGTAAACATAACTAGTAGCAACATAACTTTAAATTGTTTATCAACGCATAGCATGAATAAATTTCAGCTTCTCTTTATGTTGATTGTATGGGTAAATACCCAACTATAACTAAATAATTACGTGCAAGAGCACTCTAAATACCACTTCAAAATATCAGCGCACAGGCTGTATTCTCCGTTTAACGTGGAAGGTAGCAAGATTTAAAAAAAAAACAAGTAAAAAAATATTTATTTCCCTTTTTCTAGTATGAAACATGCCTCGTTACTCTATAGAAGAAAACATGTATATTCTCTTGGACCTACACCTCTTCCATGCTTTCACAGATTAAGTCAGCAAGCGAGCCATACTGAGAGGGCGGCCGCCGGTTGAAGGTTGCGGATAGAGGGCATCATGTCAAAATTTCGAACCCTCTGGAAATTATTATTAGTTTTATAGACCGGAGCCGTTGCTCTTTCATTCAAGTAGCTTCCCATTTGTCCTCACGAGACAGAGTTGAACCCATTACATACACAATGCTTCACAGAAAATCAGGAAACGATGGGAATAGAACCCGGGACGTCTGTATCCGCAGTCTGAAACTCTGACCACTAATGTCTAGACCATAGAGGCAGTCAAAAATAGACGAGGACATTTTTATTGGACATAAAATAATGACCACAGGCTCGAGGCAGCCCCAACTGTTGTTCTGCTTATCGGCGCAATCGCACGTGTTTTGCCATCGCGCTCACCTATGTGAGGCCACACACTTGTCTAGATAGCATTTGCAGGTTGCAAATGCAAGTCGGGCCCTTAGCATGCTAAAAGGGTGCTATATCAAGATAGCGTATAGATAGTACTGCCGTAAACATGACGTATCGCGAATGGCATCCATTATGTCACGCAGGAATCTCGTTCGAGACAGGTATTCAAGCCTTCCAGCTTTTGCCAGATGCGAGAGGCTCTGAAAACGCTGCTGCGCATGCCTCCCAGGACATGTTCACGACTGGCGAGTGTGCCATGGCTGCTTCAACTAGCAACTACCGTCTGGAATATGCTGGAAGCGACCATCTTGCAAATGCTTCAGCCAATATAACTGTTTAGGAAACTGCATGTCTTCTGAAGAAAAGCTTTATCTTTGCTCTCTCTCTCTATTTATCAGTTAACTGTTGCCAAATCTCCTCGCTCTCGGTTATGTCTGAAGGTGTTGTGCTGGGGGTAAGAAGGAGCTACTGGCAACCTCGACTAACAGGCGTTGTGAAACTTCTTATATTTGAGAGGAGAATGACCACACAAAAACGAGAAAATGACAACGCTGTTTCCCACCAGTAACCATGGATTTCCCTCAGAGCTGATATTCAGTGTAGACAAGTATGCGACCCCGCTTAAGGTCTCCACACAGCAAAGAGGTGGCGGACAGGCGGGCAGCATCGCGGCCAGTGCACAGTTATACCTCGCGGTGGCGTCAAGTTGCTGCAGGTCGAGTTTGACCGTTTCCCGCGTCAACTGTCTACAATTTTTAGAATTCATAATCGAGTAGTGTAAATGAAAAACTTGATTAAATACTGAAGCTACATGGTGTTATATATTGTTTGTCATATACCCTGACAACAAAAACATACGAAAAAAAGATCAAATCTGGGATGAAATAGGCAGATCGGTATTTGATAGGGAAACACGAAGTCGTTACTGGAACTAATGTTTCAGGTGGGGGGAGGGGTATGTGGTGGAGATCAACGTTGGTCGCTACTCTGGTCTTTTTCCTACTTTGGGTTTATGAGGAGGTTCACTCGCAGGTAATCCGCTTGGGGACCAACGACCTTTCCGTCCTGCGTAGGTCGCTGGCGGGAAGGATTTGTTGCATTTTTCTTTTCAATCTTCTTCTCCGATGGCTTCACGCGCGTGATTGAGGCGTTTACCGTGAGTCACGGGGGTAAAACTTCGGGGTTTTCCCCTAATTGTACCCAGCGTAAGGGTGTGTGTATATATATATATATATATATATTTGCGCATCTGGACTACAATTGAAGCCCAGTAGTGGAAAGATTAGCCAGCACTAATGTACCTATGTCCAGGGGGAAGGTTCGTCATATACAATGCTCGTAACTATATGAACTCTGCTCATACTCTCCTTGTAGTAGAAATATATATTACACCTGAAGGAGGTATTACATATTCCTGGTAGGACTGCAACTAAGCTGGAGACGGTTGCTTTGAAAGCGAGTAGCTATTACTTCTAAAGCAGATATTTGTAAACAAATGTTATATTTAGCAGAAAGTAAAAGTTTAATAACGTTAAAAGCTTTCCATTGCATTTTGCATTTGTCACGTGACTGTTTGATTTAGTCGTGTGCAAACGATTTTTTTTTGCTAATACAAGTATTTTAGAGTAATTTTTTTTGAAAATTATAAGTAATTTTTTAGAATTTCAAGGTCATTTTCTAGGTGACTTTTTTAATCATTCTTAGGTAATCAAAATTCAGGCCCTGGTCAGCACTATCATCAACACTTTCACGATTCATTGGATGATGCTATACAAAGTAAAAGAGATTATAAGTGTTTACTAATGTGATTCTTCATTGACAGCGGAACCTTATTTATATAAGGGTTGAAAGCAAAAATAAGAAAGTTTTTTAGGGCCTTCCTGCCCCCTTTAATAAATGTTTTAAAATTGGATGTCCCCAAAAGGTATTTGTAGTGGTCATACTCCCCACTTTTTGAATATTTTATTTTTATATGTTATGTGGAGTAGTCTTCACCAGACTTTTTCGAAACTTTGATGTTTATATAAGTTATTTGAAGTGGGCTTTCTTCAGTAAATTTTAGAAAATTGGATACCTCTTGAAGATATTTTGACTAATCCTCGCCTTGAAATTAAAAAAAAAAAATACCATAGAAGCTATTTGAAATAGTCCTCACCAAGACATTTTTGAAAGTTGCATGCCTTAAAAGCTATTTAGAGGACTTCTTACTTGATTTTTTTTTTCAAACGTTTCGATACCTCCTGATGCTAAATTTCAAAATTGATTGAATTAAGAAGTCATTTGGAGTTCAGCTTCATATTCGATAACAGGGGATTTGAAATATGTTTGGGGGAGAAGGGCAAATTAAGTACAAGGACGAGGCAAATTCTTTCCAGGTTCCGCCACCACTGTGGCTTCTAAGGGGGTTTGAAAACAGCCGCGACCAGCAATATTCGCAGCGAGGGTCGAGCTACCCGGTATACCCGGCGCCACTCTCGTGTTAGACTAGACTGCCGATGACAAGGAGATTTGGGTTCGAACTCTGTTCGGGTGTAATGAGAGTGGTTTTTCCCAAATGGTTTTCTACTCTTCCTCCAAGCTAATGTATGTACACTTCCTCTAAATTCATCCCTAACTCACTAGCGTGATTAGTGTAATAACCTGAACAGGTAGTAATCGTCACCGCGACCTGCTTGGCATGTTTTTTTACACTAAGGCTGAGTGTATATATTTTCTCTGTGTACAAGGTAGAGTTTTAAAACTCTGATCAAGGGCGCCCGCAGGATTTTTCTCCAGGGGGGGGCAAACCAAGGATCTGAAGGGTATGGAATATCCACTAGTAGGGAGGGGGGTCTGCCCCCCGCCCCGGGAAGACTCATCAAAAGACGCATTTTAAGGTAATCCTTGTCCTTTGAAAATAAGATAAAACCTAAGAAAAATGTTTCAAACTTCTAATATATACGTAACATCAGAATCTCAGGGGGACGATTGCTCCCCCCTGATGCATGTTTGATTTTCTGTTAACGCAAACCTCAAATTCTATTCATGCAACTTAAAAAATTTCCTATTGTAATTTAAAAATAAAAAAGTAATTGTAGAAGAGAGTAGAGAAGTGATGGTCCAAGTTTCGAACTCATGATATGCTAGAGCTAATGAAACGTTACTATGTGCATTTTATTTAATTTATGAACCCGCGCAGGCTCACAATTTCTGCGCATGCGCACAACTCAACGTACACTTATATACACAGATTCTGGTGCCTTCAAGGTCACGACCCAAGTTTACTCTGGCTATATGCAATTTACTGTAAACTATAGCGGGGTTCTGGTGGAAAGAACTTTAATAAAATACGAACAACATTGATTAATATTTTCTCATATTATTAGTGCTAATTTATTGATATTATTTATGAAAAGGGACAGTCACAAGAGTTTACATATAAATGCATTAAAATTGTTTTGGTAGCTCTTTTAAATTTAAATTGGACTGTAGATGAGTCTTGTCGACACATAATTTTGAAAAAAGGAAAGTACAAAAGCGCTGACTTTGACTCATCAGAGATATTAGACGTATCTCGGGCGATTGACGCGCTCAATCGATTACCCGGCCCCGGTTCTAACGATTTGTGTTTTAAAATAAACAAACCGATACATATCAAATTATTACTGACTTTATAATTAAATCCATTTGACGCTCTATTTTCACTTGTTGTCTTCGCTTTGTAACCGATAATTAATTTCCAAAATAAAGTACTGTATATTAATGACTCACTTTGTGGATTTTCTTTGCAAGTGGATGTAAACTAATGTAATTCCAGAGCCGTTTTTTGATAGGTCTTACCGTTTAGCCACACGAGACCTTCAAAGAAAGGTACGCACTGACTTTAAAGCTGCTCCGACATTTTGATTTTTTTTGGGGGGGGGGGGGGCGGGTTATTTTTTTTTTGAATTTTT
>CABEEJ010000930.1:54107-72021 GCA_901482245.1 Timema douglasi | reverse complement strand
CCGCCCGCTTTTGTTCGCTTACCATTGCGTCAATTCGCTCACTTTGCGCCGCCCGCTTTTGTTCGCTTACCATTGCGTCAATTCGCTCAATTTGCGCCGCCCACTTTTGTTCACTTACCATTGCGTCAATTCACTCACTTTGCACCGCCCGCTTTTGTTCGCTTACCATTGCGTCAATTTGTTCACTTTGCACCGCCCGCTTTTGTTCGCTTACCATTGCGTCAATTTGTTCACTTTGCACCGCCCACTTTTCTTCGCTTGCCATTCCGTCAATTTGTTCACTTTGCACCGCCCACTTTTCTTCGCTTGCCATTCCGTCAATTCGCTCAATTTGCGCCACCCGCTTTTGTTCGCTTACCATTCCGTCAATTCGCTCAATTTGCGCCGCCCGCTTTTGTTCGGTTACCATTGCGTCAATATGCTCACTTGGCTTCGCGCAGCTCACAATCGTTCATCCACATAGAACAGCGTCTTATTTTAGTCACACGGTTTTTAGTACAGCCCAGCCGCCGACGTAAGCGTAGAGGTTGTGATCTACAGAGAAATTATAATTTTAGTAGAGTCCTCAACAACTATTTGCCTTTCTTGCGACCTTTAGGAAAGCATAAGAAGTATTGTGATCGCCAAAAAATATCGACATTCGAGATTTTAATGGATTTCGACGTTTCACAAACCCCCGAACCCAAAAAAAGTTGTTTCTGCAATTTTATCTGTATGTATATTGGTCTAGAGCCGAAATAATTTTACTGATTGGGCTAAAACTTAGTATTTAGGGCTTTCAAAATGTTCCCCAAAGGCTATTTTGGAATTATTTATCTAATCCTTGAATTAAAGGTAGTTTATAGCGTAAAGAAAACATAAAGATTTTCTCGTAATCGGCTTTAATGCATTTGATTGAAATTCTGTATCTAAACACTGTTAAACATTATAAACAGAATGGCGGACACTTTTCAGGGAAAATTATGTAAAGGTTATTTTACATAGGTGGATATCTACAATTTTGATCTCATCCTCGCAACTGTTTGAGATACGAAATAATTTCAAAGTTGTAAGGTTATTAAAAATAAAAATAAACTTTTATTTGAAATATTGTTATGATATGGAATAAAAGCGCCGTGCTTTGGGCGTCAATTGTAGTGATATCTGTTTATCGCACCTCAGTTTTGGGCGTCAATTGTATTGCTTGTACATATTTCAATTAAAATATTTTATATTACTGCATACTTGTGATACTGATGTGATTTATTTTGTTATAATGTGTTGGACTGTGAGCGAGATCATCCTCACAGCCTCACTTACACTTTTTCACACACACAACACAATACAATGCCTTAAACATACGCACAATAGTTTATATATAACATACCCCTTGCATTTTCTCCCCTGGTCAACAATGTAAAAACTAACCAATAGAAAGAGTTCTGGCGACAGGTTTTGTGAAGGCTAGCTTCTTATTGGTATAGAGAAATGGCGTTTTCTGCCAAATACTATGAAGTTGTTTCTTTTTACAAGAAACAACGCAGTAGATATTTTAACAAGAAATATGTTATAAAAAATATATTTTAGGGGTGAAGTCCTTTTCAGAACGTTTCTAAGAATCGCGTGTTTCTTCATGGATGAATCTTAAAAGGATACTCTACCTATATTACTTTAAAGAAAAATTACCTTCATCCATGACTTTTTACATAATTTAGATTAATCCGAATCAATACATTACAATATATATTTTATAAACCCAACAGTTTCCGTTTCTAAGCAGAGTTCTGGGAAATAAGGACCTAAAACACTAGGCAGGAAAGCTAAGCATGCTACAGTCCAATTTTCAAAGGAAGAACTTTTAATGGCAGATAGAAAAGTTACTAGATTTACTTTCACGTGTTCATACGTCAAGTCATGAGATCTGTAGCTGTCACTTTTGACGGATAAAATCAATACATTTAACAAAATAACACTCTTATGGTAAAATAATATCAGTGTTGATTTGAGAGGGAAAAAAATGTTTGTATTGAAAAATGTGCCTTCATAGCAAAATTAAATTACACCTATCTAGTTAAAGATTATTATGTTAATAAAAATAAATAACGCAAAAAAAGTTTTGAGCTGGATTGCCCTCATCCCCAGAAGAACATTTTTGAGTGCGCCAATGTCCATAAAAATTACCTAATTCATCATAATATGCTGACGCTTGACAGCCGTCAGCTCAATCTTATAAAATAAGCTGAAATGACGAAACTTGACCTTGAACATTGTTGTGTGTATCAAACAATTGACTCACCGCCAACGTCACAGATATGCCCTATCGACGATTAGAAGAACCATTTAGAGCAGCGGTTCCTAGACCGTTGTTAGCAAAAAGTTTTGAAATGTGTAAAAATTGAAATTATTATAAATTTTAAAACATGAAAATAAAAAAAATCAGTAAAACAATCCATTAAATATTGATGGGTCGCAAGTATGTGTCGTTCTAGTATTTGTGGTGCGGTTTTATAAAGTTTGGGAAGCACTGTTATTAGAAACTATAAAAACAGATTTTTGATTTTCTTAACATTTACAAAATTTCACTAAATTCAGTTCCTATCTGTAGAAAGTTAACACTGCCATATTCCATGGAGTATAATATGCATGTGAGTATAACTGAGTTAAAAAATAAAAAAGACAGAAAAGGTTCTCCAAACTGTCGTTCGACAATATTTTAATTTTCAATTGGAATATGATAGGGCAAAGAAATAAACATATCACTTGTTAAGCATATTCTTCAATTCAACACAATACGCAAGAGGACGCTTTGTGTTTTATTGTTTATTTTGGACAGATCTAATGTTCTCTTTTCATTTGTTTGAGGTATTTTAAACGTGAATTTTCTGAACCGATATCAGCACACGAGAATTTCTATGAGCGAGAGCAAAATTACCTGCCAATTTTGGCCGAGAAAGGTATTTTCAGAGTTCTTTTACATACCACAACCGACATGGGACAGAAGGCTGCACTTCCCCTCCGAAGAAAGTTGTGTTACGGATTTTTATCGCTCAAGAGAAATCCGTCGACCTCGGCTGGGTTTGAACCCATGAATATCGGATCCTGATACGAGAACTTTACCCCAAGACCACCGAGGTCGAATACTACTATCTGACTAACATTACTTCCACTGGCAATTGGGCCCCTCGGGTGTGAGGCCACGCTTATAATGACGACCAAAGTCAAAATATCGACCGCGTCGATAGTCAAACCAAAGTCTTGAGGAAGTGGGCTGGACAATGTCAGAAGCTAAACGCGCAGTTGCGATCAATACTTAATTTCGTAAATAAAATAAAAAAATATCTATTATCCACACATCTGGAATTTTTCCGTTTGTTGTTAGACATATCATGAATTTTTTTCATATTTCATATTAGGAAAACATTTAGGAGGTTGTCATTTTATTATATTTAACATTTTTCTTTTTAGGCAAACCTTTGAAATTTTTGTTTTAATATCTCAATTTTTTTGTTTATATTTGGCAAACATTCGTAGTTTTTTTATTTATATCAAATCCTTTTTAGCCCGAAGCCTTGGACACTATTTTTTTACGTTTTAAAATGTATCAGTTCAGTTAAAACTCATTATCTTTATATCCTAGTTAGCAAATCTATGCCAATTTTCATAAGGATAGCTGAAAGCATCTTGATATTCTTTCTAGCGCTAAGCGCGATAGAAATTGATAAATTTTTAATCTTTGGACATTCCTGGTTACAAAATAAAACGTAGAAGAAAGATAATAACATAACATGCATGCAGGTGAATATGTGTGGTCCATGTTTAATCTCAGTTCATTAAGTAGTTCAAATACTATAAGCTTTTGATAAAACACCCAACGTATAATGTATTATCGTTGCAATTCGATCATTAAAAAGGATATGGCACGAATGTGCAAATGTACCGAAACATATAACGGCACAGAATCGTTTGAAAAATAACAAAGATGAGGTTGCCAAGTTCAGTATATTGACCAATTTATTATTCAAACAAGGATGCTTGTAGTCTGAAGTCTACAAGTTGGAACTGTCAAAGGTAACATCCATATCATGCAATATTTTACATAATGCGTTTGTAAACAAGTTGGTATAACACAAATTCTGCACCACTTCTTAAAATAAGAATTTAAATAACATATTTTAAAACTTTGTTGGTTGGTTTAATTTAGTTTGTAAGGCACTACTTACTATATAGTAACATTCTTGTAGGAAATAAGGTATTTTAACTTACAGAAATACTATCATACAGTAAGCTTCTTGTATGAAATAAGGCCTTGCATAGCGGGCTTCCTACCAAAATCAGCATTTTCAGTTTTGCCCGTTATTTTTCTCCCGAGGAATCTTGTGGCAGATCCTATTGAAAACAAAATATGTTCAGTCCCAGCCCGATCAGATATGGGAATGATTATGGCCGTTTTTACGATCCTAATTCATAGGGTTCCACAAGTTTTCTCAAACTGAGTAAATGCACACTTCATTTGCCCTGAAAGGAAACCAGTTTACTTTGCTTGGTTCTATAATTACGCTAATGGGCTAGGAATTGGGAAGGTTGAATTTAGAGGAAGTGAACTCACATTTGCGTGGAGGAATAGTGGAAAATTATTTAGGAAAAACCACCCCAGTTCACCCGAGTGATATTCTAACCTCGATCTCCCCATCCTCGGCTGTCTATCTCAACACGAAACTAGCGCGTTAGCCAACTACGCCACTTATGCGGGTAACATTATTTTAATTTTACTATATTATTGGGTGACCTGGTGGTCTAGGGGTAAGGTGTCAGACTTCTACGCTGGCGGCCGGGGTTCGATCCTCGGTCCCGGCAAAGATTTATCTGATTACCAAACCCTTCCTTCACCTCTGACAAGACATCTTGTGAATGTGAGGAATGCCAGGCCTCCACCGTGGTTCGGATTCCACGTTAAACTGTAGGTCCTTCATTTCATCTCACAATCACCCTACCATTACACATTAGCGTAAGTGCGTATAACCCGATCGGGTAGTAAGACGCGGTGCTAATAATAATAATAATAATAATATATTATTACTGTTATTTTATAGGTATTGCTACTATATAACATAAGTGACAGTTTCCGATCACATTAATTGACGTATGAATACGTGAAAGTAAACTTTTTCTTAAATCTTGGACAAAGTTCCTACGATGAACATTGGTTTGTAGGTGTCTGTGGTGTTTTTCATTGATTCAACGCCGTGACATTGAGGTGTTATTTTCTAAGCTTTAGTAGCTTAGCGTTGCTAAGACCAAATATGTAGGCAATTGAAAATGGTTCATCGTTGAAAAGTTCAAAACATGCCGATGAATATTCCCCCACAATATCAAAGATCCTTCTTTAAAATATTATCCGTATTATTTCGTTTTTCATACAGGGTGTCTAGCCAAACTATACTTTTAAATTCTCTGACTTTTTCAGGTTTTCCAGAGCCAATTTTCATCTTTACCAGTAATTAGAATATTACGAACATTATTTTAAGATCGCAACTTAATGTAATCATATTTTTAGACTCACACACACTCTGAAATTGTGTCACTCTATGAAGGGGTTAAAATATTTAAGTCTAAAGCGATGGGTTATTTTGAGTAATACGGTATAAGTTAGATTTATGTGAGATCATGTTGAGGCATTAATATATAACCTTGAACCATTACAAATTAAAATTGTTGTGAGACTTTTTTTTAAAATATATTTTCTTCTTCCTGTATTGTAATAGAATTCTCACGCATGCGTATAGATATGACTCAACTTTGGCTAAAGATGCAATTTAGAAGGGCGGAAAAACGACACTTGGGAAATGAGATTTGCCATAGTATGCTCAACAGGGACAACTATAGTAAATTAGATTCACGGTGCCTATTAAATGGAATAAATGTGTTAGTTTCTAAATAAACGTTGTGTATTTTTTTGGCGAAAATGTGAAAAATTCGATAAAATCCCCTGATTTTTCTCCGACTTTTACCCGTTCTTCAGGTCACCGGACACCCCAGTCACAGTTGAAAGTTAATGAAGGATGAGTTCAATTCCCAACACCGTAACTCCGACATATTTTATTTATCGCCCGAGTTTCTACAGATGTTTCAGTAGTACTTTTTTTTCATTTTCATATTAACAGTGATACAGATCTTTCTTATATAACATTTCTTCTTATTCTTCCAAGATCATTATATCAGTCTATTCCCATAGTCTAAAGCTGCCTCTACACACCAAAGTTCTAATCCACCTCAGAGCCAGTTCGTTTGAAATTCTCAGCGGTGCGTATGTCGTAAGGTCACGTACACCTTCCATGTTTGTAGCGAAACTGTACCAAAGGAGCGAATTTTCGGACACTAGTTTCGAGCCCCCTCGGATATGAGCTAGTTCGTAACCAGGCGGAGGACGCTGAGAAGTTTCCAAACTCGTAATCTCGCAGTAAACTAGGATATAGTTCTAAACTGGTTCTGAACATTTATCTTGATGCGTAGCCGGTTTTAGCCGCATTTTTGTCTTCTTTTGATTTGAAAAGTTGGCAATGTTCATTCCTAACATTGCATAATGGAATCTCGCAACAAATAGTGGCGATTAGGCGGCAAACAGTCTTACAGTTCGAGTAATCTACGCAACAATGGCATTAAGGTAGTTACCATATTAACAATAATAAGCATATCGTTAGCAAGTATCAGGCTTGCCACATTTGATATGTAAATAATGTGAATTGAACCACTCCACAGCTTACGTCTTTTAAGATAAATTTTCTCTCCTTACGTTGGTCCGTTGTTATCGGAAATAGAATGAACAATAACGTTTCATGGTTTATATACACTCATACCCGTACTATTGTCCGTCTACAACAGCTTACGCAAACGCACCCGCTTGAAGAGTTATCACCCTTATCTTGACGTACACGTAATTAGGTTTGCTTCAGTTTAGTCAATATTGTCGTAAGGACTGCTATTATGTTAATATAGTATGTCCAATACTTCTCAATTCTTATTGGATGACGTCACGTTTCCCGACATTTCACTGTAAACAGCCCCTTTTTTGAAACAGAAAACAAACATAGCATCACAGCGGTCGCGACTGATTATAGATGAGTTATCTATCGGCGGTCGCTTCGATAATATTACGTCTGGCCGTTTGCACAGCAGTGGGTTATGATGCTTTACATAGACCGAATACGAAGTTTTATAATATAACATTTTTACTTCGAAATTGTTGATGTAGAACTCTCAAACACAATATACACTACGCTTGTGTGCCAAATAACGATTATGTATGTGATTCATACTAATTTGCTTTCACAGTCACTTACGTAAATAAGTCGTTTTTTTTTATCACACCATTGTTATAAATGCTTATTCCTTGCAAACGTAAGAATCATCTTTAATGGCGGTTTGTTTTAAGATTGTGCCACAATCACAAAGAAGACACTTTATATCTGTTTCGGTGCACAATATGTTGTGTCAGCGACACATACAGAATGGCTGACCGGGCTGTTTAAAGGAGAAGGCGTAGAAGAAAAGAGGGGAGGGGGAAACGGAGGGGGAGATTTATATAAAGCTTTTCTAACAAGTGGAGGGGGACCAGGAAGGCTACGACGCGAAACAAGCAGCGCGGGAGCTATGTACAGAAATATTTACTACCTTCACACCCCTCAACCGGCGGGACAAATGGATCAGTCCAAACGCGTGTCTCTCTGTCGATTGTAAGTATGTCGCAGCTTCGTGCGCTGGGCCTTAGCAACAACCGTCCGCCGTGTTTTGGCGGCTTAGCATTTGTTTTAGAAATTATTATTATTAATTTTAAACATTTAGAACCTTTACTAAATCTATATTGAGAACTATTTACATACTTATAGTACCAAAGTATAAATAGTGTACTGGTAAGTTTTAATTTAGTACCATATTTTTTATATGCATATTTTAGTTGTAAACTGTGGATGGCATACTAGTAGCTATACTTGCCAACCAATATTTGTTTTATACTACTATTTTATCTGTTATGTTCATGTAATGATTGTTAATTAACTTTGGACAACGCCCATCTGCCTTCGTTTGGCATAGAAACAAAAGTCTTTGTTGTTGGGGAATTCAAATACAGAAAGGCAAGTACAACAAAGAAAATATAAGTTATTTAAAAAAAGAATGAAAAATAATAATATGACGATTGCTGTATTATATTGATAATCGACAGGTTAACTTGCTTAATGTAATCACTTTCAAAAGTAGAATAATAGGCCTACTTCCTAGGATTGTGTATGCCTTTAGTATTCTTGAATATTTTAAAATCAGCAATATAACTGTAGTTGAGTTCAAAATAATCCAAAAAAGTTTCGACAGTAAAGAAACAAGTACTGATGAAATGAGCTTTTAAAAAATTGTTCCTGCGTTATCAAATATAACAAAGTGATAAAGAAGCCTACTTGACTAAATTAAACGTAATTTTTGGTGTAACTTACGGCCTTGACGCTGGGAGGACAGAACCTAATATTTTCAAATTTAACTCACATGTGTAATTATTTCGAAATTGTTAAACTATTTAAACCATTAATAAGACAAAAACAAAATGGCCGAAGATTATTAAACATTTCGTCTAAAAGCATGTTATATTTGGTCTAAGGCTATTGAAAGAGTTATTTGACGCTATAATTTGTTTTTATGAGTGTATTCAATAAACATGTTAACATTCAAATAGCCAATAATCCATTAAAATCGGCCAATTCAACTAAAAGTGAAGAAAATGGCCGCCAACGATTCATTCGCGCGCTAATGCGACAAAGAAAAAAGAGTAACATTCCAAATTCGAACAAAGCCTCTTATATGCAGCAAGTGTCTTACCTATGTAATTGTGACTCATTATGAATGTAGGTCCTTGCTAAACACTGGTTAAATAGTTCGGTGTTCACGTTACAACCGTTGCGTAACACTGTCCAACTCCAACTGGCATCTTGGCAAGCTTGAAGCACGGCGCGCTGACGCAGTTGCCTGACCTCACCCCCTCTCACTACGTCATCGAGAAAACAGACAACGCTGCAAGGTCTGTACAGGGTTGCAGTTTTCCAACGTTACAGTTGTGTGGACGCATTTGAATGTATTTATTCTAATAACTTTTGAAGTAATTGACGGATCTCGACCAAACCTGAAACACTCATATTCTACTATACTGTGCCATCTACCATCATCTTCTCCTATTATGCACCACCTCCTTAAATATTTTCTTATATTGTGCCAACTCCTTCCATTGTTCTCCTATATTGCGCCAACTCCTCCATATTCTATTGTCCTGCACCACCTCCTTAAATATTTTCTTATATTGTGCCAACTCCTTCCATTGTTCTCCTATATTGCGCCAAATCCTGTATATTCTATTGTCCTGCACCACCTCCTTTAATATTTAATTCCCCTGTGACACCTCCTTCAATTTTTTACTATCATGTGCCACCTCCTTCCATGTTCGACTATCTTGCACCACCTCAAACTCTTATCTTATCCTGCGCCAAATCCTTTCATCTTCTAAAATCCTGCGCCACCTCCACCAATCTTCAACCATCCTGCACCACCTCCTTACATATCCTCAAATGCTGCGCCACCTCCTTCAATCTTCAACTATCCTCCGCTACCACCTTCCATATTATACTATCCTGTGCCACCTCCTTGCATGTGCTCCTATCCTGCACCATCTCTTTCCATATTCTCTTATCTTGCGCCAACTCCTTAAATATTTAACTATCCGGCGCCATCACCTTCCATATTATACTATCCTGTGCTACCTCCTTGCATGTGCTCCTATCCTGCACCATCTCTTTCCATATTCTCCTATCTTGCGCCAACTCCTTAAATATTTAACTATCCGGCGCCACCACCTTCCATATTATACTATCCTGTGCTACCTCCTTGCATGTGCTCCTATCCTGCACTATCTCTTTCCATATTCTCCTATCTTGCGCCAACTCCTTAAATATTTAACTATCCGGCGCCACCACCTTCCATATTCTACTATCCTGTGCCAACTCCTTCAATCTTCAACTATCCTCCGCTACCACCTTCCATATTATAATATCCTGTGCCACCTCTTTCCAAAGTCTCCCATCCTGCGCCAACTCCTTAAATATTTAACTATCCTGCGCCACCACCTTCCCTATTCTCCTATAAGTACACCACCTTATTAAATATATTCTCAACTCCCACCAACTCATTCAGATCTTTCCACAGATACGTTCGTTCGTGAGTATAGTTTAGGATATTTATCATGAAGGAATTAATTGTTTTAAAAATATCGGAATTGTTACAATTCCAAGTTGGTACTTTTACAGCTTCCTTGAATTGATACTAGACGATGAAGCTGACGAGGTAAAGCTCCCTAATTTTACTATTCGGAAGTTGGTCAACTTACCGGACTAGTAAAAGGGAAAGAGGGGAAAAGGGGTGCAGGTAGTGAGAGGTTATTGACCCTCCTTCGTCCTATGCACTTTTTTTTTATAAGGCGTAGGTATTCCGAGGAATCCAATTGAGAGGCACTTCTAATCGTGTAAAACCTTATTTTATAAATTAATTTTTTTTTGTATGCCTCGTCAAGATAAAGTCTTTTACAGTAATTTAATATGTGAAGTACAACATTTTCCTTTCACAATTTTTATAACATTTTTCGCTTATTTAAATGTAAAGAATGAAAACCTGATATTCCAAGTTTAAAAAAATTCTTTACCTCAGTTAAATTTATCCAAGGACGTTAAGGTGGGGATGTAGGGAACATGAGAAAAGACCATTGATTTTGCAGTTTTTTTTATAGCAAACCATTTTTTTTCAACAAAATAAATCGAATATTGCTCCAGTACAAACATGGAGTTTTATTTTCTTCACATGGGGATATTAACAGTTCTGGAAGATCTTTCAAGAGTGTCCTGGAATTTGATTATAACTCTGGATTTACACGTTGGCTGAAAAACAAGCTCTGTCTGAAATGTTCGCCACAGGAGAACCAATCAAATCTCAAACTCGACCATCTCAAATCAGCGCGCGCATGTGCGTTTGACAACGCATGCGCTGTACAGCGAGAAGCAAGCAGCTTCGAGGAGATTTAAAATAATCCCTTCAAGACACAGCGTTATACATTTTGAAAACGTCCATCGGGAGAACGATCTAAAAGATATGTATATCCACTAGAAAATAAAATATGTTGATAACCGTCTGTTTAAGTTTGCGTCGCAATGCATCATGGGTCAACATACAGCGTGTGCGCTGCTGCCGATTCTGATCTATATTTTTGGTGAACGTGTGAATAAAACGTGACATTTTCTCCTAATTTAAAAAGCTTCTCATAAAATGCTCATTACATATTATATTCAAGGACTGTTGAGATTACCATGTGTAGAGAATTAAACTTCATGTTTCTACTGGAGCAATATTCTATTTATTTAGGTGGAAAAAAGTGTTTTGTTATAAAAACAACGTCTACAGTCAGTATGCCCAGCAGTCATATACTGCGATTTAAACTGCTTTAGGATCCGCGTGGTGGGTAGGCTGTGGAGCATGGTTGCCAAATAGCGGGAGTTTTTACGTTACTACCGTGCAAGCATACTCAGCGAGTCAAGAAATCTGGCAACATGCATTGGTTGCTATGACAACTAAATTTCATGGATTGGTTGAACATTGTGACCAGCCTCCACTCAGGCTGCTCTGAGCTCAATCATAAAGGAGTTTAAAACGCAGTATAAATGGCTCTAAGCCTACTTAGAAATGTAAATCACATCTACTCTGAATCCGTAACCCTAATTAAGTGTCCGTGTCAACCAATAAGAAAGTATGAGACTACACCCAATTAAACTCCTAGAAAGAAAATTATCTATATCAAGGCGCAAGCAGACGTGATATGTGAAACAGAGGTTATCCGAGAGTTTTAATGGGAAGTTCATCTTACCAAAGTGACGCTACTCTTTCTGAGAACTTTGTATTTCTCAATAAACTATTTCCGAGATGCAATGCTTCCTGACGCTTTTAAATTTTCTGAAATGGCTCAGTCCGTAAACATATTAATTCATTTTGTATTTGTTTCCATAGCAACGGGTCCTTGCGTTGCCACTGGTGCTTTCATTTCGATGTGCATGCACATATTTACTTTGCTGTGATTGGTAGTTCTTAGCATTCCGCATCGACTGGTTCTTAGAAAATTAAAGTTGAGCTGACTTATACGGAGTGATAAGAACTAAGGACTTGTGTACCAGGATTCTGTAGATAGAGCAATCTGTTAGTTTGCAGTCAATATATTACGGACCACTACGCACCTTACGAATATGAAGTCTGTAGACGGGACTTAAGAAAATTTCATGGTAGTAAAAAGTTGCTCTTTGGGTTTATAAGCTCGCGAATTTATCAAATTCATTTACATAATTTTTAAGTTAGCAAAATAAGTTGGATAGGACATGATTGGTAACATAAGTATGTTTACGTCTTAGATCCAGTTTCATAGTCAGACTTAGTACTCCCCAAGTGCGGTGCTATACTCATTACAGGACACCTACTTAGACCAGAATGGAATGGGCTAGTTTCATAGTCAAACTTAGTACGCCCCAAGTGCGGTGCTATACTCATTACAGGGCACCTACTTAGACCAGAATGGAATGGGCCAGTTTCATAGTCAAACTTAGTACGCCCCAAGTGCGGTGCTATACTCATTACAGGGCACTTACTTAGACCAGAATGGAATGGGCCAGTTTCGTAGTCAGACTTAGTACGCCCCAAGTGCGGTGCTATACTCATTACAGGGCACTTACTTAGACCAGAATGGAATGGGCCAGTTTCGTAGTCAGACTTAGCACGACTCAAGTGCGGTGCTATACTCATTACAGGGCACTTACTTAGACCAGAATGGAATGGGCCAGTTTCGTAGTCAGACTTAGTACGCCCCAAGTGCGGTGCTATACTCATTACAGGGCACCTACTTAGACCAGAATGGAATGGGCCAGTTTCGAAGTCAGACTTAGTACGCCCCAAGTGCGGTGCTATACTCATTACAGGGCACCTACTTAGACCAGAATGGAATGGGCCAGTTTCGAAGTCAGACTTAGTACGCCCCAAGTGCGGTGCTATACTCATTACAGGACACCTACTTAGACCAGAATGGAATGGGCCAGTTTCGAAGTCAGACTTAGTACGCCCCAAGTGCGGTGCTATACTCATTACAGGACACCTACTTAGACCAGAATGGAATGGGCCAGTTTCGAAGTCAGACTTAGTACGCCCCAAGTGCGGTGCTATACTCATTACAGGACACCTACTTAGACCAGAATGGAATGGGCTAGTTTCGTAGTCAGACTTATCACGCCCCAAGTGCGGTGCTATACTCATTACAGGACACCTACTTAGACCAGAATGGAATGGGCTAGTTTCGTAGTCAGACTTATCACGCCCCAAGTGCGGTGCTATACTCATTACAGGGCACTTACTTAGACCAGAATGGAATGGGCTAGTTTCGTAGTCAGACTTAGCACGACTCAAATGCGGTGCTATACTCATTACAGGACACCTACTTAGACCAGAATGGAATGGGCCAGTTTCATAGTCAAACTTAGCACGCCTCAAGTGCGGTGCTATACTAAATAGAAGACAGCACCTACCCAGACCATAATGGAATAGGTCAATTTTCTAGGTGAAACTGGTCCATTCCATTCGAGTTTATATAAGTGTCGTCTTAGTTTTGTTTCGAGGCACACTAAGTCTGATTATGAGTCTGGCCCTTAATGGTGATATGTCTAATTGGCAGAAGAAGAAAGAGAGACGCAGGTAATCGATATGCAGACACAAGTCTAGACTCTGACATTGACAGTAGATCGATGATTAACTTTGTTTAAAAAAAATAACACTGTGACCCGCCCCTTTCCATGGGTAGTCTTTGGTTTTAATGGAGCGGTTTGCTGATACTGTAGATTCGTTCAAAATTACGCATGTGTGGGCTAAGAAGAAAAAAATACATTTTCACCGTTGGTGAGTTCGTGAAGGAGGCCCTTACAAAGCTGCAGAAGAACTATTTATTGAATTCAAACAAAGATTTTTTTTAAACTGATATTGATTCTATCAAACTAGCGGTGTGTACTGTGACAAAGAATATTCGAGCACATGGCCATAGAGTTTGTAAATTAACCTAGAGAAGATGTAGAATAATTTGTTTCCTATCATTTGACATATGGATGAATTAAATGCTAATGTTGGCATAGTTCAACAAAACCTTCTTTTTTTGTTGATGTTGTGAAAATGAGCTTCAACAATTTTTAAAGTACAGGAATTTTTGAAAATCATAGTAATAGCCGGAACTATAAGAAAATATATTTTTTTTTTGAAATTTAAGAATTTACATGTACTTGATGAAATTTTGCTAAATCAAAAATTAAACAGCATAACCATGGATAGGGCTCACGAATTGACAAGTATTAACAAGGGAATTCTCTCATTGTGTCAAAACGATTAACAGTTTACGTAATTCTTTGGAATTTCATTGAACAATTCACACTCAGGCTCTTTGCGGGGAATTTTTAACCTTGGTAACTGTCATGAAGGCGAGTTTTAACAATGTTTGACAGCACCCAAGCATTAAAAATTGGGATTGTACAGAGAGTTCTCAAAACACTGGACCACCAGTTTGAACCGTAACTTCTTAACATGGATGTTCATCGGCTAGATAAAAGCAAATACCTTCAGCGATTCAAAGAGCCGCTTCCTCAAATGAAATATTTCCTAAAATAAATGGATATGATCTACTACCCAGAATTGTAGGCTCCAGGATGGCTACCATATTTTGCATTCCTTCTTGATACCAAGGTTTGATGGACTAAATTTGGAACTGCAAGGTAAAGACAAAAAATCATTTAAAAAAAAATTAAACTATTTCCAGGAAAGTTGACATTTCAACGAACCAATTTTTATAAAAATAGATTTCAAACACTTTAAATCTTTCCATTTTTATTAAAACACTTTGAGCCAGAAAAATAACTCAAAATCATCGATATGAGGGTCGTGTCTGCTTGAAGATTTGATAAGTTTGGAAAATTAGAGCCAGTCGCAAGACTTGTTCTAAACTAGTTGCCTCCGTGTGATGTTGAAGATAAATATCACGAAGTTCATTCTGTCTCGATTCTGCTACATTAGAAATGAAAATTATCACAGTTCAAAATTATATTAAACCAGAAACACTCTGCATTTGGTGACTAGCTACTATTCATAAGTATCCGCGTTTCTTAATAAGATAAAATGTTTCGTATAAGTTATAGTGTGACGTCAGGTTTCGCAGCTAAGCTACGTCCCTAGTTTTGAAAGCCGCGAGTAGCGAGTCGCTAGCGGATTAAGGCCCAGACACAGACTCCGTATCCGTAGGTCCCTACTCCGTGTTCCTGGTCCATAAGAAATTCTACTCGCGATTACAGTCTCAATATCCGTAATAACGTGACCGTTTAAACCAATGAGATAGTAAGAGACTTCATCCAATCAACAAAATTCGAAAGAAAATAGTCTACAGCACGAAGCGTGCGTCAAACAGTCAGCTGATCAAAGAAACCAAAAACAACTTTGTTGAGAAAATTTCCAGTATTTATATTAAAATATAGGTTAAGAACAATCACAATATATATATATATTGTGATTGTTCTTAACCTATATTTTAATATATATATATAACCTTATTTTAACTATCAAACTTAAAATAATAAGTGTTTGCGATAGCCTGAAAATGCTAAACAGATGTAGGCCTACTAATATTTTGGATGAAAAATCACTAGTAGGCCTATCCATAATTTATCAATTACAAAAAATTAAATGACACTAATAAATGGAGTATAAACTAAATAATAGGGGTGTTGAACCTACAAAAGCAAAGCTAATATTGCTGAGAACTTGGTATTTCTCAGAAAACAATTTCCTAGAAGCCGCTCTTTCCGGGGTGTTTAGATTTTTAGTAAAATGTTTCTGAAATAGGTCCGCGTGTAGCTATTTTTTCATTTTGTATATGTTTCCATAACGACGGATTCTATCACTGCTATTCTTTCTTTATTTCAAGGCGCATGCGCATATTTACTCGGCTGTGATTGGTAGTCCGTATAAAGTTAAAGTTGGGCAACTTCTACGGAGTAAAGACTTACGGATAAGGACTTTGTGGTCAGAGCAATCTGATCTCGCTCGAAATCTAGTAAATACCTCGTTTTGAAATGTCAGATGCGATACCTGACGTCACGCTAGCGACTAGCGAGAGGATTTAACTCATCAGCAAAGCATCTTGCGAGATAGGACCTGTCTATCGAGTAGAGCAATATAAAACAAAACGGATGCACCTTTCTTTCTCCAATTGCAGTTTTTTAAGAGTTATTTCGGTTGGAAGAAAAGCGTCACTGTACAATATATATACATACAAGAAGAATATATGATTTCATTAGATTCACTAGATTTAGTAAAACAAGTTTGCGTAAAGCGGTTTGTTTATATGTTCAAGCGAAATACATTGACTTAAATTACATTCCCAATTAACTGCCTTCTGAGCCCAATTTGTAACACAGGTTCAATTCATATTTTATCATGTTTTTAATTAATCTGATTCTAAAAAGTAGTTTTTCAAGTAGGAAATTTACTTAAAAAAGGTTTTTACTTTTGAATCTTTATAAAAACTTAGTTGATAATTGAGTCTATGTAGACTAACCTAATAATATTATTTTAAATAACTTACAATCTATTAAAAATAACTAACAAGCTAAATTAAACGATGTAGATTAACGTAAAATAAATTTCACAGTCTCAGCCCTATAAAATATTCCAATCTAAAATCTTCATTTTACCTAATGTATATCTAGATTTAAAAAAAAATTGGTACAAGTAGCATTGTTCAAGCTTCCGAAGGCACTCCAAACATTAGTATGCCAATTAAACTCTGATGGTAGCACATCTGTGTATTGAGCTAAAGCTCCCTGTTTCGATTCTCGACACTAACTTATCATTCTTGAAATCGGGATTTTCCATTTCTCAGTGACGAGTTAATGGCCAGGAGGACTGTATGTTGTATATATTCTTGAATCAGACGGTTCGAAAAGTAATAGTCGTTAAATACGCCAAATAAATACATTAATTGTGTAAAATCAATTTTTTATTGAAAGGACCTTATCTGCCAGCTAAAAAAACAAACAAATAAACAACTGGATCTTAATTTCACGAGTTCATACGTCAAGTCATGAAATCTACAGCTGTAATTTTTTTACTTATAAAATAACACTAGTAATAACGTGAAATTTTATCTATATTGGTCGCAAAAAAAAAAAAAAGTTTCATTTTTCTGAACGTATCTTCCTACCAAAATCTTACTAAAGTCCGTTCACCGTAGGAATTGTTTTCTGAAAGGCCTTTTTCCCTACCAGAAATCTATTATCTATTAGGATAATGGTAGGAAAAAAGACCTTTCAGAGAGTAATTCCTACCGTGAATGGAATATATATGTATCTAGGCCGTGAGAACTGTTCAAACCGGTTTGGAGTGGGTCATTTGGTGCGAGAGAGCACATATGTTATCTTTTGTTTGCTTCATTGAACGTTTTATTAAGATTCGGACGGATATCTCGAGGTTTTGCAAATATCTCTTCCAAGTAGTATTATGCATTATCTATCACCTCATTAGAGGTGCGCTACTATAGCTATGGTTGGCAGTCACCACACCGACCTCTTTCCCCTCTTCTATACTTCCCTCCCCCCTAGCCCTTCAGAGTGTCCTTAATATGATTGTAAACCATCTAGAACCAAGTTCATTCTTTTTTACTGTTCCATTCAGCACACAGGTTATTAACAGCTTAATCTGATTGGGTAGATATGAAGAAGGTAGCCAATAGGAGGTGAACCCGCATTTGGGTGGAGTGAAGATGGGAAAACCAGTATATATATATATATATATA